>CM049853.1:14630595-15230595 GCA_027422415.1 Schizothorax lantsangensis | reverse complement strand
TGCTGCTGAAAAAACTTTGGAACTCACCATAGTCAATGGGTGCAACATAGACAGGAAATGATCTCACTTTGCCACGCCCTCCTTCCACTTCCAACCAGATTTTGTAGCAGGAGAACAGACTAAGGTTTCTTAAAGTGCACTCTCTGTGGTCTCCTGCTCCAGATGGACACTCCATGTTTTCTTCAGCTTCTTCGCTGCCCTCCATCTCTGATATGGTCTCACACATTGATGTATATTGTCTACAACAAAAAGTAATATCTTTACCATCTATGCAATAAACAATCTGGCTGGAATAGAAATGGATGAACTATGATTGTGTTAATACCTGTAAAGTAGTCTGACTTGTGCCCAAGCGCTCTTATTCCACTCACAGCTCATGGTGTCCACCTCTGAATTCTTGCTCTGGCAGGTAATATCTGCATTAAACATCCCTGAAAAAAAGAGCCAATTTTACATTTTTTAGATTTAAAAAAAAAGCAACATTTTACTAAATTTCTGTTTAGAGATGTCCTCCATAATTCAAAGCTTACCTTCAGTGTATATTTTGGCATAGGCGATGATGCACTTGAACCTCTCTCCCCACTGGTGGCAGCACATCAGAGTATCAAACCCTGGTTCATCTACCGTCACAGTGACTGCGCTAACCTGCTCGTTGATTACCCTGTACTGGCTTTCTGGAATCTTCACCTGCCCGTTAAGCATCCACACAGCTTTACTAGCGCTCCAGCTGCGGTTGTGGAAGACGGCATAAACCGTTACCTCTGACCCTGGTGCCGTGAAGATTTCAGCAGGGATGTAACTGACTTTAAGGAGCAGAGAAAGATAGAGAAAAATTTAAAGCAGGCATTTTGCGCAGTAAACTTGCAAATAAATAAACCAGACTTAAAGGGATAGTTGACCCCAAATTGAAAATTCTGTCATTAATTTCTCATCCTCATGTCGTTACAAACCCGTAAAACCTTCATTCACCTTCGGAAAATAAATTAAGTTTTTTATGAAATCCGAGAGCTTTCTGACTCTGCATAGACAGCAATGCAACTATCACGTTCAAGGCCCAGAAAGGTAGTAAGGACATTGTTAAAATAGCCCATGTGACATCAGTGGTTCAAGTTACATTAGTAGTTATGTTGCTGTCTATGCAGGGTCAGAAAGCTCTCGGATTTCATCAAAACAATCTTAATTTGTGTTCCAAAAATGAACGAAGGTCTTACGGGTTTGGAACGACATGAGGGTGAGTAATTAATGAAATAATTTTCATTTTTGGGTGAACTATCCCTTTAAGGCATGTGGCATATCAGCAAGTGGGCAAATCTCTTGACAACATGTCTGGTTCAATTTTCATCCCAAAACAAAAAGACCAAAATGTAAGAAATTATATCGCATCACAAAAATGTATCCTATTTTTGTACAATTAAGATTTATACCATTGTGACCTTATTTTCATAAAAACTAAGCATATTTCTTCCAAAATCAAAAATATCATAATACAGCTGAAATTTACACTTAATTAGCATTTTTCATTCTTAATCTTTTATTTACATCTTTCATTCACATTATTCAACACTGTAATACAGTAATTTTTACTGTATTGTACTGAAATTACTGCAGTAAAATGTTTGCAACAAACATTACAGGCACACCAAATACTACTAATATACAACTTTAAATCTGAAATTTAGTAATAATAATAATTTACAAATAAATACTGGATTGCCGTAACAACACTTATGCTTGAAATAATAATGTTACAATGCAAAAAAATATTTTTGTTTGATTTTAGGATGAAATATGACCTAGACATGCTTCTGATAGGTGTTGAGATTCACCCTTGTATTGATTTTTACTTTCCCTCGTTCCCATCTTGGTCCCTTGCAGCAAAAAGCGGGTTTATTTTAATGCCAGTGAACAACCTGAAGCTTAGTTGCTATGGTGACCTGCGCAGCATGGATTCTGAAAATATACAACCCAACTGGCATATCAGAAAAACAATGTATGATCCTCCTTGAAAATGCTTACAAACACATACAAAATGACAGGTGCTACATGAGTAATGCATCAAAGTAGGAAAACAGAGACAGAATCAAGTCTCTTGTGATGTTAAATCAAGCTGAAACAGTTGAAACATTAACTAATATGCAGACAGCCCAAAGTGCAGCATTAGTTGGCAGCAGTATTTCAGACTGGCTATTCAACTGATTTTTTTTACTTATCTGTATATTACTCATGGGCACTGCTGTGGTGTAGTCATTTAAAAGCAAGTGAAAAAAAAGAGTAATAAAAAATAAATAAATAAATAAAAACCCACCTGATTAGTGTTAGTATTCAGCTAAGATAATAAATCAAGCTCTATTCTACCATGGGACAGTGTTTATATGTTACAGTTTATCTCAAGTAAGAATTTTCTTAGAAGTTGCTTCATGCTTCAAAATAATGCTCATTTCATAATCCTGAGTCACTCTAAAGGCCAATTCACACCGCACAGACAAACGCCAACAAACAAGTTGGTTCAAGTTGGCCGTTGGATTTAGAATCTTATGAAAAATAACTGTCATGTTCACACTGCACCAACAGACACCAACCAACTCTCACTGACTGGGGAGAAAATGGACGATATATGTATAAGCATGTTCAGTCGGGTGAAAACAAACTCCAACCAACGCCAACAGGGGTAACACACTGATCCAACAAACTCCAACAGACTAGTTTGTTGGAGTTTGTTGGCGTTTGTCTGTGCGGTGTGAATTGGCCTTTAGGTGCATGTGTGTACTATGCTTTGTGTGTGCTACAAGTGTGTGTAAGCCATCTGACAAATTTACAAGCAGTTCATATGAATCGAAACATTCCAATGAATCTAAACATATTTTTTTGTTCCCTGAAACTTGAGTATGAATCAGTATGAATCACTTTAGAACTGGCCCCCCGACTGAGCCTGGTTTCTCCCAAGGTTTTTTTCTCCATTCTGTCACAGAGGGAGTTTTGGTTCCTTGCCGCTGTCGCCTCTGGCTTGCTCAGTTGGGGACACTTAATTTCTAGCGATTATCGTCAATTGGATTTCACAGATACTATTTAAACTATACTGAGCTAGACAATGACATCTCCGAATTCAATAATGAAATGCCCTTAACTGAAAATTGAGTGTTTAATCTTATTATTATACATTACTGACACTCTATCCTCCAACTTGATACTGTTAAGTGCTTTGACACAATCTGTATTGTTAAAAGCGCTATATAAATAAAGGTGACTTGACTTGACTTTAGCTATTTGAGCCCTATAGGTACAGTGCTCACATTCAACTTCAATGAATTTAATGAATTTTATTGGCCTGAGATTGAACATGATGCCAAGCAAAAGACTTTTAATATGCAAACTGGGTTTCCATTTGAATTATGAAGGCTTTTAACAAAAACTATTTACAAGGAGGAATCTAAACCTTACTAATAAACCTAACAACGACATAAAAGAACTCAATGAGAGTACATACTCTGGCCTGGTAAACATTTACAATACCTTACCATCTAGGAATGAATCTGAATATCCTATTGTATTTTTAAATTGGTAATTATGGACATGAAAAATTGGCTATTTTATGTAAATGTATGTGCAACCCCTATTGTACAGTGTATATCTAGTTTAAGAGTATTAAGTATGCAAACACCATATACCTTGCAAATGCAATGTCTGACCTCAGTTTGCAAGCAAATGGCATATTAAAGCTTTCTCAAAACATTAGAAAACTGACTGTTTAGCATTGTAATTAATTCTGAAAATTAACAGTGAATTGGGTGCATCTTTTAGAGGACAAATTAAAGAGATACTGCGAGTGCAACAAGCCAAAGCACTATACAGATGCAAAGTAGCAGAGATTATAAACAGTATGAAAGTAATTATCAAACGTCAAACTCTTAAAGTGGAGGCTTAGGGAAGACAATGGATCTCCCTGAAAGATAATTATAACTGGAACAGCCAAAGCAATGATTTGCATTAAGTTTGACGTACACTAAAAGCCGCTTTTAGACTGAATGATGTTAGGTTAAATGTGTCCACCTGTGCACTCTGTTGTTGAGAACAGAAGGCTGTGTAAGTCATGGGAACATGAGCATACCAGGCAGCAACATTTTGATTACCCTTTCATAAATGTCAGTATTTGCATATATTTACTTATTCACTATACCTTACGAGTCGTTAAATGGGAGGTCTTTGATTGAACTATATTAATTCATTACCTAAATGTACAAGCATACAGCATAAACAGTATTAGTACGTAAAATATTGTAGATCCTTACCATCCAGTGTGAAATAGAAAGGTTGGCTCCATTCACTCCAGTAGTTGATGTGGCTTTGGCACCGCACCTGGACCATGTATCTGATCCCAGAACTGAACTCATTCAGAGGCACCCAGGAACGACCTTTGGCCTCCACCACCTAGCCATAGTTCAAACAGATTAATTCACACTGTGTAGGTTAAACAAATAACTATAGGTAGTAGAAGATGTGAGTAATAGTTTAATAAAGGTCAATTATAAAACCCTTTCACATTTTTTTTACCAATTACGTGGGAAAATCTGCAGAAACTTGCTCATTTAAATGTGTTAGATTAATTTAATTGAGATTTAATAGTCATTAAAACAGTATTCATATTCATAGTTGACATTTTTTGTACTTTTGGATATACGATGACTATGTTGATATTATACATTTCTGTAAACCCTTTTAGTTTGAGATGTACAAATCAATAAAAAATCCCCTGGAGACTGGTTGGAACTAAAAAAAACAAGGGTTTACATTTTAGATGCGATCAATATGTTGAAATTGTATATTTTAGAGTCTACAATATACAAAAATGTATGCGAGCTAAAAATCACACTTTTGTTACAAATACAAACTGCAATGAAATCATTGGATCGAGATAGCTGTTTTTGGCAGGTGAAAGGTACATTTAAATCTCTTTAATCATCAACCATGCAAGAACTTATGCATGTATAGAATTGTGTGTATTACAGGAATTCGGATTCTGTGGAAACCTTTCTGTGGAATTCTCTGGGAGCCTGTAACAGTTCTCACAAATATTACTTTGTAATGTTATTACAAAACATTCATCACACCAACAAATGAGTTCAATTACCTCCCACTGCTGAAGTGAGGAATTGTATGAGTATCGGATCTCATAGTTTATAGCATCACTGTCAGGTTGTGTGTCACTCCATCTGAATATTACTTCGCCTTCAGTCGTCACATCATAATGCAGATTGACAGGTGGCTCTGGTCTTCCTGCGAAAGGAGGATATGTACAAAATATTTATATATACCTGTAAGAGTAATCGTGATTAACCATAATGACCATCAAATAAAGCCTGTAAGGCCTACAACAACTCTATGTCTAGACATCCCAAAGGTAGGACACAGTCTCATAACGATAATAAGTCTCATAATTTTTTTAATGATCTTTATGAGATGTTGTTTTTGACATTTCACCATTCATGAGAGTGTCTTCAGCGGCTGTTATCAGATGGTGGGGAATCTACTGCATTATGTAAAAAAGTGGTGGAGGGTGTGAATATGGCAAAAATCACCAGTTTAACATCTTCACACAAAATAGTTTCACAGGGGAATCCCCATTCTTGAAGACTTGCAAAACATCTTTAGCAAATGGAAAACCAAGCCAGATACCTCCAATTAAAATTAATTCTCTCTACAAAGGTCCAATGGTGAACCATTTAGAGAGATTAAGAGGGTATGTGAGCAAACTTGAGAACTCCATTTCCAGGTTGTCCATTCATGGTTGTCTTGTGCCTTTTGATGGTATTTTGAAGTAAAAAAAAACAAACAAACAAAAAAAACCGTATATATCTGTTACCCATATTCAAGTATTATTTTGTTCTGCACAAGGTACTTATGTCTGTCTAGAGCAAGATGGCCTCAGCAGCCACTGCTTTGTAAAAAAAAAAAAAAAAAGCACAGCAATTTGCTTTATTTTAATAATAGCAATACCATTATTACTAATCAGGTGAGGCAGTCTTTATTAACAGACTAACATTATCTTTTAAAACCCCTACCTCAATAACACTAACACATTATAAAATAAATGGCTCCCTGCTGTTGCAATTAATACAAATAGGCTTAGACTGATTGGACTTTTTATTAATTTACTGTCGTTTAGTTTAATCTTTTCCAACAAGCGTTCAATGTACTTTAAAGAAAAGGAAGTGAAAATATCAGAACAATTTGTTTACTTAAAATTAGGGCTGTCAATTTTAACGCGTTAACGCATGTGATTAATCTAAAAAGTTTAAAGCGTTAATATTTTTCCGCAGCGCGGAAGGTAATCAATCATTGCCTGCGTCCCAATGTACACATTATCCATCCTAAATTCTATGTGATATTAGTAATTTTAGATTGTGTGATTATGAGGCGCCCGGCTAGACGAAAGTGAAGCGAACGTGGAGAGAGAGAGAGAGAGAGAGAGAGAGAGAGAGAGAGAGAGAGAGGTGAGAGAGAGAGAGAGAGAGAGAGAGAGAGAGAGAGAGAGAGAGAGTGAGAGAGAGCGAGTGTGTCCGAGAGAGAGAGAGAGAGACAGTGCGCGAGAGATATTATACTCATATGTGAAAAGGGTACAGCGAACCAGTGTTGCCAGGGTTGGGGTTTTTCACCTCACAATTAGGCTATTTTGAAAATACAGTCGCGGGAAAAACGACAGAGCCGTGGGTTGCGGTTTTTTTGGGCTACTTTTATAATGTACCGCGGCCGCCCAAAGTGTATGTGATCGCAAAATGAAGTTATTACAAACACTCGATGCTGGTTTAAAGTGAGTTCTGAGTAAAAGTGTACTATTAATCTCATAAACTGTCTTATGTAGAATGATGCTAATGTTAGCTCTAATGCACCTGCATAACAGGTCCAATTCTTCTTCATAATGCATTTTATCATAATACTTCATGTAAGGTCGCAAGAAATGTTTTGTTGTATTTATTTAGAAATACTTTTGATAATAGTTTGGTAAATGTATCCTGGGATTGAAGTGATGTGGCTTGGTAAACGTTTTATTGCCAGTATAAAGGTTGATATGGCTGAATAAAAACTAAAGAATAATAAGGATTATGTCTCAGACTTTGCGGAGGTGTGAAAGGTTATGTTTCCTTAAACTAGTTTGTCATGCATTTCTTTATTTCAAGACATTTACAGGTAAATCCTAGTATTTTAAATTTGTGATTAATCATGATTAATCACAGTCCAGGACTGTGATTAACGCGATTACATTTTTTAATCGATTGACAGCACTACTTAAAATTAAACCTGAAGGAATCATTCACTTACAAAAAGATAAATCTAATATAAATTACTCATTGTTATGTAATTCCAAACACCTGACTTTCATTGCTGCATGAAACACAAAAGGGGTTATTTTGCAGAATGTCCAGACTGCTCTGATCCATGCAATTAAGGTAAATGGTGACCATGTCTGATTTTCAGATTTTTTGTGAATAACAAAAAAAGGTTTGCAAGTCCTAAGAAGACTTGTAATATAGTGAAAGTGTCACATTAAGTACTTTTATGATGTTTTTTTTATGAGCTTTTTGGCCTTTCTGGAGTTTGACAGCTGCTGGTTTGGATATTTCACTAAAGCTTGCAAAGACAAAGGCAAGTAAATGATGACAGAGTCTTAATTTATTTGCCGAGTATCCCTTTAATCTCACTAATCTTACTAAAATGTTACACAATCTTGCTTTGTTAAACAATTTTGTTGTACCTGTACAATGACTAAAAAAGAGCTTGACTTAAGGTTTGGACCTGGTGAGTCGTTTAACCATGCCATTGTGAAATTCCATTTCAATCCACTGCCTGGAAAAACACTTGAGACAGATGTGTATTCTTTAGCCTCCAGGTCCAAAAACAAACACACCCTAATAAAACACCTGTTGCCCTGGCATCAGTCTCCATGAACTCACGGGCTACAGTCATATATTTACAGGTGACTGTATAATATATACAGTATATTTTCATAATATTTTTTCACAACTTTTTCTTCACAAAAATAACTGTTATAAAATAACCTGCTACAAGCTGTATGATCAGTCATTCGTCATTTATGCAAATGTATTACTGTAATATTTTACATTGGTCAGTAAATGAAGGAAACTTATGGTTATCATAAACAATATATAAAATGTTTGGCCATTTCTACTTGTGTTATCAAACCAAAACAACAGTTTAACTAAATCAACAACAGTTTAATCAATCAACAAAAAAATGTAGCAGTTTTCCCTTAGAAATGTTTGTGTTATGAGACCATGTTTAAGACCTATACGTAAAAATAAAGGAAATAACTAAATCTGCAGTACATTTTTGCCAAAAGGAAACTCAGCACTTCTAGGAACTTTACAGCCCTCAAAGTAAACATGGGCAGGAATGAAGGAAATGAAATAGCTGGTTGCACTTTGATAACATAAGACTAACAAAATCAGCATTGTTCGCAAAACTGTTCTGGAACTCACTTACCGTTCAGTCAGCCGAAGCTAAGCAATCAGATTCCAGTTTTTACTTAATGATTTCACAATGACAGAGCAATAGACTGACAGAATGGATAGAATGATAGATATAACAATAAAATGACATAGAACAACATACAGAACAATAGACAGAATGATAGATCGATAGATCTACATACGATAGATCGATCGATAGATAGACCAGAGATAAAGCTTTAAATAAAGCTGTAAATCATAATGCAGTTCTTACGCAGATGATGTGTGCAGACTTGCATCTTGGGTGACAGTGCAGTACTCCCATTTAAAGATATACTGATGTTCAATGAGACAGTTGCATCATTGCCATGAAGAGAAATGGAGCACATGGCAGTATCTTCCCCGGCACACTGAGCAGCGTGGTTTGCTTCATCTGAAAGTACATTCATCTGTACACTAAAATGAAAGAAAAGTTAATATAAAATAATTGTAAAAACTTAATATCCATAACATTAGATTAAGCCTCTAAGGAACTCATGCAAACAAAAATATTTATCATTTGGTGTCCTAAGTTTGGGATCAACACAGGCTAATTATTATCACAGGGGAAATAATCACAAAGTTAGAATCGTTATATACAGCAGAGAAAACGTAAATAATATTTTTTAAATAATAAAGATAATTAAAAAGTTGACCATTAATAATATAGTATAGAGTCTAGATGTATTACATCATCTGCTTAATTCCCCCACATACACACTTAATTTGTCCTGAATCTGATTTAAGCACAAATAGGCACAGCAGCCAATCAGTAGTCTGTGGAGAGCAGAATGAAAACAGAGGACTCACACTAATTGAGGTCTAACGGTGAGCAGACTTGCAGCGGCTGCTGCTCTGTGGCTCTTTGCATTACAAATCAAATTTGTCCGTTCACCTTCAAGCCAGCACAGGATGTCCAAACAGTTTCCTGAAAAGAGATTGCATTCCCTTGTTAGCTTCTTTCATCACAGCCTATCGCAATTAGAAACCTCTAGAAATAACATCTGCAAATTATCTGCAAATGGTGTGCAAATAACATGAAAGATACAAACACGAAGCTTTGAATCAACATAAAATATAAATTATTCATAGTCTAGTTGAAATTCTGTCAGGATTATTTTAAAGTTTTAGACTTGCACTATTGCAGGAGTCCAATAAAAGTAGATGTGGAATGTTTTTTCTTTAAGTTTTATTAATGCTTTATAATGTTAGGTAAAAAAAAATAAGCATCCACCTCTGAGTATTTGTATTGATTCCTTTTCTGTTTTTGCAGAGCACTTTACTAGGATTGCAAACCTTAACTTATTTTGCATTTAAATGCTGTAAATTTATTTGTAGACTTTAATTATTGTCCTGAGGCCTACCGCAGAGAAGAGAATGTAATGAGAATCGATTAGCATGTGTAATGGCACCCATCTACTTGTCTGGAGAGGTCAGTCCTCTCAGTCTCTCTAGTTCACAGCTGTAGCCAAGACCTCTTCACCAAATAGATAAGGTCTTCTGATGCAAATACAAACATAACTGCTTTTTTGAGACCTTAAAATGGCAAGACTAAGTCAAATTGCCTTTCATTTATTTTGGAAACTACTGTACAAAAGTTTGGAGTTATGAGATTTTTAATGTTTTTGAAAGAAGTCTCTAATGCTCACCAAGGCTGCATTTATTTGATCATAAACAATAGTAATATTGTGAACTATTATTACAATTTAAAATAACTGTTTTCCTTTTGAATATATTTTAAAATGTAATTTTCAGCAGCCATTACTCAAGTCTTCAGTGTCACATGATCCTTCAGAAATCATTCTAATATGCTGATTAGGTTTACATATTATCAACTTAATTAGAAAATAAACAACACTGTGACTAACAACGTTTTTGACAAATATTACTACTTCAACATTTTACAAACATGAAAAACGTTACTTTACATGATCTTTCTTCATTTTGAAAATGTCATTCCGAAAGCAATGATTGTAATATCACACAGATTGATTTTACCAGAAAGGGTGGGTGATTTACTTGAGAATTCTGGTTTTGTAGCATTTAGTAGCTGGCACTGTCCTACAGGTGGGTGCTCTGAAAGACCATCGTCACGTGTCTGAGCGAAGGGCAGCTCACAACATAGCACAGCCTTCCACTTCAGGTCTTCATAAACGCCTGCACTGCCATCAGAAGGACTCAAAGCAGCAAGACCTGGAACACAAGGATCTCAATGTGACACTGATTTGCAATACTATTCAAATTTAACAAACAGTGGGAAAAAAAATCTCAGGGGACACACAGACCTTACGTATAAAAGAAAAATCTATTGACAGATTCAATTCCCAGAAGTGCTCAGAACTGAACGTTCATCTGAAAGCTACTCAAGGACGACACAACTGTGTAGGACTGCAACATAATCAAGCCATCATACAGTATATTTCCAAACAAAGATTTAGTACTTCTGAGTTAAAAAAAAATCTTAACATTTCAATTTCGTGTTAAATAAAGAGCACAATTAATTTATTAAATGTAGAGTGTTAACTTTCTGCACCACTAGATTTATCACATGGAATTGCAAAAATAATGACTATTTTGAAACAAGTTTCCTAAACACTCCCCCAACTTCCATTGGTTGTAAGACAGATGACTCCGCCCCCAAATAATGCCAATAGTTGTGTTACTGTGTCGGGCTGGTCAGGATGATCAAACAGAGCAATAGTGACACAGTATTTACATTTTATATCAAATGGCATGCTCATAGTTGTATCTGCATATTATGCTAGGATGAATATTTTGCCATCAAAATGTATACATTTCTGGCCGAATTATTTTTGTGATAAATGGCTGATATTACTATTTTCCTAAATAAATTAACTAAAAATAGAAACTAAAATAAATCAATAATTTCGATTTCAATTTAGGCATCACAACAATATACCTTACGGTTCAATATGAAAAATAGGCCTAGATATTAATTTTGAGATTTTCTAAAGATTTTAGCAATGCTATCAAATGATTTTTTAAAGAGAAATAAGTTATTGTGTTAAAGTGTTAGATGATGGAAAAAGTAATCTAAATGTAAAATGCATTTATGTAAAATGCATATTCACAGTTTATGTTATATAAATACTGATCAATACTGATACATTTTTAAAAATCACAGATATCATCCGATAATCAATGTGGCGCTGATATATTGTCCATCCCTATTCATTTAAATAATTACAATAATATCCATTTTAATTTAACATTATTCAAAGCGACAACATGTCACCTTCAGTTACCAACTGCACTGTTTCTCTGAAGGCCTATGGCCCTTTCTCATCTGTACATCTATCTATATGTGAGGCCCCTAGGCGACCGTTAAAAGTTTATAGTCTGATTCATGATGTGGGTGTAATCACCTCCCTCCTACACCCCTTACTTTCAATCTACCTCTCTCTCTCTCTCTCTCTCACTACCTTCTGTCTTCTTCTATCTCTCTGTCCATTCATCAGCCTCCTGCACTCTGTGCGCTCAACCATAACCCACACTAATGCATCTCTGAGGTGGGCAGAGGGACTGCTGACAGCTGGTGGGTATCCAGCATACTATGTAGGTCTTTGCTTCGACAGCAAATAGGAAATGGAAAACAATGAAAAGACGCTAGATACAGAATTTGAATGAAAACAGGAAGTGTAATTTTAGCTTAATGCATCAACGACTCACCTTGTGAAATGGTAATGAAATTCACAAGAAGAGCAAGCATGATAAACAGAGACCTGCGGGAAAGAGAGGACATCTGTAAAATGGTTCAGTATAGATATGACTCACTATCTTCTTCCACAATGAAATAATCAAATCTTCAAGCTCAAACAGCGTGACAGCGTTTAGTCTACTCATTATATTACAGAGTCCCATTCCAGTGCTGCTTGAGTCAAAAGCACTTTTGTTGTTGTTTTTTTGTTTGTTTTTTTAAATGCTTTGAGCTAAATTAACTAGATTTTTACATTTTCTTATTAAATTCTGAATGGAGCCTATATAACGTCAGCATCACAATGCTAGCTTGTTGCTATTGTTTAGTATTATTTACATACGATTACTTGTTATTAATATTTAATTTTTGTTTTCATTTTTTGTTTGCGTTTTAGTAATTTTATGTGCTTGATTTTTTTTATGTGTTTATGTACTCTACCAAAACATTTCTGGTCCCTATTGACTTCCATAGTATTTTTTCAACACTATAAAAGTCACTGGGGACCAACAACTGTTTGGTTATCCACATTATTTAAAGTCGGCATGAAACGGAAGTTGCGAGTCGCGACCGTCTTTTTTTCTCTACTGTGACGTATATCCGAGTGAAACGGCATCTGAAATGAGAGGGCGGGACTTGATTTCATCCTTAGGGAATTGATTGGATCGTTGGAAGTTGGGGCGTTACTAACAAAATGGAGGCAGATCTGAAATGCCAGTTTACATAGTGGTGGGGGATTTCTCTCCACTGGATTCACCGCGACACCCAAGCATGAATAAATGTTTTATTTATTAGGGATGATGACCATGATCAACGGCACAAAACATGTCTAAACAGCGCGTGCGCGAGAGAGAGAGAGAGAGAGAGAGAGAGAGAGAGAGAGAGAGAGAGAGAGAAGAGAGAGAGAGAGAGAAAGAGAGAGAGAGAGAGAGTGCCTGAATGACTGAGCGCGTTCTCCATCAGGTTAAATCATATTCATGAAACAAATTAGTGTGCGATGTCCTAAGAGAAATGTTGTTGTAATATCCTAATATCCTTTCAGTGTTTAAGGGTAACGTACTCCCTTATGACTGGTGTCAGTGCTATAAAGTGAAGCATCAGCCTGTCGTTTATCCCAGCGTTTACCCCTTATGTCACTAGCTCCGCCCTTGCGCCATCACTCGTGACCAGAAGAGTAGAGGAGTCGTTTTGAGGGGGAGGGGAGTTAACATTTTTGATTAAAGATTACGAGGGCACATGAATTTTTTAAAAATAATGAAGTGCATGGATAAATTCTTTATAATAAACACTACAGTAAAAAAATAAGAATAGTCAATTTTGATTTCATGCCGACTTTAAAACATATTTTTTAACAGAAAATAGAAAGTCATTCAGGTTTAGAACAACTTGAGGGTGAGTAAATGATGACAGTTTTCATTTTTGGGTGAACTACCCCTCTAAATGTGGTTCACGAGTTTGCCTACCCATCCCGTCCTAATGGTTAATGGTAAACAAACTTGGTTTGCTGTCCTCAATGGAGGCTCAAACCCAATGCTCCGCTTAAGCTCCGAGTTTAAAACCCCATTGCAGTGCTACATAGAGGGAGAATAACAGAAATAGAGGAGGAGATGGGGAGGTGGAAGGATGCCGAAAGAATTGTCGCTGGGAACCTATGTTTGGAACTTCATTTGAGGACAAAGGTAAATTAACACACACAATTAAACATCCAATACCAGACGATAAATATCCAATATCATCTGATACTGATAAATGTAAAAATCTGTATTAGTCAATAAACAATATGGTAACGATATATGGTGCATCCTAGGGCTGGGCGGTATATCGAGTTTGTACGATATATCGATATATTCTTTATAAGCGATACGATATGAGGCAATACCATTTATATCGATATACAGTCGTTTGAAACGAGCGCATCTGAAAATATAGCGGAGGACACAGACTGAGCTACTGTGCTGCGGAGAAAGTGCATAATACAATTTGTTCTAAACGTGACAAACTTTATATGAAGAGCTTTAAAAAAAGCTCGTAAGATATAGAAGCCTATAGTTTAGTTTCAGTTTAAAACGGCTCTGACAGAAAGGCTGTGTGTGCCGCTGACAGAGACTCGCGCTGTTTAATGTGTTTGAGATGAGCTGTTTTCCTAAATGCATGAGCCTTCTGTTTTGAGATTCTCCGCTGAACTTCACAGACTCCATTTAGAACGAGCGCCGCCGCGCGCATGCGCGCCAAACAGACGGGCAATATAATAGGAGCGCAATAATTCTGACTAAAATATACATTTTGCTGAAATATTTGTAGTTGGACAATAAATGTGACATATGTAGAATTTTAAACCTACAAGTAAGTGTATTTGTATGATAGCACTAACTGTAAAGTGACTGTAATGGGGTAATCAAAACAGCCTTTTTACTCAATTAGTCTGTGCTTTTTTTATATAATTTTTTTAATTTTTAGTTTAGTAAATTTAACTGCTGTTTAACTTTTTGTTTTAGATTGCAACTTACAATGTTAGAATGTAATGTGATTTTATTTTTTTTTTTACATAATATATGCCTACGGTTACATTCACTTTATTTGTTTATTTGTTTAATCCAAATACAAAAGCGTAGAAAATACCGAGATATATATCGTATACTGCAAATCAGCCAAAAAATACTGATATTAATTTTTGCTCATATCGCCCAGCCCTAGTGTATCCCAAAGTTTATTTTCAGTAGAAAACCACACAGCATGCATATACCCGTCAAACTACATAGTTTGTAAAACGTTAAGAAAAGGAAGTTAGAAGAATGTGTCATCAAACTCCATCTCTTAAAGAACATTTGTCTTTCATAACATCAAGATTTCAAGAAATGGGTAATATTGTGCAATACTGTGCAATGTGTGTGCAATATTACTTGACCAGTTATACATATTCCACAACAAAATGACCAAATTACTCACAGAAATACAAATTCCCTCTCATTAACAATTTATTAATCACTTTGAAATGAGTAATCAATGATATAAAGCAACAGTCAAAAGAAGCCATGCTAAAATCCAAGCCCTAATAAAATCTAATTAGAGATACTTACATAATTTCATTTGATTGTGAGAATCATTTCTCTTCTTGATGGAGTGATGGAGTATAAGAGAGGAATGGCCTCTGTGTGGGAAGATAGACAAATTTGATTTAAACTTAAACACTGAAGAAGAAGAAGAACGCAGGAATAGTTTTACTCTCTTAAGGGATGCAGAAGTCATTCCTGAGTCACTTAATGGAAAATAAAGCAGGCAAACATTTTCTTGCACGCATTAAACGTATCAGGCAGTAATATGACACCGGCTTCAAGTGAATTACTCTGCTCTGACTATATTTGCTTTTGATTCCTTGGCTTACTCTCTCTGATGAGACAAGTCACCTTTCTTGTACAAGGCAATAACATGCATGACTGCTTCCCTCTTGCTATCCATATCCTCAGTTCCTGGATGTACTGAAATGCTAGGTTAAATTAACAAAGTGCAACACTGTTTTGATTGTGTGCCTGCGCAAACATGTTAACGACAGCAACACCCATGTTTAGCATTTCCTGACATTTTATTCTGAGCAATATTGTGAAATCTAAAACCTGTTTTGCCACAATGCTGCGATGATGGGTCAAAACACAAGTGACCTAATAAACTAAGTAAATGCATACAAAAAATAAATAACAATGCTTCATAACCTGCAAATAAAACACTACAGGCCCCATAATGCAATGCTTTCTAAGCCATCTGTTAGAGACACCTGGAGTTGCTGCTGAACCAAACATGATATAAAATAATCTGACATAAAAACAGGTCAGACGTGAATATGCAGGGAGACAAGGCAAGTGGCCATTCACTTCAGTAAAGCCTTTTTTCCAGGAAGGCTCTTATGAACATCTAATATATTCATGTAAAGTCTCCTATCAAATATCAAAACAGCTTTCATGACGTTCAATTTTGTGTCAACAACATAAAACCAAATGCTCACCAAAATGAATATTAAATCGGGCAGAATACTAGAACATCTCAAAGCTGATACATTCAGTGTTGCTTGCTTTGACTATTGCAATGAGGAGGGAAAACTGTAATATTGTGAAGCCACTCAATGGAAAACAGAGTCCAGATGTTCTGGGATAAATCTTATGTTTAACCTACGTGTGAATTAAATGGTGCAGGACTGGGAAATGTAAAAAAAATAATAATAATTTAAAAAAACAATGAATGTTAACCCCTAAATGACCAATTTAAAGTGACACAACGGTGATAATTAATGCTCTTAAGGGATTTGAACCCAAAATCTTTCAGTTACAAGCCCAGATCTTGTGATTTTGTGACAATGATTTTTAATTAGAGGATTAAGAATTTATCATTGTATCAAGTTAATAATCAACTGGAATAATTCCTCTACTCATTTACTACATAGTCAAATGTGAAGCCACATCCAACAGATATTCTCTACTTGATGGGTTCCTTTCAAAAACTGGTTAAAAAAAATCACATCACATTCAAGTTAGACAGAAGACCTACAGTATCTTAGCACATCTGGACTTTGTTTTCCATTGAGTGGCTTCAGTGTATCACTGTTTCCCTCCTCACTGCAATAGTCAAAGCAAGCAACGCATTGAGTGCATCAGCTTTGAGATGTTAGCATTCTGCCTGAGTTAATATTCATTTTGGTGGTGTTGACACAAATTTTAAGCATTATGAATAATATAATCAAATTAAAAAATGTATTTCCACTGTGGTACGCAAGCTTCTGGTATAGCATTCTCTCATAACAAACTAGTAGCAAACTCTTTCTGTCATAATACATTATATTATAATACAGTAGCTATATTTTATATATTATTAACTAGTAAACATAACATTTTAGTATATGGTTAAACCATACATTGTAATTATGAGTCCAAGAAGCTCTAAATATCTTTAGTGTAAATGTGATTCATACAATATTCCTTTGTACTGTCATATAACACTTCCTCAAGATGTCATTTTGTGCTTGATTTTCTCACAATTTCAATACACTGTTCTGCACCAGAAGTTCTGTGACCACTGAGGCTAAATGTGGAAGTGATCGTGGATAGTCGATCACATTATGCTGATGGTTTCGACAAAAGCATATTTCACTGTAGGTCTGTCTTTAAAGGTTTATATAGGCCTAAATTATGTTAAAAAAATCGATTGGATTAATGGGATTTTTACTTCAGGTGTTGTGCCCATTTTCGACCGTGATTTTTATCGCTTATTTGTTTCGTATGGGTTTATAAAACTGCCATACAATGAAGCTGTAATCATACTTACATTACATTTATTTGTAACGTTTACTGTTCCGCTTGTAAATGTTTCCCCCCATCATCCTCAGTTTACTCCACATGACTATCAGCTCATTCAGCCCTTCTGTTCATTGTGATCGGACACATCCAAAAGAGATGATTCTCAGTTCAGTTAGTACTGAACTGCTCGGACAGTTATGTAAACCGGTTCAAACGGTTCACTAAAAGTTCCAATTCGTTCACGAACATCGCTATAATGGCCACGGAAACACTCGCATTGCTCCAAACAGAAAGAAGGAAACCCCAAGATAATGAATAATACTGCCACTAATCTTCAGCTACAAAGTAAAACCACAATATGAACTGTGTCAGTGTAACATTAATCTGAAAGAACATTATCCAGTGAACACTTAAGATTGTTTAGATAAGCACGCACAAAACAGGTCAATAAATTACAAAAGGCGAGTAAAGAAATAGGAAACCAATAAATAAGTCTTCGTGGTTTTATGATTGAAAGATCTCAAGCGCGAGCGATTAAGTGGCTTGCTAAAAGTGAAGGACAGTTTTACAGCTGCCTGAGCTCCTCCGCTTGAACTCAGAGTGAAATGTGTGCAGAATGTCTCACCTGAGGTGATCGCACTCTAGCTGTCCGTGGATTTGATCCAACTACACTGGCAAAGTCTTACTGTACGTGCCCTACTTCGCTTAAAAACGAGGAAAAGGCTCCAGATCCAGAGTTTAGCTCTTCTTCCTGTAACGAAGAGTGTCTGTAGTCGGTTATACAGACTAGGAGTAGGAGAGGCGTGAGACTTTCCTAATGTTTCCAGAGCTCGGCATCCTGAGCACGAGCGCTGCCGCTGCTGAGAGGGAGGGGCACCAGCTACGGAGCGTATTGCGTCACACCATAATCATCTTCATTGTTTAATTTTTGGTAAGGGAAAGAAAGTCTGCAGCATTTGTTTTATTTAACAACGTACACACCTTCCTAGAGGAAATGTCTGAATACTTCTTTATAGTACTCTATTCCAGTGAAATTCACTCAGCTTGCCTAAATATATTCTGGTTATATTTATCTAATTTATTTATTTTCAGTCGTAAGCGCTTAAGAACAAGCTACACAATAACAAAACATAATATCTTTCAGCTGAAATTTCTCACAAATATTAATAATGTGGTTTTGTTAACAATGATAATTATTGTTTCAACAGATCTGTAAAGGGTAATAATTAAATATAATGAATAATGAGTAATCGGTAATTGAATAAAATCACTTGCACTGTTGCAGTTTAGCGACATTACGTCATCCGCATGATCTCAACATGCTGTCATCACCTAAAGTGAGCGCGAGGAGGCTCCCACGTGATGTGCTTTGTATGCATGATCTTACATGGAATCAATGTGGTAACCACACAAATGAAATTTACTCCACAACTCTTTTTCACTGTAGTTTCACTTTTCATCTCACTTATGAAAACACATTTGTGACCACAAAACCAGTCATAAGGGTCCTTTTTTTATTGAGATTGATACATCATCTGGAAGCTGAATAAATAAGCTTTCCATTGATGTATGGTTTGTCAGGATAGGACAATATTTGGCTGAGATACAAATATTTTAAAATCTGGAATCTGAGGGTGCAAAAAAAAAAACATTGAGAAAATTGTGTTTAAAGTTGTCCAAATGAAGTCCTTACCAATGCATATTACTAATCAAAAAATAAGTTTTGATATATTTACAGGAGGAAATTTACAAAATATCTTCATGGAACATTACTTAATATCCTAATGATTTTTGGCATAAAAGAAAAATCTATCATTTTGACCAATACAATGTATTGCTGGCTATTGCATGCTACTTATGACTGGTTTTGTGGTCCAGGGTCACATTTATTAATACTTAGACCCTAGCACTTATTATAGCTTTTCATAACATAAGCAAATATATTTGATTTCTTCAATATTTAGGTATGTTATTAACCTAAATATTATAGCAATATTAAAGCATTTATTTGTCTCTGCCTTGACATCTATTAGACCTTGGATGATGTTAAAGCCATGAGCAATTTTCGGTTACATAAAATACTCACAAACATTTGAGTCACATACAAATGGAGAAACAAACACCAAAGCGGTACAGAAGTTAACAATGATGCTCAGAGGCTCAAATGTTTATCAACCTTTATCAGCCTTTTACAGGCCCATATACACATAATGCTGCTACAGCCTGTGCTCACAATAACCATTTAAATGCATGGCATGCACTATGTGGCCCCTCTCATGCTGTGATCTAGACCAAGAACACCATGTATCTCCTCAGCAGTTCACAGCAGGTTGGAGACAGTCAGAGGGATGCAATTTAGGTGGCAGCCAGCTTATCAAAACCTTATCAAAAATCCATTACCATAGAAACATATTAGGATTAGATTTACAGCTGTGAAAAATAAAGATATAGGATGTACAACTGAAGAACCATGTTCAAAATATTAACTATATGGACAAAAGTATTTGGACACACCTCTTAATTATTGAATTGAGGTGTTTCGGTCAGACCCATTACCACAGGTGTATAAACTCAAGCACCTAGCATGCAGTCTGCATTTACAAACATTGTCGTCCTGAAGAGCTTAGTGAATTCAAGCATGGCACTGTAGGGTGCACCTTTGCTACAAGTCAGTTTGTGAAATTTCATCCCTGCTAGATATTCCACACTCAACTGTAAGTGGTATTATTGTTTTTGTTGTGTTGCGACTTGTATCCTTTGTGGTGTGCTAATTTTGTTGTGCTGTGACTTGATTCCGTTGTGTTGTGACTTGTTTCTGTTGTGTTCATTTTGTTGTATTACAGCTTGTTTCCGTTGTGTTGTGCTAATTTCATTGTGTTGCTGCTTGTTTCCATTGTGTTGTGCTAATTTCGTTGTGTTGCGATTTGTTTCTGTTGTGGAGATTTCGCTGTGTTGTGCAGTACTGGGCCACCGTGGGAAAGCCTTTCCTGAAGAGTAGAAGCTGTTATAGATGCAAAGGGTCGACCAACTCCATATTAATGTTTATGTATTTAAATGCAATGTCATTGAAGTCCCTGTTGGTGTAATGGTCAGGGCTGCGTTTCCCAAAAGCATCGCAAGCCAATTAAATGGAGCTACAATCAACTTAAGCTTATTACGATGCTTTTGGGAAACGCAGCCCAGGTGTCCCAATACTAATAATTTAATTTATTAGCATTTTATCATTATATTGGATGATTAATCCATTTAGTATTAAGGGTCATGCCATTTTTTATTTAAATTTGTATCATCCATTAATAAAACTGACTAAAATGCAGTGCAAATAGATGCTTGTTTGTTTAAAGCAGTCATAGCATTCATGTTGTTCTCCCCACAGGCCTCAGTAAAAAGTGACAGCATAACAGATGTATTTGTGTGGGTATGTTTGCGGGACTGCCAATGTTAGGTATGAGTCTCAGCGTAGTGTAGGTGTTCTTTGACAGCAGGGGGGGTTGACGCTCTCCTTCTGCGCAGGTCTGACCCTGAAGAATGAAACTAGTCATGCATAGCATGAGCTGTGGTCAAATCAATAGCGCCTGGCCAGCCCTGCAGAGTCTGAATGGCGAGGGCAGAGGAGCATCACCAAGGGAGACATTTCAAATGAGTCACATGGCCTCTAATACTGCATAATGGCTGCACAGCAACTGTTGCACCAATATGCAATGATTGTTATGAAGTTATAGCATCAGAAATTCTTCAAAATGCCATGAGTCTGGGAGAGCATCGTGTTTATCTGTTGTATCTGTTTGCATCTGTCATTTCAAAACACTGTAGGTGTGGCAGCAATTGTCAAACCAAGTGGTAACCGCAAAAATAAATAAATTTAAATGTTTTAGATGTTCTGCTAAACCTTTTCTCAGAATCACTTTTCTGAGCCATTTTTGCATTTATTTTTAACCAACTCAAGGCATGTGTCGAAATATGCACACTTACCTACTGTATTGTAGGTGAAATGAAGGTTATTTATTGGCATCAATTGTTCCTTGAAGAACCTTTAAAATTCATGGAAACTTTCCAGTGAACAAAAGGTTGTTTATAGTAGGAAAGGGTAAAAATATTCTGTGTTTCTTTTAAGCATTACTGAAAATAAATGAATTTTAAATGAGTAATATGTCTAAATTTGTGTGGCAGAAGCAATTATTTAGATAAAAGACTGAGGTTTGAGTGCTCAAATTCCTTTACTTAGCATGTGAATGACGTCATCTCTCACTATCATCCAGGAGGGTTAAAGATATGACCTCATGCTCACTGTGTCATGTTCTCCAGAGAACTTGCATGTGCGGCATTTATAAAATATTCAGAAGTTTGCTCACGTGCTAGTTTTGGAAATAAGGGAGGTCAAATTCTCCCTTATTCGAAAACGTACTCGGTTACTGTCGTAACCTCGGTTCCCTGAGATACGAAACGAGTACTGCGTCTTGATAAAGACGCATATGGGAAAAAGCCTTTTTTCTCCTGAACTGAAGTCTTATTCAATCACGCAGTGAAACTGCACGACTATTGGTTCGTGCAGTGGTAAAAAATGAACCAATGGGTCGGCAGTGGAGCTGCACGAGCCTATGGCGACGAAACCCGCAAGATCAAGCCAAAATGGGCGGGGCCATCTGGTTATCCTCAGGTTACTTCGACTGAAGCGACGACTGAGTCGTGCAGCTACCTGGCACGGTAAAGTACGCAGTACTTGTTCCGTATCTCAGGGAACCGAGGTTACGACAGTAACAGAGTACGTTCCCTGTCGATACTCCACTCGTATTGCGTCTTGATAAAGACGCATATAGGAACTCAATTCAATCACGCCGTGCTAGGGTAGATGAACGACTGTATATACCTCCATAAGCATTAATGCCCATAGGGAAGTGAGTAGTATACTCCAGGCTAAAACGAGCTAAACTCATAGAGGTCATGCTCGGCCTGGGTGATCGTTCCATATGACTCCTGTATACTCAGTTCAAAGCCGGAGTATGCAGGGTGCCAATCAGAGAGCCTGAGCGCATTGCGGTCAAGAAGTCTCTGACAGGATTGTTCCCACAGCATATGCATACAAGCTCATCTAAGCAGAGAGGACTCTGGCCTGTAAGGCCGGTATGTCCAGGTTATAAAACCTAGCAAATGTGGACGGCGTGGCCCAGCCAGCCGCCGCACAAATCTCTGTAATGGACACACCGCTAGACCACGCCCATGACGAGGCGATGCCTCTAGTCGAATGGGCTCGTACTCCAATGGGGCATTGTAGGCCCAAAGAAGAGTATGCCAGCATGACAGCATCCACTATCCACTTAGAGAGTCTCTGCTTCGTGACCGGATGCCCTTTGGCGCGGTTACTGAAGCTAACAAAGAGCTGTTCCGTACGCCTAAAGGGGGCGGAACGCTCAAAGTAGATTCTCAGAGCTCTGACAGGGCATAACAAGGATAACTCCCGGTCCTCCTCAGACGGAGGAAGCGCGGAGAGTGTGATGACCTGAGCTCTGAACGGGGTTGAAAGTACCTTAGGTACGTAACCATGCCTTGGTTTCAGGATGACCTTGGAGTCGTTGGGCCCAAATTCGTTGGGCAGGCAGGCAGGGCTAATCCAGAGCAGCGCCTGCAGGGCTAATAGAGAGCGCCTCCAACTCTCCAACTCGCTTAACCGTGCTAGTAGCTAGTAGCAGTTTTCAGAGCAAAAGTGACAGCGGAGGTTCGTAGAAGTGACCGGAGGTAGCGTAGACTGTAAAGCGGAGGGCCTTTCAAGGCCCTCAGGGCCTTTCAAGTGGGCCCTCAGTATCCCATGTAGGGACAGTAAGGGGCAGAGGTGGATTCCATGTAGGGACAGTAAGGGGCTCTTGGCTCCCTTCAGAAAACGGACAACTGGATTCAACCTCTTGTTGTCTCTGCCTAGAAAACGACAACTGAGTTGGCCCGCTCTCTGGGGCATGAAAGGCCGCTATAGCCCGCTGCTAGGGGCATGAAAGGCACCCTATAGCTGCTAGTGTAGATTGAGAACGTCCTTTAACACCCTGAGTGTAGATTGAGAACAGTTCCTTTATCTAGCAGAAAGGACCTGCAGAAAGGACAGAACCACCGCTAGCTCAGAGGTAGAGGGGTTTTCACCACGGTTGAGGCACCAAGTGGAGAAAACAGACCACTTAAGGACGTAGAGGCATCTCGTAGACGGGGCTCTAGCCTCAGAAATGGTGTTTAACACTCGCTCTGGGAATAGCACGATAGCATCACCAATAGCACGGGCCAGGGGGCTGCTGTCAGCAGCTGAGTCAGCTCTGACAACCAAGGTTGGTTCCTCCACAAGGGGGCCACCAATAGCACCTTGTGACCCTGTTCCCTGACACGCCTGACGACCTGTGGAAGCAGAGCGATCGGGGGGAATGCATAAAGGAGGAGGTTGGGCCAGTCGTGGGCCAACGCGTCCCTGTCCTTCGAATAATAAGTTGGGCAGTGAGAGTTGTCTTTGGAGGCGAAAAGGTCTACTTCTGCCTTGCCAAAGGTCTTCCAGATCTTCTGAACCGTCTGCGGATGGAGCATCCACTCCTCTGAGGGGACATTGCTCCGAGATAACATATCCGCTCCTTGGTTCAGTCTGCCCGGCAGGTGTGCTGCCCTCAGCGAGTGCAGGTTGAGCTGAGCCCATTCCAGAAGGCGCTCTGCCAGAATGAAGATGCGCTTCGAGGAGACACCTCCCTGGTGATTTATATAGGACACCACGGACATGTTGTCTGAGCGAATCAGCACATGGCGTCCTATTAGGTCTGGCAGGAAAAACTGGCAGGCTCGACAAACTGCTAGCATTTCCAAGCAGTTGATGTGGAAGCCCTTCTCCGCCTTCGACCAATGGCGAAGGTCGGTTTGCCTTCGCACAGCGCCCCCCAACCTGTGTTGGAGGCGTCTGTCATGACAACTTTCCTGCTGTGGACCAACCCCATTGCCACGCCCTTCTTCATCCATCGTGGGTTCTTCCAGAGGGTCAGGGCTGTCACACAGGCCTGATTCACCCTGATGTGCAGGCGTCCGTGACGCCATGCGTTGTGTGGAACCCGTGGTTTCAACCAGCGTTGAAGGGGCCGCATGCGGAGCAGGCCCAGCTGTAACACTGGCGATGCTGCGGCCATGAGGCTCAGCATTCTCTGAAACGCTTTGAGTGGGCGAGCAGTGCCGCTCTTGAAGGTTGCCGCGAGTTTCTGAATGGCCAGAGCGCGTTCTGGCGCTATCACCGCTCTCATATGAGCTGAGTCCAGAACTGTACCCAGGAACGATACTCGTTGGCTGGGAGACAGTGCGCTTTTGGCGAAATTGACCATGAGCCCCAGGCGCTCTAAGTGGCTGAGGATGAGAATTCTGTGTGAAAGTAGCTCCACCTCTGACTGGGCCAGAATGAGCCAGTCGTTGAGGTAGTTGAGAATGCGGATTCCCATCTGTCTTAGAGGGGAAAGAGCCGCGTCCATGCACTTCGTAAAAGTACGGGGGGCCAGAGACAGCCCAAAGGGTAGGACCGTGTACTGGTAAGCCACTCCCTCGACGGCGAATCTCAAGAATCGTCTGTGATGGGGGGCTATCTGGATGTGAAAGTATGCGTCTTTCAGGTCCAGAGAACAGAACCAGTCCCCTGTGCGAATCTGCGAGAGGATCTGCTTCAGCGTGATCATCCTGAACGGCCGTCTCATGAGGGCGTGATTCAGGCGTCTGAGATCGAGGATGGGCCGGAGGCCGCCATCCTTTTTGGGGACGAGGAAGTAACGGCTGTAAAAGCCTGACTTGCTCAGAGCTGGAGGGACTATTTCTATGGCTCCTTTTTCCAGCAACGTCATCACCTCTGAGCGCAAAACGCGAGCGTTCTCGCCCTGCACCGAGGTGGAGACCACGCCGCTGAAACGTGGGGGTCTTCGAGCGAATTGGAGTGAATAACCTCATTTTATTATCCCCATAACCCAATCTGACACTCCAGGGATGGCCTACCAGGCCTCGGCCCGCGTGGCAAGGGGTTGGATAAACTCGAGTGGCCGGCTGCACGGAGGCAGGGCACTCGTGAGGGACGGAAGAGGAAAATTGCTCTCTTTTTGAGAATGTTTGTGTTTTATTTTTTCCACTGTCACAGCGGACGGTTGCATGGGCGCTTGTACGGGCCCTGTAGCAACAAACACAATTCCCTCTGCACCCGGAACAGAACGGGGTGAAAAGAGGTTTCCTTAAGAGAGGCCTTTTGGTGGGCGGTCCGGCCGTGGCGGGACTCAACCCTCTTCTCTTCCTGTCCTGCAGATCAGGAGGACGCCGAAGGCGCAGGGTCCAACGCCATCTTGGGTCGGGGGCCCTGGCGCTTCGGAAAGGGGTGGCGTCTGGCTGAGCGTGAACGCCCTCGCGTCTGCTGAGTCTTGGCAGGCTGAGGGGCGGAAACGGCAGGTGCAGGCTTCGCGGGCTTCTGAGTCAGTGCAGTTTTGGGGCGACTCTGAGCAGCTGCTGAGCTGGAGCGCTTGGGCAGGAAGTGTCGCATAGCCTGTGACGCCTTCTGTGCTTCTGTGAAGCGCTCAGCGAATCCTTCCACCGCAGGTCCAAAGAGGCCGCTGGGGGAAAATCGGAGCATCAAGGAAGGAGACCTTGTCCGCGTCCTTAATCTCCGTCAGCGTGAGCCACAGGTGGCGCTCGAGCACCACCAGGCTGGCCATAGACCTTCCTATGGCTTGGGCGGTGGTCTTGGTGGCTCGCAAAGCCAGGTCTGTTGCACTTCTCAGCTCCCTGAGAGTCGCAGGATCAGGCTCAGACTCGTCTATGGCAGAGAGGAGTTTGGCCTGATAGACCTGTAGAACCGCCATAGAGTGGAGCGCCGAAGCCACCTGTCCAGCTGAAGCGTAGGAGCGTCCAGCGAGTGCTGAAGTGGTCCTGCATGGCTTGGACGGGTGGCTGACCTTCGCCTTCCAGCCGATGGCAGTGGGTGGGCAGAGATGTGCAGCCACTGACTCGTCTAGTTGAGGCATCCTCTCATACCCCTTTTCTTCAGCGCCGTCAATTGTGGCGAGGGCGGATGAAGCGGAAGTACGGAGGCGGGCAGAGTAAGGGGAGCGCCAAGATCTCGTAAGCTCGTCGTGAACTTCAGGGAAGAACGGCGAGGGTCGTTGCTGAGGGGCCTGACGGCGCCCCGGCAGGAACCACTCATCCAGACGGCTGCGAGAGGGCTCCTCTGTTGGAGACCACTCCAAACCCAGCTCTTCAACCGTTTTTGAGAGGACACGCAAAAGTTCGGCATCCATCCCGGCTTTGGCGGCGCTGGGCGCGGGCAAACATGAGGGGGCGGGGTCAGTTACCGAGCCCGACAGCTCCTCAGCATCTGAAGCGGCCAGTGACATGCTGTCATCGGCCAGCTCATCGTCACTTCCCCCGAACGAGACCAGATCGCTCGCGCTTGCAGAGGGATGCTGGTCAGGTTGGGAAAAAAGGACGGGAGAAACCTCTCTGTGTGGCGAGAGCGTGGCACGCGGGATCTGAGCCGGCATGAGCTCGCTCTCAACCGGGCGCTGAGATCCTCTGCCCCGCTGATTTTTCCTCACAGGTCCCTGGGAGGAAGAAAACGGGAGGAAGAAAACGGGAGGGCGCGAGGGGCGGGGTCGCTCTCTGAAAAGAAAGCGATCCGCGAGCGCAGAGAGGCGAGACTGATGCTCTCGCAGTGAGAACAATCAGAGCCAGCGAGCGCGGCATCTGCATGGGATTTCCCCAAGCAGGAAACGCACTCGCTGTGACCGTCATCAGCGTGCAGGGGGGACCTGCACGAGCCGCAGTAACGGCGTGGCATTAGAACGCTGATTTGCTCTTTTAGAACCTTACGTGAGATTCGCCGGATGGCGGCAGCGAACGGGACCAGAACTGCTGCGATGCTGGGGCGCGAAGAAAGGCGGATCAGCCGAGCAGATTGAGGTCGCTGGGTCCAGCTGCGAGGCGTGTCAACGGCGAGTAGGCTTCTGGGTCAGTGTAGACGAAGTCGTCATCGCTGAAGGAGAAGAAATCTGAGGATCCTATGGCGAAACGGCTGCTTATATAGCCAGATGGCCCCGCCCATTTTGGCGGGATCTGGCGGGTTTCGTCGCCATAGGCTCGTGCAGCTCCGCTGCCGACCCATTGGTTCGTTTTTTACCACTGAATGAACCAATAGTCGTGCAGTTTCACTGCGTGATTGAATAAGACTTCTGTTCAGGAGAAAAAAGGCTTTTTCCCATATGCGTCTTTATCAAGACGCAGTACGAGTGGAGTATCGACAGGGAACTCCACCTATACAGAGGTCTTAAAGCGAAAGCTCTGTCAGAGATTTGTTCCTTCTGGGGAAGAAATTAAGCAATTGGTGAGGGAGAATTTTACGGCAAGCTGAATACAAAAGGAGATTTACAGTCAATGACTGAGACAGTCTTTCCTTTGGCACCCAATGCCCAGGCACCATTCACAAGTGCCCTTGTTTTCACAGGGTTGAGATATATATTACAAGGAGGACTGTGAGATTTATGGGCTAACTAATGAGAAGAATAGTTACCGTAATGAGGTTGCAAAGCATCCACTGCATGCCGTGGCGATCAGTGCAAGGACTCAGGAACAAAATGTCAGCAATATTACATTGGCTCAGCCTTCTGATAAACTGAGTAAAGAGTAACTCTCATTTCTGATGTTATTGGGTACTATTCTAGATTACAAGATCACAATCATAGCAGGAAAATAATGATCATTTGGCCAATCTGAGAAATTGTTCTGAACATCTTATTTTTTTATATATGGAATAAATGTTCTATTTTCTGTGTTGGCTGTTACTAGATATCAATCTTCTCAATAACAGGATACATTATCTGTGAAACCAATTTAAACCCTTTGAACTTCACCTCTCTTTCTTGTCAGTGTAGTGCGTGGTCTGCAAGCCTTGAAAGGGTCAGTAACAGATTTAGTTGTTTTTTTCTGAGTATGAAGCTGTTGGTCCCAGACAAACTGACACATATTTGATGCTTAAGTCACCATTTCAATTAACCCCCTCTAATGAGCTGACTCATAGCAGCATCTGCTTAATCACCACAAATCAGTGCACATGCACAGTAGGAAACGGGTTCTGGAGAGTTTTAAGTTATAGTTAGAATCAAAGGAGGATATTTGCTATACTGTTTGTGCTACTAATCTGTTAATTGTGTAATGAGTTTTAAGAGATTTCTAAATTTGGACACTTAAGCCATACTTAAAGAAAGAAAGAGCAATGCATTTTAAATAAAACAATAATAATAAACTTGATCACATTTTAGTTATCAAAAGTTACTAGCAGTCTGGACTTACTAGCCACCATGTTAGCATTGTCATGTGAACTATTGTCAGTTTCGTCGCTTCAGTTTCCAATGTCCATAGAATTTGCACTTCAGAATTTTGGCAGAAATAGTATACGATACATACTTTTCAATTATTAATCAAATACTACTCATTTGACATTTGCCACAAATCAAAGGGGGCACGGACTGAGGAGACGCAGGAGAATACTCAAAAACAGACTTTTAATAACAAAAACCAAAGGGAATACAAAGTAACATGGGGAGATGACAATAGACACTGGACGCTGGAAACTAAACAGAACACTCTTTAAATACACAACTAAACGAGGGGATCACGAGACACACCTGAAATCACTAGAACACAATGGGAACAGGAACAGGAAAACCAAATATGGGCATGAACACAGGAGGAAAAACTAGGTCAAGGGGAGCACATGGGAAAGAAACACAAAACGGGTCCATAGGCGTGACAACATTCTACTTTTCACATAATATATTGTAATAAACTGTGCATATACAGACATTAAGTTGGTTATAAATAATAGTTGGATTTGATACAAAGTACCAAACTGCAAAAACACTAACTGAAAAAATTCTCAGAACCACTTTTCTGACCGATTTTTGTGATTATTTTTTAACAAACGTAAGGACGAGATTCTTTTTGTTTCTTTTCATTAGATTTGTTTCTGATGAGATTCTTAAGTGCATATCCCATAAGGCCATGGAAAAGGAACAACACAACTGACAATGTAGGTCACATGACAATGCGAACATGGCAGATAGTACGTCTGGATTGCTACTAACTTTTGACTAAAATGCATTCAATACATTTTATCTTTATTTTGAACTGTATATTTGTTGTTTTTTCACTTAAAATGCCTTTTTACTTGTTCTATATTTCTTTAAAATAAATTGGTCCAGTGTTTTGTTACATTATACAATGAAATTCGTACATTTGAAGTGTGGCTTAATTGTCCAAATATGTCTTTGGGCAACTGTATAGCTGATGTTATTTCACCTGAAACTAAGAAAAATGAGGAATGACTGGTGAACCTGATATTTGGCATGTACTGATAAGCCTATACTGAAGGCAAAAAAAAAACTCTTAGGCTCAAGATAAGGCTACATTCCAATTATGTAAATTAGAGAAGTGCATACATTTTAGGATCCAGACTGCTAATGCAAAGCCTGTTAGTTGCTCTTACCGTGTTATTGTGTCCTCGAGAAAGGCACTTAACACTGGGTTGCTCTAAGGGGTCTACCGCTGAAATTGGTGTACCTTAGGCCACATTGGAAAAACAACTTCTGCCAAATGACGCATAACTACATAACTGATCATTTCTTCCCTTCGTGTCTGCAAAGGTGCTAATCATACCCAGCCGGCATTTCAACGTTGATTCACCGGTGAATCAACGTTGGATTATGTTTCGATTTTGCAAATTGGATCAACGTTGATATTGTGACGTTGTTTCACCGTCTTACCTTCAGCATTGGTGAATTAAGGTCGTTCTGTAGACGTTGGATTAACGTTTAATTATGTGTTGATTTTGCAAATTGAATCAACGTTGACAACACGACGTTGTTTCACCGTCGTACTTTCAACATGAGTGAATACACAACTGTACGTTCAATTAGAACCTAGTTTGCATTTAGATCAACACTGTACACATACATAAAGCTTAAAAATCAAATGACTGACAGCAATGGCTTTACAATCAACTTCAATAAACTACCACACTGAAAACGGTAAAACAGCAGTTTTATTTTGAAAACATACAGTATAAAACAGATGAAAATAATCCCAAACTTTAGCTTGCAGTGTTTGTGCTTGGATGTATTGTTAAAAACCTGTAAAATCCAAATAAAACATTTAAAGACTCAGTGTTTGTACCATAACATGCATATTTTGCACTGCACAAGAGAAAACCTTGAACTTCTTTTGATTGAAACCAGTTGATCTTTTATTTTGGTGGAAATCTATAGTTTCTGTGAAAACATGTTTTACTAATGTGTCTCATTACAAGAGATTTGTACATTTGTGCAGTGAGAATGTGTTGAACAGTTTGAGAATGGAACCTGCAACAGAAACCATGTCGGTGGTAAAGGATAGGACTGTCTGAGTTTTGTCAACAGTCAGAGGAAATTATTTACGCAGGAAAAATGCTGCCTTGAATGAAATGCATTTAATATTTTAAGTAGAAATGTTTCTTCAAATTCTGATAAAATGTTAAAACCAATAGCCTTGTACATATAACGTGGTTGTGCTTTGGGTGATCCTTGAAAGAGTCCCAGCTCTAGGTCCTTTCTGATGCCGTCCCCTCCTCTCACACACACTTGTGCACTTTCTGTACTGTCCTGTATAAATAAAAACAAAAACACCAAAAATAAATACTCATAAAAGATCAACTTTGATATTGTGAAATATATTTAACTGAAAACTGAATGCAAAACATATCACATACAATATTTTCACTTTAAGTTCAATAACAGTGGGGTTGGAAACAAAGTGCACAACACTATTCATTAAACACCTATTTAATGTATTCAGATGAAAGTTTGCAATATTAAATTATTCACAAGTAGGGTTGGGTATCGTTTGGGTTTTTTCGATACCGGTGCCAAATCGATACTTTTAAAACGGTGCCGGTGCCTAAACGGTGCCTGAACCGATACTTGTTATATATATACATATATACATACATACACACACACACACACACACACACACATACTGTATATGGAACTAATGAAGCTCCAGGAAATTCCCAATATGGACAAAGGCATTGCTATTCATGTAACTGAGTAAACAGAAGATATAAACGTTTTGAATGATAAAACAAATGCATTAAACACTCGACTATGACAATATATAGTTTGTCTGTGTTATTCAAGCCATCTCTGGTATTTTTATAATAATTAAGTATATTTAAACTCCAAATCAATGCATTAGTAAATATTTTCTGCCTCATTCTGTGAAAGAAGCTAATCAGATCACAAAAGTAAATGGTGTTGTGGATAAAAAGGTTATAATGTTCTAAAACTGCTTTAAAAACGCGAATACAAAAATTTTAGCTTTAGGCATTTTAATTAAAGCAGGGATGGGCGGTAATAGAGTTTGTACGATATATCGATATCTTTATAATCGATACGTTATTATGAAGCAATACAGAATATTGATATACAGTAGTTTGATACAGCGCATGATAAAATATCTAGGGAGGACACGGACTGAACTGCTGCGGAGAAAGTGCATCAATTTGTTCTAAACATGTGACCAAATTGCCAATAAACAGCTGGATCCTTGATGACTCTACAAGGGTAAATGAAAAGATGGAGAAATGGTGAGCTTTTGCTTTGCGACTGAAAAGTTTTTTGAGCGCCGCCGTGCGCATGCGCGCCAAACAGACGGCGCGTAAGAATAGGAGCGCAATTTATTATACATTTTGTTGTCCTGTGAGCCACTTTAACATTGTAAATACAGTTTGAACATTAACACTGCACGGTGCTTACATACAGGTAAATACAAAATTTTTTATTAAACTAATGATTAAATTAAAATGTGTAAACAGCTGTACCAAAAGTTAAATAAAAACTGTACTATACTTAACAGGTAAATACAAAATTTAAATAATGATTAAATTAAAATGTGTTGTACCAAAAGTTAAATAAAAACTGTACTATACTTAACTGTAAATTTACTCAAATAAAGATTAAATTAACATGTATTAACATTAATTTATATTTAATGTAGTGATTCCTCTGCGTACCACTAGAGGGAGCCTGAGTAGCACTAGTGGTACTCATTCCACACTTTGAGAATCACTGCTTTAAACAATCTTAATTCGTTTAAATTTGCGATTATATGATATTTAGAAAACATGAACAGAGTATGTTATCTTTTGAGACTATTATACCATTAAAAATATAACAATGCATGGCATTCACATCAGAAAAATGTGAAAAATCTCTAAGACAGACATTAACGTAACACAACTTACTAGCAACACACAACAACATTAGCATCTGTGATAAAGCAATACAAAAATACACACACACACAGACACAGGTATTTATCTTCTGCAGGTTAACGTTACATGTCATTTACCCATTTGTAAACTCTGGTAACATTATACTTTACTATTTTTGAAAGGTAAGTTAGCGATTTTCTTACCTGATTTTGTCCGTGTGTTTGCAGGACCTCGCAGATCACACCTGACCCTTCCTGTGTTCACATTCTAGTTTTTGTTCTCCGTTGACATGTCACGACTCAAATTCGCTCAAAATAAAAATTTAACAGGCAAATATTTATATTATAAATAATTCGGAACCGACTGAGCAATCTCAACGAGCAGCAGCAGCACACACACACACACACAGTCAGTCAGCCGCCTCACTCAGAAAGACGATAATAACGGTCATATTTTCAAACTGAGAAAGGCGCGAACAGTTTCATTGGCCAGTTTCCTGGATGACAGCCAGATTAACCAATCATGATCAAAGAAATAAGGTAAACGCAGTGAAATGTATTTAGTTTTATTGTTGTTAATGATGATAATATTTTAACATATACCTTTAGATTTTAGAATAGGTTTAACGATCAAAATATTGTAAAAAGCTAATAAAATAATAATAATGATCTTAAATAATTTAGTAATAATAATTACGTAAAAGACCTTACTTAATGCAGAAATTTTATTTTGTGGGTCCCCTCATGCGCCATGTTTCTACAGAGCCCTTAACGACAAACTTAAGTTGATTCAACATACACAATGATGTTCTTGTAAAAAAGTAAATATAATTCAAATCCTCAACATTCTTAGCCCTGATTTACAAGTTTTTTTCAACCGCTAGATAAAAACTACACACTTTTTAAATAATTTAGTAATAATAATTTAAAAGGCAACCATTTAGCATTAAACATTTTTTCAACGTTGTTTCAATGTTGAAGCAACAACTGTCATTATTTCAACCATATTTCAACGTTGAAGATTGGTCATGTGCCGGCTGGTTTTCAACCGTTCAGCATTAAACGTTGTATTAACGTTGTTTCAACGTTAAAACAACAACTGACCTTATTTCAACCATATTTCAACGTTGAAGGTCGGTCATGTGCCGGCTGGGTAGGCAATCATTTCTTTCCTCTGAAATCATACAAGAGAGGTCCTTTTTTCTGACGGTGGAAGGTCTATACAGTATGTTCCCACATTATTATTGTTGGGTCTGCGCCATGTTCCTTGATGGGTCCAATATGAATGAATACCTGTGTGCGGACATTGACTAAACACATTGAGATGCTAAATTACTCTGGGGGGAGTTATGCCAGTTTATGCCACTTTAGCGCATAGTATTCCAATGAAAAACACCACGTGTCTAGAATATATGCAATCCAGTTTAATGAGCTAAATGTTCTGGACTAGCATGACTTTGAGTGCAAACACACCTCTTTTCTATAAAGATTTCACCTTATTCTGTAAAGTCAAGGACCATTTTGGGTGTATTTACCCATATGCCATTGCGTGATTTGCATAATCCCTTTACTGAATCGTATGATAGAACAAAACAGAAAGTGGGTGCTAAAAATGATGCTATCTGTGGACGGAATTTTTATTTGTGAACCCTGTGCTGTTGGTTTAAGCCTCCATCATGGCTGTTCTGAAAAATGAGCAAACTGGAATATTAATGACTTTGTCTTCCAGCAGATATAGGAGAACGGAATGCATGTCAACAGATCAATAATTGGATTTGGTTTTAAGCACCACGGGAGACAGAATAAATAATGCTGTCTTCTCAAAGAAAGGAAATTACCTCTAGCCTAAAGGTTAATCACAAGGTTTACGTCATAATAGGTATAGGGCTGTTTTCTGGGTTAAATGGTACAGTTGTCAGTGCAGAGTTTGATTCTTGGTGCACATGGGTTTGATGAAAACATTTGAGCTCTGGATTTCTTCTCTAAAGTTTGTGTTATGATTTTGTTCTGATATACGAGTTCAGTAAATTCCAGTTAAACTTTCATATGTTTTGCGTTTAATATGTGTGTGCAGGAAAACTGTGCCGTACTATCAGGATTAGCTGTAGACTGCATGAAATTATACAGTCTGGCTCATAAAGTCATGTCACATGATTGACCGGTGTATGACAGCTGGCTAACCTAACTCAAAGATGTTCATTTCCCAGAAGTGAGTTAATTTAACAGTCTATTTTACGCCAAAAAGTAAGGAAAAGGAAAACAGGAAAGTTAATGCTTGAAACTGATGAGGAGGTGATTCTTTTTTCTGAATGTTTTTATAACAGGGATCACAGCTAATTACATTTCCATGCACTACCTTCCCCTGTCTTACAAATAAACAAATAAAACCATTTCACAGATCCCTCAGGTATGAGCTTATTTACTAGTTTTTACAGTTTGTTAGCATGTTTAGCATAAAGTATGTTCATGGTTATATAACAGTACAAGCCTGGGGCTAGTTGTCACACTTGTTGGCTGTTGAGGTGAAGAGGTGAAGTTCAAAGGGTTTAAATTGGTTTCACAGATAATGTATCCTGTTATTGAGAAGATTGATATCTAGTAACAGCCAACACCCAAAAAAAAAAAAATACTACTGAACATTTTCACCCTTATTGCACAAAAAATGCCCTATATAATACATATTGTCCCAGTATACAAGTTGTCATTTTTCTGTGAAATTGAATATTCAATGTACAAAAGTATTGTAATCAAAAATAAATGGTAAATTACAATATTTTGCACTGTGGGAACGTTTTGTTTCTTTTGTGAACTAGCTCAAATTAGCTGGTTCTCCAGAAAGAGCGATGTCCCCATTTGGCCTTAGCATGAACCCACTGGCCTTCCCAATTTCTTTCCCCATCTTTGTTCCCCCAGCTAGCATCTGTACTCATAATACCACACATAATGCGTCCGTCTGCTTTGTGTTGTCTCTGAGACACACTGAAGTAATAAAGACTGGGCACAAGGACTCTGAAACAAACAGGTTTGATTCACCAATGCATCTTTCGCCCACAGCCAAAGAACGTCAGGACACAATGATGAGTAGGTACTCAAAAAATAAATAAATAATAAATAATTAGTGGGAGAAAGTAACCTTCATCAGTGTGTGAATTGCAGCACACAAACAGGATACACGATAAGAATCTGTAAATTTAATCATGTGAAGTATACTTTACATTCCATTTATAGTTGTACCAAAATAAAGAAAAATGTCATAGGAAATTCTGGATATTTAGGAGTCCCCCCCCCCCATTTTTCTCAGAGTTTCAGATCTCATCAGTACACAAAACAGTTCAAAATTTTTCCTTGGTTTTTGTTTAATCTTGTGGCAAAACAAATATTTCAGTTCATATTTTAAGAAGCAAAGATAAACAATGACCTTCTCACAGGGTTACATGTTGCAAAGCACTAACAGTTTCCTGTCTTCTGAATTATCTATTGCAACACTAAGGATCTGGTGTCATCAGGGTGGCCTGATTATACAACAAACAAGTGGTTTTCATAACCGACATCTTGCTGGCAGACAACTGAGAAGTAATGTATTACATAATGTCATGCATTCAAACTTTCCCAAATGTGTTTAACCAGAGCCTTTTCTCGAAACATAAAACAGAAGCCCAATCTTACTAATACTGACACCTAGTTTGGCTTGAGAATAAATTAAAAACAAGGTTTAAGCAATCTGTCTTCATGATTTACTTTCAGGTTACAGCTTATAACTGTCAAAACAGCACTTTTCTCTTCTTCTAGCATAAATAAAATTAATTTAACATTCAGAGCTCTAAATTAACCACAAACTGTTCCACTGGCAAAATGTCAGTTTAACTGTATCCAAACCATTGAGCTGAAAAAATGAAATGCTAGCATGATTTTTTTTTTTTTTTTTTTTGCTACTTGGGCAAATGGGAACACAAAAAAATATATTTTTTGTAGTTTCTTATGAGAACCCTGGAAATGTGAAATTTTTTCACCATGGCATCATGCAGCTCCACCCACACTAAAATCTCATTGGTCCTTAGTATCACCCCTCATGTATATTAAACATCCAGCATGGACAAGAAGAGACCGACTGTGGACATGTAGTCAATATTATATGACAAATCCCTCAGTTTGCACAATAAAAAAGACATCCGCTTAAGTATCATGGAAGTCATAAAAGTATATGATTTTTATTTGTCTATGCTTCAACTGCTTTGTAAGCACACAAACAGAGAAAACTGCTCCAATTAGCCTTTTTTGCGCCACATCACACCCCATTTTTTACATGTGGACAGAAAATCAGGAAACTTGTCGCATTGCTCCTGGTAAGGACACGTTATTGCACATCATCTAGACATATTCAGAGTCTCGTGTATGAGCACCATTCATCCAGCAGGTCGGGGAATGTGGGGCCTATTAGACTCATTCATGCACAGCACAGCTCCGTTCTTCTGAATGAACCGGCTCAGGTTATGAAGCCAAACTAAATAACTGATGGAATGTGGGCAATAAATCACAGAATGAGTTTGCAGAATGCGTAAGAGAGAGCAGCTCTACACTTTGGGGAAAACATTTATTTGAAAATATTTCCTTCAAGACAAAATGAAAAAGTACTTGAGGTTAAAAGAAGGAAAACGAGTGTGTGTTTGCTATCTAGTTAATAGGTCAAAGTGTATGTCGAATATTAAAGATCCTAAGAAAGATCTTGGCAAAAAATTGGTAGGAAACTAATCTACATATAATACTAATATAATATAATTAGTGCTGTCAAACGATTAATCGCATCCAAAATAAAGGTTTTTGTTTACATAAAATATGTGTGTATACTGTGTATATTTATTATATATATATATATATATATATATATACACACTCATACAGTATATATTTTGAAAATATTTCATACATTAAATATGTATTTACATGTAGATATTTATTTTTATATAATTTATATTCTATTTAAATATATTTAATATGCAAATATTTTTTTTCTTAAATGTATGTGTGTGTGTATTTATATATACATAATAAATATACACAGTACACGCACATATATTATGTAAACAAAAGCTTTTATTTTGGATGCGATTAATCACGACTAATCATTTGACAGCACTAAATATAATATAATATAATATAACATATTCAGATACATTTAGATAGGGAAATTAATCTAGATTGGATGAATAATATGGTATAACATTGACGTACATTCAGTAATTAACAATATAAACAGACCATTGCTAGTATTGATGTCAGTGACAACAGAACAACACTTAAAAAGTAAACTATCAGCGTTGGGATAATGGAGTGCCGAAGGGGTCTTGGCACAAGCTCCTGCCACCCACCTGGCCTGACAGCTTGGCCCTAATGGCACATAATATAGCCATATACTGGATTACACTGTCACTTGAATGGAACGAGAGCACACCGCACTGATTCACTAATGCTAATTGATAATTGGAATAAGACAGCATGCATGTTCCTGGAACTGCTGAACAATCGTTGGATGACCCATCAACAAAACAACCCTGCATCCTGCACTAACGGCCATTTGCCTGGTCCTCATCTTTTGTGCTGAAGTCATTAGTGTTAATGCAGTGAAGATAATCATATGAGCCGTTCTCATTCTACTACACATTGAAAAGGCTAATCAGAATTTGAATTCTGAAAACTCTTTGGCCTTAGGAATGAACCTTGTATGTTTCAAACTTTTGCTGTTTTCCTACAGAATTAAACCTGATATGCCAAAACATAGCTATTTTATGAGGTAGTGATTGTGTATGAATTTAAAATTGATGAAACCTACAAATAAGATAATTTGAATTAGCCACCAGTTCACCAAAATGTAAAATAAATTCAGTCATCATTTGCAAGCCAACACCATTCCATTACAAATGGGTTTTTAGAACTGCGTTTTTGGATTTTTAAAAATTAACTGAGAATACTTTATGGACAAATCATACATGTCAATACCGAAAAACATGAATTTTGAAACCACTTCAAAACATATTTATATATTTGCTTTAAAAACATATTTAACTAAACTTATAGGATTAACTAGACAACTGTTAAGGGCTGTGTACCTTCTGGTCATTTGATTTACTTAAAAATTGATTGATTTACTTAAAAAAAAAAAAAGAGAGAAATGAAAAATGTTTGACAAACCGTTTCTCATTTCTCGTTATTACTTTTTAAGTAGAAAATCAAATGACCAGAAGATACATAGACCTGTTAACCTGTTAGCAATTTGCATTTTTAAAACATACAAAGGTTTCAAAATTCATGTTTAAAATATGAATGAGTGTAATTTATGCTTTAAACATGAATGTCTCTTGTCTGGCAATGTTAACCACAGACCTTATTTGGCTCATAAATTCAAAACCGCTATGCTAAAAAGAAGAAACCCATGAAAATTTAGAAACCCATGATAAAAAAATAAATAAAAAAAACATATGCTGAATTAGATTGACCTTAAAAGACTAGCATAGCTAAACATTAGTATATGTTGTGTGTATTGTATATGCATTCCTCAAGCTCAAACAGTAGAGCACAGTGCTAGCAATGCTAAGACGAAAAGTTTGATTTCCAGGGAAACCAATAAATGCCTTAAATGCAATGTAAACTGTTTGGGGGTAAAAGCATCTCAAATATGTGCATGTGAAGTGTTTGGGATGCTGGTGTGATCCTGCTTAATCAGCAAGACTTCCTTGGTCCATTAGACACCACACAATAGTATCCGGTCAAAGATGTCTGTCTGGCACATGTTTACATTGAAAAGCAATAAAAAAGCAGTGCAGTGAAATACTAAAATATGTATTTTGTGAACTGTTGTTGTGCTGAAAATCCCTGCCAGATTATCAGGAGTGGGGTTAGGTTAAAAATTCAGCACAAAACTGGCCCTTACACAAGAAAGTAATACACTGGGCCATCATCGAGTTTAAAAGAATAGCAATACAAGTGTTGACAACACCATGGGCTTTTACCTGCTTCTAAAATTAGATGTAATTCTGAACAGTCTGCTCATAACACTTCAAAGACTAGACCAGGATCTGATAAGATGCACTCATTGACTCCCTTTCTGTCCTTATAGGACAACAAAACAATCCTCAGTTCTCCTAGTGCATGATGAACTAAGTAAATATATGACATAACACCTGAAGCTAGGTCTCAGTTTGACTCAGTCTGGCTAAATGAATCCTTTTTATTGACGAACTGACACCAGGAACCTAGGAATGGATAGATAGAGCAGTCATGTCCACACATGTTGCATCTGTTAGCCATAACCAACTAAAATGAAACCCTCAAATGAATGTTCCACCTGGTATCACCAGCTGTGACCTTGTACATAGTTTCTTTACTTTTATAGGCTTCAAAAATGTACCTTATGCAGCAGTTACATAGATCTACCAATATATAAATGATAACTCAAGAATAAGCAAGAATCAAGAAGAAAATGCCACTGATTTGCCAAAAAAGTTGAGAAGCTTACCTATTTAGTTTGTTGTGTGGGCAAAAGTGAGAAACCATCAGTCAATGTTTGTGAAAAGTAAGAGCGCTTAGTTTTGTTCCAGTGAATTTGTAGACCCCATCTCTTCTTTCCCATGGGTCTCTAGGCAAATATGGAGCTATTTTGAGAGGGAGTGCCAGAAATACACACCAATCAACTATTAGTAGTTAGTGTGTGTGTGTGTGTGTGTGTGTGTGTGTGTGTGTGTGTGTGTGTGTGTGTGTGTGTGTGTGTGTGTGTGTGTGTGTGTGTGTGTGTGTGTGTGTGTGTGTGTGTGTGTGTGTGTGTGTGTGTGTGTGTGTGTGCGTGTGCGATTTGGCCAAAGACTTGTTCTGAATTTGCCAGGCAACAAATACTGGGTTTTAAAAAGTAATAGATTGTTTACTAAAAATATCTGTATGTGTTTGCATATTCAGGATGATCACCTAGGCCAACCTGACACTAAAGATGAAGACAGATCTGTTTTCATGGATGACTATGTGCCAGCATGGTTCCTCGACGTCAGCAAAACAGTGGATCGAATATACAATTTTCCTGCTGGAAAATGTTTGTAATATATTTTAGTAGGCAGTTGCATGGTTTGCATTAAAATTACTTGTTTAATGAATAGTGAATATGTTAACAAAAATAAATATAAAAAATATTCTCAGTACACATTGTGAACTATAGTATGGCATTTTAGTTCAATATGATGTTTATTAGAAATATTTACCTTTCTTTATAAATGTTTTGCATACAGTCAAGATTCAGGTCCTAATCATTGTTTTTCGGGTGGTAAACATTGCATTGCATCTCAATCTCTTTTGAAATATCTGACAGTATTTCAGTTCACAGCTGTTCACAGCTATCTGGTGATCTTAAATTTGAAAGCTTTCTATTCTTGACGGACGGAATAAAGGGCCCCATCAAAGCTCTGTGTGAAATCCTTACACCTGTTATTCTGGCTCCAATGAAACATTTCCCATAAACTTCCCCCAAAGTATTTATTATTTCTACTATTATAGCTAGTTTCCACAGCAGCAGCTGCAATATGTCTCCTGATTAACAGTAAAAGAGGATGGAGAACTGGCTATTTTTAGTTTTCCTGGAACATATTCAAAAGAGTGTTCAATATCAGCTTAATTTATATAAACGATGGGAAAACAGTTTGAAGACATGGGTAATTGACATGAAATAGCTAGCAGTAGTGGCACTGCAGTGTGCAATTATTGTGCAATTTTTATGATTTTAAATTAACTGCAAAGACTTAATTAAAAAAAATAAAATTGTCACATATCAGGTCTACACACACACACACACACACACATATACATACTTAAAAATATACTTCAGAACTACTCCTGCTATTTATTACTAGCTTCAGAGTTATGATGTACACTTTCCAGTCTGATGTAGCTTAAGTATACTTATTCTCTGCCACATGTACAATAACCCTGAGCATATGTGTCCTCATAAGAATATCCTTAGGTTTCTGTTGCAACCTTGAGTAAGCTTGGAGGAACATTTTCTCATTCGGAACATGTGAGATGAATAAAAAGAACCATTAAAATTCTTAGTTTGATACAGCAAAGCTACGGGAAATGTCTCAGTGCCAACGTTGAATTTGCAAGGAGGTGCAGTGATCAACAACTGAAATCACACTTCAAGGCACTGATAACTTCCATATGTAAAGCCTGTCTGACTCAAGTGCGTTTGGGTAAATGTCGTCATGTAATCTCACATAATGAACCAACAGTTCTGTTTGGATGGTACTTATGATTCAAAACCAGAACTCTGGCTCATAAATAATTCACTCACTGTTTAATCATGTCAAGACTTAGAAAATATTCTGTGGTTATGCTATGCATTAATTCAGCTAAAATCAGCTATATTCGTAGATTTTGTACGATTTATGCCATACTGTGACGACTGATCGCTTATGAAAGACAAAGTAGATATAAAACAGTTTCTGACAGGTTAAAAAGATAAAAGAGATATTGATCAAATCAAAACACGAAATTTAACCTCCAGTTTGCGTTTTGAGTTCGTCAGTTGCAAAATGAGTTTTTGACCTAGGATATAGGCCTAGCCTATATAATTTTGTGCCCACGTGTGTGCTTTTATATAAACAAAATGAGATGATAATGGCTTTCGGTTTCAATATACAAAGAATGTGACGATTGTGTTATAGACCTACTTTAGGACTATAGTTCAATAGACATATAGTCTGATATAGTTTAGACTGATTTTACTCATAGTCGTGTTTTGTTCCTAAGTGTTTTTAACAAACCGGCTTTAGCGAATGATTCAATGATTTGTTTTTCAACGAATCGGTTGAAAGATTCAAATGACTCATTGGTAAAGACGGTCATTTGTCGCCACCTACTGGCAAAACGATGTAACTTGCAGAAAAAATGGATATGATGCGGCAGTTTTACTTGCTCCTGTTCATGCAAATGTTAATCGATTAATGCGCTGGTTTCTTATAAGCAACAGCTGAGCGGTGTATTAAGTTTTAATCGAATAAATCTGCCTAAAACACATCCTCTGTTACTTTAGAGCCTTGGCCATTATGACACAACATTCTTTAGAATGTTCCATGAGTGTAAATTTGAGTGGAAACGAGATTGGAATTTGTAGCGAGTTGGCGAGTGATTGTGATTAGCCTACTCTTCACCTTGATTTGGGGATTTTTCATCTAATCAGTATTTTCAATATTTTTAGCAGGGGAATATTATTATCTCGATGTATGTATTGTGTAGGCCTAAATATGTCCTACTGTACAATGAAACTGAAAATAAATAGTGGTCCGTGAGGAATTTGTTGGAGAGGCTGTTATGCCCCCATGCACAGACAATATCCTCCGATTCCTTAAAATAGTCAAGATAATTAATGATGCTTATAAAATCCCTCTGATCACAACTTGTCAATAGTTGAGGCGAGGTCTATTCTGTAAACCTATAACTGTCTATTTGTAGAGTTTATTTGCAAAAACAGATAAACGCCACTTAAAAAAAATGAACTGAGCGCCGTGCATTATTCTCCACATATAGCGCGATCTGAACCCTAAACACGTTTTTTCAAGGCATCGCAAGTTCACGTTTTACTGCAGAAGCCAAACGCCCTTGTTTGTGAACAGAAGCCGATAGATCCATTTTAGCGAATCAGCGCGCTGTATTCAGGTCAGGTGACAAGGCTGCCAGTCACTATAGGCGCGTTCAACTTTAAGCGGCGCTGCACAGAATGGTCAGTGTATGACATCAAAGTACCGCGAGAGCGATAAGAGAGCAGACGGATCCTATGCATTCGAATCACTCTCGCGGTATTTTGATGTCATATGGTGAATGGTGAGCATTCTGCGCAGCGCTGCTTCAAGTCGAACGCGCCTCTTGAAAAGACGCGCTAGTTTCGTCAAAGCTGACTAAAAGTTGAGCATGGATAATTTCGACGAATTTGATGAACCCGTGTTATCTTCTTAAGGGCGTAAAAGGACAATAAAAGCTGGAACTTTTTCACGGGACCTTGCAAGCAGCACGTTACAATGGTGAGGGAAAAGCTCAGTGTATTGCGTGTAATCACAACCATACAGTATATGATCACAACAGCAACGTTTGTCAGGAGTCTACATTATCAGCTGAAGAGATTACTAAAATTAAACGAGTGTTTTAGTTTAACTCTGAAACATGAAATGTGGAGTTATCTGCTTTTGCTATAAAACAAACTTTTAATATAAAAAAACATACTAAGTTCATTAAATTAACTTTAATTTTGTAAGTTACCTGTAGGCTATTTGTTTAAGCTATTATTACTCAATCAAAACAACCCAACTGCAGTTTGATTGATATTACTTGGAATGCACAATAAAAAAATTAAAAAAACGATTTCTGAAAATAAATAAAAATGGAAATCTGTTTGTGCAAATAAACTCTTCATTTGTACACTATACTTAGTATATTTAATATAATAATAAAGAAAAAATAAAACTTGCCTATAGACAACTGCGTATAAAAGAAAAATGTGTTTTTAATTTTTTTTTTTACATATGCATTTCTGTTATGCATCACATATGCATCTCTGTTATGCATATTCATTGGTACAGTTATTACAACACAAGTTAATCTGCTGTGATGCTGTGAACATTTTGAATACATTTTTGAGAAGACTCATCCTCCTTTGCTTCCTCTGATGAACCACCACTGGGCATAGCCTGGCCTTAAAAAAAGGAACCAGCTTTTATTTGTTTACTTAATAAAACTTTCTCACACCCCAAGGCAAGTTGGCCAGGTGTGGGCACTGGTCTGCTCATTTCAAACAATTGGAAATACTCAACCCACTCTGCCCTAGGCAATCACAACTCATTTGAATCTCATGCGATTACTGTAACAGCTCCTATAAAACTCCAGATTGTGGTAATTTACCGTCCCCCTGGCCAAATTCTAGCCACCTTCCTAGAGGAGCTGGGCGGGCTGCTGTCCTCATTCATGGAAGATAGCACTCCACTCTTGGTCTTTGGCGATTTCAACATTCACCTAGACAGGCCTTATGCTACAGACTTCCATTCACTCCTAGCTTCATTTTATCTCAAACGCCTTACCACTACTAGCACGCACAAATCAGGCAACCAACTTGATTTAATTTACACACGCAATTGTACTACAGATAACATTCTGGTACAACCACTACATATCTCTGACCATTTCTTCATTACATTTACCTTACATTTTGCTACCCGGGAGCCACCCTCTCCCTTACCAGTTACTTTCAGACGTAACCTACGCTCCCTTTCCCCCTCCCTTCTTTCCTCTGTAGTATCCTCCTCTCTTCCCTCACCTACCCATTTCTCATCTCTGGATGTGAATGCAGCTATTGACACTTTATGCTCTACCTTAACCTCTTGTCTAGATGACATTTGTCCTCTCTCCTCCAGGCCAGCACGGGCTGCCCCTTCTAACCCCTGGTTATCCGATGTTCTTCGTGAGCATCGGACCAAACTCAGAGCGGCAGAGAGAAAATGGCGCAAATCAAGCGATCCGTCGGACCTGAGTAGGTATCAGTCGTTGCTTTCATCTTTCTCTACTGAAGTCCACACTGCCAAATCCTCACATTTCCACAACAAGATCAACAGCGCTCCAGACATGCGTAATCTCTTCAGAACATTTAATTCTCTCCTCTGTCCCCCTCTTCCACCTCCCACCACTTCTATAACAGCTGACGACTTTGCCACTTTTTTCACAGACAAAACTAGAACAATCAGTAACCAGTTCTCACCTCCACACACACAGGACCTCCAACCAACCACATCCACTGCTCAAACTCCCATCTTCTCCTTCTGTCTCCTCACCGAGGCGGAAGTATCCAAACTTCTCCTCTCCAGCCATCCTACAACATGTCCTCTTGACCCAATCCCCTCTCACCTTCTCCAAGCAATCTCTCCCACACTCTTACCGGCACTCACACACATTATCAACACATCTTTCCTCACAGGCATCTTCCCCACAGCGTTCAAGCAGGCTCGGGTAACCCCACTGCTCAAAAAAACTACATTAAACACTTCTCTTTTAGAAAACTACAGACCTGTCTCTCTCCTTCCATTTGTAGCGAAAACACTCGAACGAGTTGTCTTCAACCAGCTCTCATTGTTTCTTTCACAGTACAACAAACTGGATGCTAAACAGTCAGGTTTCAGGAGTGGCCATTCAACAGAGACTGCGCTACTCTCAGTCACTGAAGCCCTGCGAATTGCAAAGGCCGATTCCAAATCATCAGTCCTCATTCTGCTGGATCTTTCTGCTGCTTTTGACACTGTCAATCATCAGATCCTCCTGTCCACCCTCTCATCACTGGGCATCACTGGGATTCCACTTCGCTGGTTTGAATCCTATCTCACCGGTAGGTCTTTCAGGGTGGCCTGGGGAGGGGAGGTATCCAAAGCACATCAACTGGACACTGGAGTTCCTCAGGGATCGGTTCTTGGACCCCTCCTCTTCTCCACATACACTACATCACTGGGTCCCATCATACAGGCACATGGCTTCTCCTACCATTGCTACGCCGATGACACACAGCTCTATCTCTCTTTTCAACCAGATGATCCAACGGTAGCTGCACGGATCTCAGGCTGCCTGGCGGACATCTCGGTATGGATGAAAGAACATCACCTACAGCTCAACCTGGCAAAGATTGAGCTTCTTGTCTTCCCTGCCACTCCGACTCAACAGCATGACTTCACGATTCAGTTAGGCTCATCAATAATTACCCCATCAACTTCGGTCAGAAATCTTGGTGTAATCTTTGATGACCAGCTGGCCTTCAAAGAGCACATTGCAAAGACTGCTCGATCTTGCAGGTTTGCACTACACAACATCAGAAAGATCAGGCCCTTTCTGACAGAGCATGCTGCACAACTTCTTGTCCAGGCCCTTGTCGTTTCTAGGCTGGACTACTGCAATGCTCTTCTGGCTGGACTTCCATCAAACACAAGCAAACCTCTACAAATTATTCAGAATGCAGCAGCACGCTGATTAAAAAACTTAATCTTTCCCTTTATCTTTCTCTCCTTCCCTTGCTAGCTTGTACTTATTTGAACAATGACTGAGACTTGGTGTTACGAGCACTTCCTCTGTCTGATTGCCTCTTCAAGATGAATCGCTTTATGTATTCCCCAATTGTAAGTCGCTTTGGATAAAAGCGTCTGCCAAATGACTAAATGTAAATGTAAAATGTAAATGTACTTATCTCATCTCTTCTCTCTCTTTCTCTTACAGTGTTTCACAGATACAGTTATTATTATTATTTTTTTAATTTTTTTTTTTTGGAAAACTTTTCTTACTTCCATCAAAGATGCTTCTCCAAAAAACAGAAACCTTCATGCCCTTTGATGAGCACGAGGAGTTCATCACAGGCGTCCTTGTAGGGCGGTGGTGGGCAGTAATGGAGATCGAAGACCACTTACGCTCCTCATGTGAGAAGGGTGAGTGTGGGGACCTCCCTACAGACCAGGAAATAGAGGCCCCACAAGGAGCACCTGTTCCTTTCAGCTCCAAACAGGAAGTGCCTGTGCCTTCCAGGATCCTAAAAGGAACAGTTGTTCCCAACGGGTCCCAACAGGTAGTGCCTGTGCCTTCCAGGATCCTAAAAGGACCAACTGTTCCAGAAGAGTCTCAATGGGAAGTTCCTGTGCTTTCCAGGAACCTGCAAGGAGCAACTGTTCCTGACGGGTCCCAACAGGAAGCACCTGTGCCAGCTAGGCCCCCACTGAGGTAGAAACTGAGGATCCCTGAAAATATGAGGCAGTATCTGACAAGGAAATCCATCTTAACACCTTTGCCTCTAAGGCAACCCATGGGATGACCTATACCTGCAGCAGCCCCTGAGCAAGCGCCTGTGCCTGTTGCGTCCCTTGAGGAAGCACCTGTTCTGGTCAGGACCCTGCAAGGAGCAACTGTTGCCAATGGGTCCCAACAGGGAGCACCTGTGCCTGCCAGGCCCCCACTGAGCAGAAAACTAAGGATCCCTGAAAATATGAGGCAGTATGTGACAAGGAATGTCATCTTAACACCTTTGCCCCTAAGGCAACCCATGGGACGACCTACATCTTTCAGGGCACCTGTTCCCACCACATCCCCTGAGCAACCTGTGCCTGTTGCATCCCCCGAGGATGCACCTGATCTGGCCAGGACTCCTGAGGATGCACTTATGCCTGGTGCGTCCCTTGAGGGAGCACCTGTGCCTGCTGTGTCACCTGAGGGAGCACCTCTTCCAGCCAGGTCCTCTGAGAGAGCACCTCTTCCAGCCAGGTCACCTCTGAAGGCATTTGCCTGCTGCATACCCCAAGGAGGCACCTGTACTCGCCACCTCCCCTGAGGGAGCACCTCTTCCAGCCAGGTCCTCTGAGGGAGCACCTGTGCCTGCTGTCCTCTGCCAGGTCCTCTGAGGGAGCACCTCTTCCAGCCAGGTCACCTCTGAAGGCATCTGCCTGCTGCATACCCCAAGGAGGCACCTGAACTTACCACCTCCCCTGAGGGAGCACCTCTTCCAGCCAGGTCCTCTGAGGGAGCACCTGTGCCTGCAGCATCCTTGGAGGAAGCACCTGTTCCAACCAGGTCACCTCTGAAGGCATCTGTGCCTGCTGCATACCCCGGGGAGGCACCTGTACTCACCACCTCCCCTGAGGGAGCCCCTTGTCTGGCCAGGTCCCCTGAGAGAGCACCTGTACCCACTGGGTTCCCTGAGGAGGGAGCACCTCTTCTGGACAGGTCCTCCGAGGGAGCCCCTGTGCCTGCTGCATCCCCTGTGGAAGCACCTGTACCGGCCAGGTCCACTGAGGGAGCACCTATATCCTGTGCATCCCCCAGGGAAGTACCTGTACCCACCACATCCCCTGATGGAGCGTCTGTGCCTTCTGCATTGCCAGAGGAAGTACCTGTGCCTGCTGGTTCCTCTGAGAGAACAACAATGTCCACTGTTTCAGCCAGTTCCAATGAGGAATCAGCTGTACCCGTCAGGTCCCTTGAGGGAGCACACAGACTTACCACACCCCTACAGGTGTCACCTCGGAAGAGATCATTCCAATGGAGCAATGAAGCTTCAGTAAGTTCCTCTTATCTCTTACTTTAACTTTTAAGGTTTATTCAGGAATTGTAATATCCTGTATAATATATATATATATATATATATATATATATATATATATATATATATATATATGTATGTATGTATGTATAATATTTTAAATCTATTGTTTTATATTTCCATAAAAATGATATGTCTTTAGATTTTGTCTAAGAAGCTCTCAACCTGCTTGTGCATTATATTATGATGTCTGTTCTTTCAACAGGACAATGTAGGCATGGTTCAGCTTCCTCCACTGAAAAAAAACAATGTATGGAGAAAGACTCTACAGCCTTTCCAAGTTCTCAGCACACTATGAAGAGGCTGTGCCCATGGGCCACTGGAGATTCGGTAAATCTCTCCTATCTATTATTTTGCTTTTCAGATTTATAAAAAAAAAACTTTATTTTAAATCCTTTATATTATATATTAATATATGTAGAGTTATGTCTTAAAATTTTGTCTAAAAGCTCTCATTAAACCTGCACGTGCATTACATGTCTGTTTTTCAACAGGACAATGGAGATGTGGTTCAGCCTCTTTCACATAAAAAACGATGTGTTAGAAAAGCCCTGGAACCTCTGAAAGTTATGCTTTGAAGGCCAGTACCTAAAGAGCACACCTGTAAAGGTTAGTGCCTCCTGTCTCTCATTTTTACATTTCATATTTATAAAAAATAAAACCAAAATAAGCCACTGGATCTTTTCTGGATCTTCTAGGCCTATTTTAAATTCTTTGTATTAGGCTATATTTCGGTAGCTACACCGAATCAATTTCATAGACCCCTGCATGTTTGACGATAAAAGTGATATCTCTTTTTCCCTTCTTACCATTTACTAAACCTATTTTTTTTCTGCTTTCTCAACAGGATGTGCATGTCAGCGATGTCCACATAAACAGCAGCGTAGGGCTGGATGCGAAAAATAAATCGAATGTAAAAGATTTTTAAACTTTTACAAGCAGCGCCGCTCATCAATAGAGTGGGGGTAAACATAACTTGACGATCCTTTTACGTTTTGTTCTACAATGTAAACTGCACACACTCCCAGCCCAAACGTTCTTATCTAGTTACTTATTAAAAACATACATTTTTCAAAAATGAACATAACTGCTTCAAATTTTTAGTTTTGGTATGGATGTGTTTAATTTACGTTGTAGAACAAAACGTAAAAGGATCGTCAAGTTATGTTAACCACAGGCTTTATTTTACTCATAAATTGAAACCCCCCATTATAAAACCTCATAGGAAAATCTGAAGGAACCCGCTGCAAATTACTCTTCCGGGTTCTGACGTCATAGTTCCCCCACTCTCAACCCCGGAGGCGGGGCAAGCGTTGCAAGCTTTTGTTTTCAGTAGCAGGTTGACATGACACAATGTGGCATTCTTTAGGCAAATATTATTTAAAACATTATTTTATAGGAGATGCAAGTTTTTATTTTCTATTTTTCACATTGCATTTTTCAAAATAATATTAATTTGCAAGAGAGTAGTTATTTTCTAGTTTTCACATGACAATATTTAAAATGTATTTTGTTTGCAAGAGATGCTGGTTATTTTCTACTTTTGACATGGCAATATTCATTTATTTTGTTTTATTTTATATTTTCTTTTTAAGAAATAGGCTAAATAAATAATTACAATAAAACTGAAATGTGACTTTTTTTCATAAGATGTCTTCATTTCAACCAAGCTTTGATTTCAATTGTTCGAAATATTCAACAAATAACCATAAATAGTTTGTTTCCTTCAATTATTTTAAAATCACAAAGAAAAGGATTGTAATCTTTCATTAGAAAAAAAATATCCCACATTTAATAGTGGAGTATTTTTACACTACAACCCTTTAATGAACTATGAGGGCAAAAAAAATTTTTTTTTTTTTTTTTTTTTTTTTTTAATTATCGTTAAATAATCGTAATTGAGGTAAAGTGTTCAATTAATCAAGGTTTTGATTTTAGGTCAAATCGCCCAGCCCTACAGCAGAGCATCAAATGAAAGAAGGAACAAAACTTCACCTTTGCACTTTGCTACTGTTACTGTGTGTTTTGATAATGAATGAAACAATAAAAAAAACTTGGTGTCTTTCATCTGAAATACCTGTTCCTTTTTTTTAAAGCATTGAAACAGAAAAACTAAAATGTAGTTTTACTATTTCAGAATTTTATTGAATGAAGCATCACAAACATCATCAGAAAATGGTTTAGAATATTGAGACAGATTTATGCCCTGAACAATAACGTTTTGTCACTGCCCATTAGGTTCTTCTTTCTTGGGATGCTTCTTGAGATACAATTTGAATGTGTCCTTTTCCTCGGTGACATAAGGACAATAAACGTGATGATGAAAACCCAACTATCCATCATGCAGCCATTTTCACACTGCTTTACAACCCAAACTAGAATATGGCATAATAACATAACTTTCTATAATATAGCCTGTCTAGTTTCAGGCAGCTTTTTGTGCATTATATTGGTGAACATGTTTTCACTGAAATATTTAATAATTATTTATGTCAATAACTTTGACAATATATTAATCTATAATTTTATTACATGCGATTTCTTTCCCAGCTGTTTACCTTCACCGACATAACCTACTGTGTTTTCACAACTTAATGTGTTTTTCACATAAACCTGTGCGTATTTGAAAGTTTAGGCACAGTAAGACATGAAAGAGAACTTAGCACTCGCATGAAGTGACAACTGCTTTCTGTGTGCGTGCTTCGGTTGTGTGTGCTCAGAAAACCTTATATCAGAAGTTTAAACATATGATTTAAAAAGCATGATTTCAGCGTGATAGACATGACAATCAAATCCAAACAGATGTTTTTTAGCAGATTGTCTGAGGAACAAGCTGTCAAAGGCACAGCCCTATTCTGGAAAAGGGGGCGAGGAGAAGCAGCTCATTTGCATTTAAAGATGCATGCATGAAAACGTGTTTCTGCTTCCTCTCGAAATAGGCATTTTCAAAATGATATAATAAATGATCTGTGGGGTATTTTGAGCTGAAACTTCACAGACATTCTGGGGACACCTGAGACTTATATTACATCTTGTAAAAAGGGGCATAATAGGTGTCCTTTAATGCTAAAAATGACTATATTTATATTCTAAACATGCACACTGGTCCAAATTCTCAAGCTGCTGAAATTTAACCCAAGAATAATTCATTAATTAGACCAAATCATCGATGTGGTTTACAGTCAAGCATGTGGTAGTGATCAGACTGTTGGCCTCCATATCCAGAGATTTCCATCAGTCGACTCTGCTACAATGTGATTGCAACTCTGCTATAATTGAACCCTCAGCCTTGGCTCAAAATCAGGACATTTTCCTGGAGGACAGCAGTTGAATCTGCACAAGATTGGCAGATTCTTCAGAACATTCACAACATTTATTTAAGCTACTGTCAAAATTAAGGCCCCTGTTTGCCATCCTGACAGCTGACAGCTTTTGTGCTGTATTCATGTTTCTTTGGATGGCAAAATAATTTTCCATTTTGCGCTAAGCACATTTTATTTTACTGTCTCTCATAAAGTTTTCTGGCCTGACTCATCTCTGTCCTTGTTCAAACTTCATCCACGCAGCCCACTGACGTGAATGAGCCTGCAATGCCAACTGAGATGGCCGAACAAAAGGATATAAAAGAGGATACAGACAATTACATATGCATATTCCTGTCTATACACAGCTCTAGATCTTTATATGAATATCCATGCATTTGAAGCACATGTCATTTTGATAAAGCAGGTGCGTTACAGTGCAGGTGCATGGTAATGAAACTGACATCTTAGTTTTGAACAGTGCAAACTCCATCATGCTGTGCTCATGAATTGCACTCACACTAACAGACAGGGAATCAAATGCCCTTACTGACCTCATACACACAGAATTGCACAAAACTGGGAAACTCAGACAATAAATCATCCGCAAATCATCTCTGCCATTATTTGCACCATTTATATTTGGAGGAAACAGAGAATTAAATTTTGATGAGTTCATGCTGATCAACAAAGCTGTTGGAAATGTAAGAAAGAAATGCATGCAAGTTTGGAACAACATGAGGATAAGCAAATTATGTTTTGGCATGCCTTTAAGGGCAATGGGAACGTAATATGATGAATATTTCGGTAACACTTTAGAATAACGTTCCATCGTTAATGAATAACTACACAGGAACAAATGACTAATGCACTATTAACATTGTAGTAACTACCATTACCTAACAAGAAACTTTGATTAATGATTTAGTAAGTAATAGCACTCAGTTGAAACTGGTAGCTCACTATTAGCTAATCAATAACTACTATTTATTTTCATATATCCTGGAGAATTCCTTGGAACTACTGTATATAGATTCATAATTAATGTGAATTATGCATAATGCATAATTAATTCTAAAATGAAGATCATGGTAACCCTAGTAATGACTCAAGTATAACCAAATCCTTCATCCTGAAAATCAACATAACTCCTAATATTGACTGACATCATTGTAAGGTTTTGGATAGTAATGACTCAAGTGTTACTACATCCTTCTGAAGAAACTACTAATTATTTGGATCAGTATTCTAAAGTGAAGATCATGGTAACCCACTAGTAATGATTTAAGTGTTAGCAAAATGAATTACTAAACAAAACTTTACAAAAACCTCAAAAAGTTACAATGACTTCAGTAATTACTAGGGAGTTATCACGATCTTCACTTTAGAATACTGATCCAAAAAATGTTTTAATTCCTTTAGAAGGATGTAGTAACACCTGAATAACTACTATCCAATACTTTACAAAACCCTCAAAAGCTTACAATGATTTCAGTCATTAATAGGGAGTTATCATGATCTTAACTTTAGAATACTGATCCAAATAATTAGTAATTCCCTCTGAAGAATTTGATAATGCTTGAGTCATTACTAGTGGGTTACCATGACCTTTACTTTAGAATTAATTATACATTATGTATTATTCATATCAATTATGAACCTGTTTACAGTAGTTATTAGGGAGGTATGAAAAAATAGTTACTGATTAGCTAATAGTGAACTACCACATTTGACTAAGCAATATTACTTACTAATTCATTAACCAGAGTTTCTTGTTAGTTACTAGTAGTTACTAGAGTGCTAATATTGCGTTACTCGTGTGTTCTTGTGTAGTTATTCATTAATGATGGAACAGTATTCTAAAGTGTTACCAATATTTCTTGTTATGTCTTTAAAAAAGCCTGATAAGATATTTACCTGGACAAGTATCAAAAGATCTGGAAAAATGTTACAGAAGTCAATAAGAAAACATTTTTATGGGTTATAGGGATTATCTTACCAAAATAGAGCAAATGACATCAATGAACCTCAAGTACTGAGAAGACCAAAGGACAGGTGTGCTCTATAAAGATTAACAAAGTGGAGATGTGAAGTGTTCTTGAGCTACAGATTGTGAATAGAGAAGAAGTTTCACCCCATTACAGTCACTTACACGAGGATGACTCAGAGTTCCCTTGTTTTAAGGACCAGTGCTTACACAAGAGCTTCTTTGTTATGGACCCTCAGTGGAGGAATGACTCCACTTCTTAACATAATGACCCGGTTCATTCAACATTATTATCTGGGTCTAGATGATATCTGTGAAAGAAAGAAAAAAAGCTCTTGTTATACTCTGTCTGGATTTACAAGACAAAAATCACTGACTGCATCAACTGACGTAGTGAAGACTGTATTAATGCACGGATGGACGAAATAAAAAGTCTATCGTTTCATATTATGCTCTATCGCTTTATTTCGTGGTGTCGCAAAATACATTGTGCGATTACGGTGACGATATATATCTTTTTCATGGACGAAATTTGGATGACTGCGATCTTTAAGTCTATCGTTTCCACCACGGGGCGTATTATGAAGGGGAGACAGAAGCAGGCACCGATCAGCCACCACGTGGTGTCGCAAAATACATTGATTTACGGTAATACCTTTTTCAAACGAGGGACTCATTTGGATGACTGCGATCGTTTACACGCCACCACGGGGCGTGAAGGGGAGACAGAAGCAGGTGGCTCCGAGTAGGAGCACGATTAGCCAGGACAAAACGAGGAGCTTTTAAAACAAGTTTTAAGCCGTTGAAACGAGGGACTACATCGTAGCATGGACAGAGCGTATATGTGCGCCGTCTCTGTTTCTGTGAGAGAGGAGCGCGCATTTTTTTGCCGCTTTATTGGACTTGAACGATTTTAAGCCGTTGAAACACAAACAACAGCACAACTATGTGTGCGCCGTCTCTGTTTCATGCAGAGAGGAGCGCGCATTTTTTTGCCGCTTTATTGGACTCCCCGTCTTTGAACAAGTATCCTCATAAACACAGCACAACTATATGCATCAGAATCCCCGTCTTTGCAGGTCTGAAGAGAGAATAAACAGCTCATAAACACAGTGATTTAGGTCGCATGAAGAGAGAATAAACAGCTGAAAAAACGCATAGCCTATGTAACAGTATAATGTATCCGGACTTCGGTCTTAAAGGGGAAGCTGTCCAATATTCGTCCTGTCTGCCATTAAAATCTCTCACTGCTCTTGACTATATCACTTCTGTAACTTTAATAAGAATAAATAATAATAATAATGATATATTTATATATAGCCTATGTATAGAATCTATACATAATGCACGTGTTAATTTTATCTAATTAACACAATAAAGACTAATTAATTTACACAACGTATGTAGCGTTTCTTATTTATGTAGGTTTTTGTCCTATTGCTTGCAATTAGTTTCTTATCCTTATTTAATCACTGACTGTTTATCTTCAGTGAACTTGAGTTTTTTTCTCTCTCTTTTTAGGCTTCACTATATTGTTGGGATTTCTTCCAATTTTGTTTTGCATCCAATAGCGTTTACTGTCTAACATTAATTCACATCAATACACATTACACAATACAATACATTACACACACACACAAAAAAAGGCATGTTCTTACACGCCTTTTTGTTTTATATTGTATTTTTTATATTGTATTATATTTCTATTAGTTTGATATTGACATTGGTGACAAGGATTATGAAAATTATATGGTATCAAAGATTTAATATCATAAAAAAAATTAAAGAAAAAAATAACTATATCGTGATATATATCGTTATTGTGATATAGAATTAGTTATATCGTGATATAAGATTTTGGTCATATCGCCCACTCGTAATGCTGCGCTGTTATATCCATAACACCCTGGAGTGCTATACATAAAGTGCTTTTATGTCACACAAACAAAACAAACTGAATACCCTGCAGTAACAGGAATTGCTTGGTTTAACCTGCTATAGAACTAACTGTAAAACTACAGATTGAAAAAAAAAAAATTACTTTATATTTTAAGTATATTTAAGACTAATATCATATCTAAAATTAGTTTTCTAAGTAAAACCTTTTGGCTTTTGATAATTTTAGATTGTAGTCATTTAAGTCAACTGAAATTATTTTTGACAAATTGTCTAAAACTTAAATAACATTTAAATGCACACATTTAAGCACATTTTAAATGCAGTTTGTAAAGTAGTGAAACAATGTCTTAGTGTTTTAAGACATTTAATGCACTTAGTGCATTAAAAACACTAACGTTTTATTTGTCTTTCGATTGTTTCAAATCCAAGGACTATCAATTATGTATGACGCATATATTTTTTGGTCTTTGAGTTTTTGTTTTTATAAAATGTCATTAAAATGATGGGAAAAGCTTAAAAATAACATTAGTGTACAATTTTTCTATATTATTCTATTCTATTTAAAGTAAACTCACCATGGTGCCATGTGACCAAACACATGCTAATATTTAATATTTCGCTAATATTTAATATACCGGTTGAAAATGATTGCTTTTAATGCAGTTGTCTTGGTTTCATTTATAAATGACAATGTTGCATAGAGGGTTAAACGATTGTGGGAAATTAGGGTTGTATGTATGTAGTGGAAAAAAGATGATCACAGTATTGCTGCCATCTTGTGGGCACTACCTCTAATCACAGCTGAGGGGATTCCCAAGGGTCAAAGGTCAGTCTGCGACAGGTTAAGAGGGCACAGTGCTGATGAAATCTCACCAGAGCAATCCGTGTTTAGAATCAAAGTCAAAGAGGGTCAAGCAAAGATTTAATCTTGACTCCCTTTCTCTCTGGACCAGCGTGTTTTGCTTTTTCAGCAGATTCCTCTGCAAAGTCACGTATGTTCCACATCAAACTTCTCTGATGATCATCTTTTTCCTTTTCTGTTTCATCCTTCGCTTTACTTTCACCCTAACAAATTTTGGTAATCAAAAACCCCCACATTCCAAAGATGTGGGCGGGACAAACGGAATGAATCAGCCAATGAAGAGACATCTGATGACTCAACAGGATTAGTCAGGCCTTTCATTACATTCTTTACTACTAATGTGTCACACTATAAACTTTTAGGCATAACATGCATCTTTCCTCACAAGCTTTTAAGAGTGATGGCATTGCACTTTTAATTTGTATAACTTTTGAAAGTCAGTTATTGTATTTGAATGAAAGAATAAATTGAAGTAAAATCTCCAAGTAAAATTTGTAATCCTTTGTTAGGATTACAATTCACCCCAAAATAAAAATGGTCATCATTTACTCACTGTCATGTTGTCCTTAACCTTCATGTCTTTCTTTCTACAGAACACAGAAGATATTTTGAAGAACACTGATAAACAAAACATTAGAGACCATTGACTTAGTAAAAAAAACACAGAGACATTTTTCAGATTTCTTCTTTTATGTTCCACATAAGAAAGAAAGTCATACAGTTTTGGAACGACCGGGATTATTATCATTAACAAAAACAAAAACTAATAACAATTTTAAAAATTAGTTACTTGAAATAAAATAAATGTCAACTGAAATGAAATGTATTTATTTAGTGTATTATATTGTATTTATATTTATATTGCTAAGGCAGCATTTCTCCTTTTGACTTCAAATTCAAGTACTAAAATAACTTTAAATAAATGTAAACTAATAAAAGCTATACAGCCATATTAAAATAAATAAATATGACATAAAATTATAAAAACTTACTAAAACTTTACCTTTTAAATGTCACTTAAAAAAAAATCACACTAATGCCATGTTTCCCATTTATTTGTGCAATGCACATTATCATATGTACAGCTCCATATGTAGAACAGAAACAGAAAAAAAGACAGAAAACAAATTCATGTCACAATAATACTGATACAGCAAACAAACACAGAGCTGTATCCAAACCTTACCATTTCCTTACAGAGAACAGCATTATTGAACACCACACATTCACTACTGTATACAGAGGTTAGCTTCCGAACATTATGATATCCTAAGATTGAAGATAAACGGCTCAGTCCACAAAAGGGGGAAGGAGGTGGAAAAGTCCCATTCTGGATACAGGGTTCCTTTCTTTTACTCAGTTCTCGCTAATCTTTTGTCTTTGTCCATGGTTAGCATTCAAGTTGTTAGCGTCGAAATGTGTCGAAGGGAAGATACCGGCAAAACGTAAGAGACAGTAGAGAAGACTGCTTTGATACAGTTAAAGCTTCAGTATCACCGCATGATTGCGAAAAGAGGAAGGCAAAGCATGAACGAGATGTACAGCAAGTACTGCAAGTTACGACACAAGTGTGTTCTGGATTTACCTAATGCCATTCAAGTGCAAATATACTGAGAAGAGAAAGGGCAGATTAGTGGCTGTACACTCTAGAAACTTCCTTTAGACCACATGCCACTTACAGTCAAACATGCAGTACATTATGAGGATACCGATATTAAAGAGATGTGTATCCACTTATGTTGCGTAATGGTGATTTCATATGTCAAAATATTAATGATCCACTCCGAATGATATGTTCAGTTGGTTTAAAAGACACCTACGGTAATGAAACATCAGGATTTGAACACCTCAAAGGAATATGATCAAAAGGCTTTGTTTCAGTAGCAAGCATGAACGCGTTAGAATTGTATGCTAGGCAAAACTTTAATCAAATTTTAGTAGTCCTGATAACCGTTTAGCACTTAAAAAAAAAAAAAAGTACTAAAGGAGCCTTCACATAGAACGCGTTTTTCCTTCCAATGCACTATACTTTTCTATAGTTTTTCTATGTAAACGCACGCTAGATCATTGGTCTCAAACTCAATTCCTGGAGGGCCGCAGCTCTGCACAGTTTAGCTCCAAATCACACCTGCTTGGAAGTTTCTAGTGATCCTGAAGAGCTTGATTAGCTGGATCAGGTGTGTTTGATTAGGGTTGAAGCTAAACTGTGCAGAGCTGCGGCCCTCCAGGAATTGAGTTTGAGACCAGTGCGCTAGATGGACGTGTTTGAAAGTTGCGCTCACATCTTGCGTTTTGTGTATGACAGCGTTCTAAAAATGCGACACAAGTTAAAATAAGTTAAGTTTTTTTTTTAAAGTGTCTGAAGATCTTTTTTTCCCATTCCACTGGCCGTGTCTTGCGTAGCAAAATGCGTTCTGTGTGAATATCTCCTACGAAAGCGTCACTATAGTTCTTTAGGGCACTATTAACCAGTTAAAGACGCCAGGCTAACATAAATTGAGTATGTAAAGACAACCTTAACTTTCACCTCGAAACAAGCCATGTCAGAGTTACCTGCAAAACGTTTCTTATTTTCTATGGAATAATTACATGAATAAACAATTTCCTTTGACTTTTTATGTTGTAAACAGTATGTTATTATAGTGCGACATATACATACAAATCAATATTCAGTAGAAAACAACATAAGAATAAACTGGTAGTTAAATCTACTGCATTTCACAGATCAAGTTTGAGAAAACCTCCCATTTCCTGTACAGTCTCTTCTACTTATTGTGCTTCTGCCCCACAGTACTGCGTTGTTTATCTTCTGAAAGAAGTTACGTGTTACATGATACGAGACATTTTTAGTGGCTGCAGGTTTTTGTTGAGTGTTCTTTCATTTGTGCCTATCCTTCTAAACCTCTAGCCCCTGACTGAACTAAAAACAGAGTCGTAGCTTACTATACCACTTTTATTTTCACACATTTCATTGTTGTCTTGCAAAGCCAACAAATAAATAAATACTCCTCACACATATGAGTGATTGTGAGCATGTGTGTTTGATTCAGGCAATACAATGGAAGAAATAGATAAGGTCTCGATTCCCAAATACTGCTGTAGCATGCAAAACCTTATTAAATAACAGCCGACGAAGGTGTTTGACCGAAACATTGAGTTATTTAATAAAGTTTTGCAAGCCAAAGCAGAATTCTGAAGTGTCTAGACATATTTTTTCATTTGTTCAAGCTGTTCTTTCTTAGCACTAAAACCTCTTTAATAAATCAAAACTCACCCGAAAGCTCCTGAATAAATTCTACCAGACATTCTATGATGGTCTGGTTGACTGATAATGTTCACAGAAATATTTCACAGCTGTTGAACGACAAAGTCTGATCTTTGTTATGCAAGTGAGTCCTGGGAAAGACACAAATGAGAGTTTTTAAAACAAAGCTGAATGCTACTTTTTCCAACAGCAGTCTTCTCATACAGCAGTTATGTTGGCCTAGTGCATGATGGGACCTGATACATGGATCGATAGAGAGATATACACACAACTATACTGTAGATGTAAGCTCTGACGTCTCTATGAAGCAGGGTCCTGGAGGTGGGAGAGATAACAAAGGAGCGTTTCAAAGACTGGTGGGTTGCAGGGTGTCTAATCGGGGCAGGAACTGCTGACTGGTTGTGATCATTTACAGTAAGTCTTAGTACAGTGCTTTCTGTCCTTGGCTTTCAAATTCTGACCAGGCATCATTTAGTTCCATAAAAATCATCTTGGCATATTGTTCGTAGGGCTGTCCAGTAGCCTGCAAATGGGAAGAGAGAGAAAGCTGATGCCATTTGTCTTTAAAATGCCTTAACTAGAGGGGTCCTATCATATTTTAAGGGTCAATAAGATTTTTACGAAATTAATTAATACTTTATTCATTAAGGATGCATTAAATTGATCAAAAGTGACAGTAAAGACATTCATAATTGTGCAAATAAAGAATTTTATAGATAAATGCTGTTGATTATAACTTATAATATACTGTAATTCTTCATAGTATCCTAAAAATATTAAGAAACACAACTGTTTTCAACATTAATAATTATAAGAAATGGTTCTTGAGCACAAAATCAGTATATTAGAATGATTTCTGAGGGACACTAAAGACTGGAGGAATGGCTGTGAAAAATTCAGATTTGCCATCAAATTAATAATCTACATTTCAAAATATATTCAAACAGAAAACAGTTGTTTTAAATTGTAATAGTATTTCACAAATATTACTGTTTTACTGTATTTTGATCAAATAAATGCAGCCTTGCTGAACATAGGAGACTTTTCAAAAACATTTTAAAATTTTACAAATCTCAAACTTTTGAAAAGTAATAAAAAAGTAGTTTTTTTTTTTCAGCTGTGCTTTTAAGGCTTCATTGTTTCGCTTTGGTACATCAGTGTAAGCTGAAGAAAATAACGTCTCTCACCTTGTCAGGGTGCACTACCAGCACAGCTTTGCGGTAGACCTTCTTCACCTGCTCTGGTGTGACAAGGTCAGCCATGCCTATAGGTTTCCAGCGTGTCTCTCCCTCCCAAAGCACCGTGTGCATGGTGGACAGCAACGCTCTGATGTTCCTCTCCTTCCCCTCAATCCAGTCCAGGATCTGCCACAAATAACATTATATTAAAACATGATGATGCCATTCACACACAAATTCATTAAAGGGGTCCTATTATGCTTTTTCACTTTTAGAATTTTAGTCAGTGTGTAGCAGTGGTGGTCAGTAATGAAGTAAAACTTCTTCGTTACTGTACTTAAGTATCTGTACTTTACTGGAGTAGTTTTATTTTGAGTAACTTTTACTTTTACTTCACTACATTCCAAAGCATAAGATCGTACTTTTTACTTCACTACATTTCATAAAAAATATTGTTACTCCTTATAATACATCACATGCTCCGAGACGCAGAAGCGGTGTCTGATTCATGAACAAACTGATTCTTTTCAATGAACCTGTTGAATCGGTTCGCAAATCGCAACAAACGATTCGTTCTCGAGTCGACAACTCACTGATTCAAATGAATCGTTTAGAGCGAGTCTCCAGTGAACTGAACTCACAAGTAAAGAACCGGGAGTTCCTGTGAGCACGCAACTGATGCTGCGAAAAGTAAGTTACTAATGTCGAATTTTAGGATTAATTATTGTAACTGAAAATAATATTTAGGTAAAAACTGTCAGTTGTTTGTGAACTAAATCTGCTGTAAAGGGTGATCTATTTAAGCCCACTGAAATGCTTGAATGCTGACAGATCAATGTCAGTCTCTCTATGTTTTAGGTCAAAAAACGAAACATTAAAATAACACAGATTAAATAAAATAACTCATGCACGTTCATATTCCCCGCTGCTGCAACGTTAGCAGTTTTATTAAAATGCTACGCATTTAGCCCTATGGGACGTCTGTTTTTATATTGTTTAGATCATCTAGCCGAGTAGACAGATATGAATGTTTGTTCATAACCATACTGAAAATAAGTAAATATTGTTAGCTGATGTTAACTGTCTAGCTAACAAGCTTGCTGGTGCTAAGTTGAGGACATTTTTAGATATAAAGTCCAAATATTTTTATTCAGCCACCTAGCTAGATTACATCTGAGGTAAAAAGAAAGGATGTGATGTTCAGAACATGATAAACTACAGTAATTATCAAAGTGGGAAGTGATGCCCTCTGGGGGCATTTGGACAGGGGTGTTTTTACACCACAGACAAGGTTTGAGAAGAAAAAAATCATTATGAAAATATAATTATATTTTCCTTAAAATGTTCTTCCTAACTTCAGGCCTAATTCTCATGTCATATAACTGTGACGTTCTGCAAAACAACAAGTTTTAAAACTCTTTTTTCTTACTGGTGAAGGTTAGATGGTCAAATCTGTTTTCTCTCAGGTACATCGCAGTGTAAGCTTCACAGTGAACATTACTACATCACTCTCGTCAACGTAGTCCATATCAACAACAAAAATATATCTTGACTCCATATAGTGGTTATTTTTGGAAAATCCCAGGTGTTTTGAGCAGTAGAATTATAAAAATATGTGCTAATATAAAATGAAATAAAGTAGTCTAAATAAAATTGCAAAATAAATCTATCTATCAGTACTTTTTTACTTAAGTACATAAAAAATCGAGTACTTTTGTACTTTCACTCGAGTAAAATTGAAAAAGCAGTACTTTTACTGGAGTAATATTTTATTATTCGTATCTGTACTTTTACTCAAGTACTTGATGTGTGTACTTTGTCCACCACTGGTGTGTAGTGTGTATGTTTGGGTATAAAAAGATCTACAAAGTTACAAATCTCAAAGTCCACTCCAATCCCTTTTCAAGAACTACAACGAACGGCTCGTTTGGACTACAGCGTTGTTTGCCGGGTGTTGTGACATCACAAAGCGGCCCATTAGAATATCATTAAATTAAATCCAGCCTACGTAAATTCGAATGGTTGGGGGGTGGGGAGGGGCGAGGTCGTGGTTAGAACCATAGATATATATATATATATATATACGTAGATGCCTCATTAGCGACTGTTTCAATGGGCCGCTATACGTAAGCCGTCCACCATATTGTAGCGGTCAACTTGACATCATTCACCATAGTAATCACTGAATATTTGAAAGATGCCACAATCCTGCACAGCCGATGGTCTGCGAACCCAACGGCTCTGTGCAAACCTACAGTATGGTGAATGACGTCAAGTGGACCGTTCCAAGATGGCGGCCGCATCTACGTGCCTGGAGCGGTCGAATAGGGCGTCTATATAAGCTCTGTCTCATTTAGAAGGCTGTGCCCTCCGGAGGTTGTATTCGAAGGCTGCATACATCATCGAGGCTGTCTCATTTCAGAAAAGCAAGTAGGACACTTGCGACCTTCGAATGCGACCTTCTTTCACAGAAATTTGGAGGATGCATGAGGTGTATCCTTCTCTGCTACAGATAACCCACAATTCTTTGCGTCGCCGTAAACAACTGTCGTTAATTTGAAAAATGCCGGCAGATGTACACACAAGCGCAGATGTGGTGTTTACAACTTGCCTCCGGTAAAAACGGATAAACTTTGTTCTTAATATCCTCCTCCTTTTTTTCTCTAACAGATGTCTGTTGTATGTACACTGCAGCTCCTCAAACATTGAACAAAATAAAACAAGTAAAAGCATTTTTTTTTTCAAATTACTTTCCAAATTTAGAAATAATTTCCTTCATTTAAGTAGTGATAAGAGCGCAACGATGCTCTAAATGTGTTGGCATAGCAACGTGATACTTCCTGTTTCCTTTTCCGCCTGTCCTACGAAGGCCGTCTAGGTTCTAGGTTGAGGACACTTCGTCCGTTTCTCAAACGGAAGGCTGCATCCTCCAGAGGTTGCATTTGTAGGCTGCATATGTCATAAAGAAGATCTTATTTTAGAATATTAACAGTTATAAATTTGACCATTATTCTTAGTTAAGCGTAAATTGTTGTAATATGCTTATGACTCAGGAATGTAATGCTCAGTTAACTGAAATAAACCAGGCTTGATGACGTATGCAGCCTACAAATGTGACCTCCGGAGGATGCTGTCTTCTGTTTGAGAAATGGCCATCATATACGCATCCTACAGAGGATGCAGCCTCCAGAGGATTCGACCTACGGAGGGCACATCTTTCTAAATGAGACACAGCTTATATATGTCTATGCTTAGAATGCTTGGTTGAGTGCATCAGACAAGACAGCGACGAAGAAGTGCTGCTACTGTAGCGTCAAGTTTTCGCAAGTTATTACACATGCACCTGAATAATTATGTATGTAAATATGTATGTTACAATTATGAAAACGTTTTTATAAATTATTTTATAAAAATAATTTAATTTATTTTAAAAAACAACAACAAAAAAAACAATAACGTTACCACTCTAATATGTCTTGCAATATCTGTGCGTGTAAAGGTTCTGCGCGATCCTCTTGTTCAATATTCTCAGGGTCTGAATCCGGCTTAAATTGATATGGCAAGACGCCATCCTGCTTTGGCAAGGGGCGGGGCAGTATAGACCCTTTTTCTGTTAGTAAACATTTTCTGTGGGCGGAGCTTAGGTGGAGGTAGAAAGATCCTGCTGACCGCTTCACTAACGCTAGCTATGAAGTCTGTTAGCTTGTTTTTTTAACAATAACTGGAGAAATTCCGATTTGACCTGCATATGTAAGGTCACTCATTGTCCTGGACCGTGATTGTTATTTGAAAATGTTAACTTTAACGGACGAAACCAGATCGGCCAACCCGCACACGCTTTAACTCAAAGGATGGACGATCTGACAGAATTACCTCTGGTTGAGTCACATCTAACTTGTATAGTAAAGACAAACTCACCATGTCTATCTAGTCATGAAGTATATACAGTATGTATATATATATATATTTCAATTTCAGCAGGCAACTATTTGTACAGCTACGTTATTATTCCAGCCACAATTAATCACAACAATGTATAAACAATTACATACGATTAAGCATATAAATCGTCAGTTTGTTGTTTTATACCCATGCACAGACATTTCATACATGACATAGTGAGATGCATAAAAAATCTTCAGACACGCCCATAACAACAAAAGACAATACTTTATTGAACCTTTTCTGATAGGAAGTGTGCGCTGCAAACGCGAGCATATTTGACGATCGTTTCTGTCCAGTCCGCTCGTTTTATCTCGTTTAACCACAGCTGACATCGTTTTTTTTGTCTGGCAGTGGCAGCAGGTATGCCTTAAAATTTCAAATTGGAGCCTCTACAACATCAATTCGGGCACCCAACATCACAACAAGATGATAGTTTAAGCTCCTTGTTTAGACGAATCTGCGCTGGTTTGAATTGGCCGCCTCCAGTTTTCGCTTTGTTTTGCCTCCAGCTAGCGCTGTGACGTAATCGTGACGTCGGCCCTAAAAGGGTCTATTGAAATGCCGTCTAAACTGTTCGCCAATCACAACGCACTGGTACAGCTAACAAATCACAACACATTTCGTTTTTTTGGAAGGCGGGCCTTCATCAAACCCAGAACTAATCGAGCCGTTTGTGCCAGGCTGGGGAGAAAGGTATTGTAATAATGTAAATTATGTGAAATATAATGCGTTTTTCGAACCACCAAGCATGAGAGCATGTTCTAGTACACCCCCAAAACAAAATCAAGACTTTGTAAAAGAGCATAATAGGACCCCTTTAAAACGAGGAACATGTGAGGGACAGTGTAGAGTCAGTTGGACATTATCACAAAATAAACAGCAAACATAAAACAAGTGACTGACCATCAGAATCAAATATTCCAATCAGCCATGTAATATAAATATCAGCTTGTGTGTGCTTTATTTTCACCTTGAGTTTCTCTGGGTCCATTTCTTTTGCCATCTCCTCTTTTCTCATTTCTGCTATGGTTTTTGGCCCCTTCTTCTCCTTAGTGCCAGCAAAACCCTGGCCTGAGAGTAGGTCATCAAAGTTAGCGTCCAAAACCTTTGGTCTGGTTCCTGAAAGAAAAAGGAAATAATTATTAAGGTTTGAGTTGCTATTTATAATATTCTTTGTTGTTGTAGTAATGAAAATCTCAAGAAAATATTAAGGGATACACAATATCAATATCACTGACCAATATTAGAGATCTTCAGTATTAATTTATAATAGATACATAATTGCATGTGCTTATTTTCTCCATTTAATTAAATTTTAATACAATTTTATTTTTAATTAATTCAATTTAGATTTTTTAAATCTAATTTCACAAGTAAAATGTAATCATTAGCTATTTTCAAAAACAACATTGATCTTTCATATTGTACATTATAAATGTATGTTATGATTTTGTAATTTATCAGTATTAGCTTATAATACATATTTAGTTGTATATGCTCATTTCCTTTATTTTTATACTTAGATTGTCTTTGCCATCATCTATTTTTTTCTTTAAATTTTATATTCAATTAATTTACATTTACATTTATTCATTTAGCAGATAGTTTCATCCAAAGCAACCTACAAATGTATAATTTAAAATGTTTAATGATTCATTTAATTTTCATTTAAAAAATAAAATTATATATATATATATATATATATATATATATATATATATATATATATATATATATATATATATATATAATATATATATATATGTATTGTATTGTCAAGTATGGTGACCCATACTCGAAATTGGTCCTCTGCATTTAACCCATCCAAGTGCACACACACAGCAGTGAGTAGTGAACACACACACACTGTGAACATGCACCCGGAGCAGTGGGCAGCCATTGCTTCAGCACCCGGGGAGCAATTGGGGGTTCGGTGCCTTGCTCAAGGGCACCTCAGTCATGGTACTGAAGGTGGAGAGAGTGCTGTTCATTCACAATCCACACCTTCAATCCCTGCCAGACCTGAGATTCGAACCCACAACCATTGCATTACAAGTCTGACTCTCTAACCATTAGGCCACGACTTCCCCCTTTATATATATATATATATATATATATATATATATATATATATATATATATATATATATATATATATATATATATATTGATAAAATATGCGCTATTATCACTATATATAAAATATAAATATATAATATAAATCTCGCTATTAAATGTAATCTTTTGCACGGCTCAAAAACAATATTGACCTTTCATATTATATATTACACTGATTCTCAAAGTGTGGTACGCGGGCTCCCTCTAGTGGTAACGCAGAGGAATCACTGAATTAAATATAAATTAATGTTAAAACACTTTTAAAAAGTTTGCAAGGTGGCTAAATGATGCCTGTGTTAATTTTTTTGATCAAGTACTGTACAGTTTGTACTTTACATTTAAGTAAAGTACACTTTTTATTTAACTTTTAGGTACAGTACATTTTAATTTAATCATTTAAGTTTTTTTATTTACCTGTATGTAAGCACCGTACAGTGTTAATGTTCAAACTGTATTTACAATGTTTAAAGTGGCCAACAATAATAAATATTATTATTAGGAATAAAACTGCCTTGTTTTCGAACTGTGCATAGCTGTAGCTGAATAATTAGGCCTACTACGCTACTGTATTTTAATGTTGGTCATTATGGTGGTACTTTGAGTGCCAAAAAGAGTAAGGGTGTTAACCCGGCATCCTGGCCAAATTCGCCCATTGACCTCTGACTATCATGTCCTCCTAACAATCCCCATATCTACTGATTGGCTTCATCACTCTGTCTCCTCTCCACCAATAAGCTGGTGTGTGGTGGGCATTCTGATGCACTATGGCTGCCGTCGCATCATCCAGGTGGATGCTGCACATTGGTGATGGTTGAGGAGATCCCCCCTTACAATGTAAAGCGCTTTGAATGTCTAGAAAAGCACTATATAAATGTAACAAATTATTATTTTTATTATTAAATATTTTCTGAGGTGATACTTGGTGTAAAACATTTGAGAATCACTGATATATTATCTATGCATGATGTGATGCCTAGATTCACTTGTAGCAATTAAAAAAAATATTTTAGTTTAGCATATACGTATATATCTATAAAACTAACTAGCATTAAAACTATGTAAGACTGTCCCAGATTCTATGTCGAGTCACTAGACAGTTTGTGTCCAGTTACTCACCCATGTTAGGCTGTGCTTTTGCCCCAGTGGCTACTGGCGAAGCTCCACCCATGCTGGAGAAGCTGACATTGTAGTTGGGTCTGTTCTGTGGTGAAGTGTGAGGCATAGAGGGTCCTGGTGCTTTAGGTGGGGTCTGGTGCTGTGCACCCTGGGCCTGTGGCTGCCACTGAGCCCCACCTCCAGGCTGCCATGAGGGGAAGCCTGTGCTGGGATGCCAGCCTCCAGAGGCAGTGTGCTGGGGAGAGGGAGCAGGACGCTGGGGGGAGCCCATGGGTGGTAACGCTCCTCCGGTACCAGTAGGTGTGGTGGGCTTGCTGGAGAATCCTGAACCACCTTGGAATGAACACACAGAGGTAAACGGTGAATCCATGATGAATGTATTAAAGGTTAGTTCACCCAAAACTGAATGGGAAAAAAAAGTCAATGGCCACCATTAACTATTTGGTTTCCAACATTTTTCAAAATATCTTCTTTTGTGTTCAGCAGAAGACAGAAATTCATACAGGTTTGGAACTACATGAGGGTGAGTAAATGAGTAAATTTGTAATATTTGGGTGTACTATCCCTTTAACATAAGGCTCAATAAGTTTTTTTTTTCATTTACCTCCTCCCAGACCGGCTCCTAGGTTACCCAGATCAGCAAATGGGTCCAAAGTGTTGGGTTTGGCCTGGTGGGTGGGAGTACCATGAGCTGAGCTGGTTGGGCTAGTGCTGGCAGACTTACTTCCCATCCCAAAACCTGCACCTGGTAAGACCAATCAAGATTTATAATTTAGTATATTGAAGAGAGAAATTTAGAGTTAAATCAAGATATTTTAAATGATCTGTTTTTCCAAACATTTTGTTGTGAATTCTGCTTCAGTCAACCTTTAAAACTTGTCAGCCAAGTAACATGAACTGGCTTTGTCATAACTTTTTTGTCATAACATAAATTAGGTTTTGTCAAAATTGCAAGAATGATTTGTGATAATGTCTTGACAGCATCAGCAAAAATAGGTAAAAAATGACTAACAAATCAGTAATGTCCTTTTCTAGAAAAAGTGTTTATGAATTTATGGATGTTGTAAAGTTTCCTGTATAACTATTATCCTACATAATAATAATATTATTATTAATAATAATAATACTACTGATGTATGATTTCCCGTTATTATTGCAAATTTTGTTAAACAAAATGAAACATTTGACTTTACATAACATTTTTATGTATGGAAATGTATAATAATAAATATTTGTTGTATTTTGTAATAATTTGATAAACATTTTTTAAAAGATTTTTAAAAAATTAAAATTAAATTAGATTTTTTTATAATTTAGTAATAGAAATATATTTTATTTTATTTTATTATAAATATATGGTTTAAAAATATAAAAATATTGTTTGGTGTGTGTGTGTGTGTGTGTGTGAAATTTAGAATTAATTTGTTGGGGCCATAGAAAATATTGAATATTGAAATAATGTACACATTTGACCTTACTGTTGAGCCCTGTAAAAAGCTATTAAGAATAACTATAAGAAGTATCCAGCTCTATTGATTTAAAAACCAAATAGTCAGCCATGTAATGTTTCACAAGACATTAACATTTCTGAGCTATATGAGCTCATCACAGCAGTCCAGATGGCAGGTCAGTAGCGAGTCATTTTGTTGTTAGGTGTAATTTCAGAGGAGGCCACCAGGAGTCCCTGTGACACATCTTGTGTTTCTAACAGCACTTACCTGCAGGTGCTGGTTTGTTCCATTCCCAGGCTCCTGTAGTGCTCTGCTGCTGGATGTTGACAGCGGGGGTAGTGGGCGGCACAGGTGAACTGCGACCTATGAAGAGAACATATTTATCTTGATGGCTCTCCAATTTAGTCATTTATTTACATATTCAAAAACTGAAAATCAGACAGTTAATACAAATGTGAATGGTATCATGCCATATAATAACCACAGGAAAATGACAAAATTAGACTTAGTTTCTTACATTTCCTAGACTAAATTACTGCAAATTAAAAAACAAAACAAAAAAAAAAACAATATACATTATAAGTTTTTGTTGGAAATGTTTTTGAAGACTCTTATGCTCACTAAGGCTGCATTTATTTGAAATAATGACATCATGACAGCCCTGATTGGTTGATGGCACGACAGTTACTTTCATCAGTGACTGTAACATGATGTGAAATGCAGTGAAAATCTGTCACTCGTAAAACATCTAATATAATCCAATAAAAAAGACATTACATTGGCTATGATATTTATGTGTACTCTTAATTGGTGCCTGATTATAAATTATTGAAAATTGCCTTATGGTATTTAATACTAAAACAATTATAATGCTATAGCAAAAAAAAATTACACATTTTCCTTTCGTTGTGTTTTCAAGCTAACAGCTTAGCCTACTAGCTTAGCATAAGGCTTACTGGTTAATAAAGCTCTTTTGATTAAACAAGATTAAAACAAGATATTATGACAATGTGCTACATTTTTGTTAGACAATGAGGAAAAGGGATAGGATTCCGCTCATATTTCTCTCAAGGCTCTGAGTAACAGAATGTAGCAATCTGCAGTACTTCTTTCCAGCTCTGTCGCATGCTTGAAAAATAAAAAGTAGTTATCCTTTTATAAGTAGTTAGTAGTTATACTACGCTCTTTGTTATATTAGTGTTGTTTCAAAGCATTTATATTAAAAACTTCTCAACTTTTAGGCAAAAAAAAAAGATGTTTTAAAAGCATATGGCACTGGTGTGACACAAAAATTCACATGCTGTTTCCATAGGCATGCAAACTACCAATAACACTACATCCAACAAACAGACTCTATACAATTTATGTTTGGAAACAGTGCAAAATTGTGCTGCTTTATTCCATATTGATGTTAATCTGCCTCACATATTCCCAGATACATAATACAGGGTATCAGCTGTCCTTCACAGAGCACATGCTGCTATCGACCACACACATTGTACTTAAAACAAACAGTCGAGCTCAAGGCCCAATAATAATACCACTTTCTCCAAAACATCAAACATCAGCACTTTAAATACAACGTTTACTACAGAGCTGTTTTATAGAGATAAATTTGCAAGGCTATTTTTCTGATCATATTTTGGAGGATTTGACACAAAAGAGCTTTGCTGGTTGTTATGGTGATGTTGCCCACACACTGACAGTATTGAGAGGCAAAGGCACATGCCTTACCCATGCCCATGTTCTGCATTGTAGGAGATGGAGATCGTGCAGCATGCAGGAAGGGGTCTGGCTGCCCCATATTACCTGGACCCAGGAAAGCCCCCATGAAGTCCTGCGGCTTAGGGGCAGGAGCGGGCCCAGACCCGAATGGGTCAAAAGCTGAAGAATTAAAGAGAGGATTCAGTTTCTTTTGCTGAAATGCACTTTTATAGGACAGATAGTTATGACTCTCATCTGATTGGTTAAAACAAGTTCAAAGCTGTTGGGAAATGACCAATATTATATTATTGCACAAATTTGTCATGTTGCTTATGGTAACTGTAACAACCCAGAGTTAGACTAAAATTATTGCTTTATATATATATATATATATATGTGGTCACACTTTATTTTACAGACCATTAACTATGACTTTTGCTTCAATAAGCTCCTAATTTGTTGCTTATTAAGTTTAAGGTATTGGGTAGGTATTGGTTAGGATTAGGGATGTAGAATATGGCCATGCACAATATGCTGCACAACGTGCTTTATAAGTACTAATAAACAGCAATAGGCACACACACACACACACACTATCATTCAAAAGTTTGCAGTTGGTTAGATTTAATAGTCTCTCATGTTAAGGCTGCATTTATTTGGTCAAAAATGCAGTAAAAACTAATATTTTGAAATATTATAAAAATTTAAAACAACTGTTTTCTGTTTTAATTTATTTCAAAATGTTTAGTTTTTTTTTGTGCCGGCAAAGCTGAATTTTTCTGCAGCCATTATTCCAGTCTTAAGTCTTCTAATGCACTCTTTGATGTTCAGAATGTTTTTTAAATATATTTTTTATGCAAACATTGCAAACATTAAATTGATCACTTTTGATCAATTTAATGCAAACTTTTTCTTAAATTTCTCTAAACAAATTGTACTGAATATAAATTTGTGAATGGCAGTTTAAATATAATTGATGGAAAAACTGCTTATTATGATTAATTTATTGTCATTTATTATTATTAAAAACAACATAATATTAATACTAGTGAACAAATACTAATGTGTGGTAAAATAATAAGATGAATAAAGTATCATATTAACAATGTAACTTTTAGTTGAATTTGAATGCTTTTATTATATTGCTGTAAAAAGCAATTTTATAAAAGCAATATACCACGATACAGGAGTTATTAAAAAAAATTACTGTTCAGTAAATTAGACACTCCACTTTGTGTCTTGATGTTGAATGAATACCATTCAAATGAATAATTCAGTCATTCAAATTTCCAACTATACCAAGATGCTGCTTCACTTCACTGACTCCAGACAAACATCTCAGCTAAATCACTTCAACTGTCTGTCTTTGTTTAAAAAAAAAAAACATAAAACATACTTACTATCTCCAGATCGAGGTGATGGACAGGGTGAGGAGGAGGAGGCTGCGGATCTCCGTGGGGTGGACTGAGCAGAGGTGGGGCCACTGGCTGGCTGTGGTGTGGGAGGAGCTCCAAACAGGTCCCCCAGCAGGTCTGTGGTGGTGCTGGTGGTCGGAGGTTGTGTGGAGGATGGAGGATGCGTAGCGGCATCACCATCCAGACCCAGCAGATCTACTTCCTCAGCTGCTGGATGAGGGGCCGCTGCAGGCTGGGGCTCTGGTTTCTTAGCTGCTTTTGATTTGTCATTGCTCATGTTGCTCTGCTGACTAGAAAAGGAGAGCATTTCATCATCTGACGGCTCGCTCTCATCATTCGGGCCCACTCTGCCTCCGCAACTCCCATGTCCCTGGGCAGGATCTAAGGGACAGACCGGAGAAATGGTTAGATCTAAAGAAGAACATCAAATTAGTCCATATGGTTTGTGTGTTATTTTCCACGTTTCTGAAGCAAATCAACAGCTCTATGTGAGAAACATAATAATGTACCTCCCAAATTCCTTCTCGCTAAAATCTATTTTTTAACTACTCGTCAAATAATTGTCTAAAGTCAACTACAAATCTATTAATCAACTATTTTCTGTTGACTCTCACAAGCTTCCTACACTACATCTTACCTTCCAAGTCCAAGCCCTCCATTTCATCTTTTCAGCAGAGAATAAAGTACATTAAACAGATGGTGTTTAGTTTAATGGGGCACAGACACTTAACAGAATGCCAGCGAGTGACTGATGAGTTGACTTGTTTAAAGGTTCACTGAGCTCTTAATGGTGACTAAACTCCACAAGGCCATTTTGTCACCCTCTGCCGATTTTGTTTTTTAAAGAAATTAATACTTTTATCTAGGAAGAACAAATGCAGAACTGCTTTTCTTTTGAACTTTCTATTCATCAAAGAATCCTGAAAAGAATTTGTCATAGTTTACAAAAAAAAATATTACACTGCATATCTGTTTTCAATGTTGCTAATATTAGGAAATGTTTGTTTGAGCACTTGAGCATATTAGAATGATTTCTGAAGGATAACGTGACAATGAAAACTGGTTATGGCTGCTGAAAATTTAGCTCTGTCATTACAGGAGTAAATTACATTTTAAAATATATTAAAAATGAAAAAAGTTATTTTAAATTGTAATAACAGTTCACAATATTACAATTTTACTGTACTTATGATCAAATAATTGCAGCCTTGGTGAGCTTATGAAACATCAGTCTATTTATGAAATTCAAAATGTACCTCAGTGCTTATGTATTTACTGAAATAGGTTAAAAGGGTGATTTTTGTTACAACTGAGCTGCAAGATACAAACGTTTCATAACATGGCCACAAGGGAACTTACTATCCAGAAAAACTACATTAAAATCATTATTATATTCACAATCATGTTGCTTTAACCTTATATTGTTAGCAAAATCATCCTGAATTTATTGTGAATACAATATCTCTCAGTCATTTTTCTAAAGCTCTCATCAAAAGGTTTTTTAAAAAAAAGAAAGACCCAAAACCATATGTTTAGCTTTTTTGTGTTGTACAGCATTACACAGCATAGTAATATATAGGATTACCTGCAATAGCAAGTGCATCCTGGTGTTCCTGATGACAGGAGAAAAGCACGTTGGGGCTCAGGTCTTTGGGGAACTGCTCCCACGGTGGCGTGAGATCTTTCTGTTTCTCCGTACTTTCAACCTCAATGTCTAACAGCACATGAAACAGCTGTGGGTATTTCTCTGGAGAATCACAGGCATCCAGCTCTGTCCTGGACAAACACACAAACACAGACTTCAGTCCAGAGCTGCAAATAATTCAATAACATGTCCATCATTTTTTTTTTTTTATCAGTTTTTTTTTAATGTGCCAAACAAAGATTGACTGGACATTTTGTCTGTCCTTATGTGGAGCAGGATTTTGCATCAATTTGAAAACTAGATTAACTGCTTTAGATTACAATGTGATGATTATGAAAGAAGTGAAAAGAAACACTTACTTTAAAAACTTTAAGACTGTGGTGCCAGGGGCGATGAAACCAGTATGAAACTGAATCTGGAATATCTGGGTGTTTGTTACCTGCAAACATAACAGAATTTAAACACTGCCAACCTTTTAGTCACTAACGACTAGAAAGAACAAAAAGCCTCGTTCTGACTCGTCTATAGTTTTCTTCTCTGCTACAGATTTAAATTCAAAAGAGGTAACATTGAATTATTAGTCTCATACCTTGGCCTGTAGTGCATGGGAACGCATGTGATAGACTGAAATCACTACATCTCCTTGGGCACTCACACTCACAGGAAACACCACTTTGCCCTCTTGAACCCTGTGTTCCCTGAGAGCAACAAACATGAAGATATACTTCATTACACAAAAAGCATTATCATTTTTAAGGGCTACATAAAATATCTTGTATGCAATTCAGAAATGCTTTATAAAATAATAAAACATTTTCATGGAAGTATAATTAAAATGGAATTACATATATTTATCGTTAGTGTATTTTTTTAATAATACATTTCATTCTTCAGTATGAATTATTCATAAATGTGTTCATCATATAAAACAACATACAGAGTTTTTCCAAGAAACATCAGATAGCATTAATTAATTAATTAATTAATCTTTGAAATACCTTATATTTATTAAATTAACTTTCATTTTATTGACCATATGGTGGACGAACACAATTTCAAAATGGATCAAGACGACATGAAGTAAACTCCAAGATGGAAAGCTTATTTAATGTTATTATGTTTAGTTTGTTTTGTTATGTTCTGTTGTGTGACTATGTTGAATATCTTTAAATTTCTATTTATTCAATTCTTTCTGTCATTCTAATTCAACCAATTCAACTTCCTGTGAGGTACGGCCAATTTAGCCAATTTAGTTTTTGAATGATTAAATTCTGGATTTAAATTCTATATGACTTATTCCAAGGCTATGTACAGTCAGGTCCATAAATATTGGGACATTGACACAATTCTAACATTTTTGGCTCTATACACCACCACAATGGATTTCAAATGAAACGAACAAGATGTGCTTTAACTGCAGACTGTCAGGTTTAATTTGAGGGTATTTACATCCAAATCAGGTGAACGGTGTAGGAATTACAACAGTTTGCATATGTGCCTCCCACTTGTTAAGGGACCAAAAGTAATGGGACAGAATAATAATCATAAATCAAACTTTCACTTTTTAATATTTGGTTGCAAATCCTTTGCAGTCAATTACAGCCTGAAGTCTGGAACGCATAGACATCACCAGACGCTGGGTTTCATCCCTGGTGATGCTCTGCCAGGCCTCTACTGCAACTGTCTTCAGTTCCTGCTTGTTCTTGGGGCATTTTCCCTTCAGTTTTGTCTTCAGCAAGTGAAATGCATGCTCAATCGGATTCAGGTCAGGTGATTGACTTGGCCATTGCATAACAGTCCACTTCTTTCCCTTCAAAAACTCTTTGGTTGCTTTTGCAGTATGCTTTGGGTCATTGTCCATCTGCACTGTGAAGCGCCGTCCAATGAGTTCTGAAGCATTTGGCTGAATATGAGCAGATAATATTGCCCGAAACACTTCAGAATTCATCCTGCTGCTTTTGTCAGTAGTCACATCATCAATAAATACAAGAGAACCAGTTCCACTGGCAGCCATACATGCCCATGCTACCACCACCATGCTTCACTGATGAGGTGGTATGCTTAGGATCATGAGCAGTTCCTTTCCTTCTCCATACTCTTCTCTTCCCATCACTCTGGTACAAGTTGATCTTGGTCTCATCTGTCCATAGGATGTTGTTCCAGAACTGTGAAGGCAAGGAACTGCTCATGATCCTAAGCATACCACCTCATCAGTGAAGCATGGTGGTGGTAGCGTGGGCATGTATGGCTGCCAGTGGAACTGGTTCTCTTGTATTTATTGATGATGTGATTACTGACAAAAGCAGCAGGATGAATTCTGAAGTTTTTCGGGCAATATTATCTGCTCATATTCAGCCAAATGCTTCAGAACTCATTGGACGGCGCTTCACAGTGCAGATGGACAATGACCCAAAGCATACTGCAAAAGCAACCAAAGCGTTTTAGAAGGGAAAGAAGTGGACTGTTATGCAATGGCCAAGTCAATCACCTGACCTGAATCCGATTGAGCATGCATTTCACTTGCTGAAGACAAAACTGAAGGGAAAATGCCCCAAGAACAAGCAGGAACTGAAGACGGTTGCAGTAGAGGCCTGGCAGAGCATCACCAGGGATGAAACCCAGCGTCTGGTGATGTCTATGCGTTCCAGACTTCAGGCTGTAATTGACTGCAAAGGATTTGCAACCAAGTATTAAAAAGTGAAAGTTTGATTTATGATTATTATTCTGTCCCATTACTTTTGATCCCTTAACAAGTGGGAGGCACATATGCAAACTGTTGTAATTCCTACACCGTTCACCTGATTTGGATGTAAATACCCTCAAATTAAACCTGACAGTCTGCAGTTAAAGCACATCTTGTTCGTTTCATTTGAAATCCATTGTGGTGGTGTATAGAGCCAAAAATGTTAGAATTGTGTCGATGTCCCAATATTTATGGACCTGACTGTATAAGGCTACGAAGAACCATCTTTGATAGGATACTATATGACCCTTCATTACAATTTCAGTTACACAGATAATATGATTTTAAATGAACCGTTAGTAGAGTATATGTATACAGACATGCTTACCTCATTCTCTCGTACTCCTGAGCTGTAGAAAATATCTTGGTCTCGCCAATAAGTACGTCACAAAATGGCCGACAGCCACTGCGCTGTTTGTTGAAGCAAGGAACAGGACTCATAGTGACGGATTTAATGACTAGTGGTTTAGAGTGTGGTATGGTTGGCTTCTCTGAGACTAAACTGCATACATAACCTATGTACCTAAATAAATAAACACACATAAACAAGACTGTCAATGGTTTTGCTCCAAAGGGGAAAAATACCTTGTGTGGGACATTTGAATGAATAACAATGTTTCATTCTTCCTGTTTACAACTGAGAATAGACATTTCAAAGACAAAGGTACCATATGCCTCACAAAGTGAGCAGTATTATTAGTTCATAATTTACTGTACTATTATCGTTGAGTATTTTTACCATTCAGTAGTTTTTAATCAGAGCTAGACTTTTCAGAGCTGTGATCTGATTGGTTGTACCTCCTATGGGAGGGCCACAGGCCAGATCCAGGCCTCTTGGCGCTGAGAAGCTGCATGGCTGGCACCGGGTTGGCGAAAAGGTGGCAGAAACAGAACATGGCACAGACCAGCACGCCTGAAGGAGCTCTACCATCCTGAAAGAGCAAACAAGCGATTTACTATATTATATCAGGGGTTCTCAAGTCCTGACTCAAATGTAGACAATGAATCTGGTTTAACAGTCATGCTGAGTAACCACAACAGAACAGACACGAACATCAAGAGATCTTCTTACCGAACAGGTGATCACACACACATTCTTGGGGTTTTGCTTGAGCCAGTTGTACATATTCTTACACACAGCAAATAGGTTGTGAAGACTCGGGGCCTGCCTGGAAGGCCAATTGCATTCAGAAACCTACAGACGAATGAGAAAGAGGATTACTCTCACTGAGAGGAAGATGTGTGAGAGAAGAAACAGGAAATAGTGAAAACTGAGTAAGAGAGATATAGGAAAAGGATAAAGAATCGGATAATCATGGATAAAATACATAATCAAAACAAGATCTAAAAGAATATTTATGTACATTATGAAACAACAGTATGTCTAAAAAAAATCCTACAACAACAAGGGATTTGAGTAAGAATGAAACTTCAAAAGTTGCCATATATCAAATATATTATATTTAAGCCAAACCTTCAATGTAAATAATATATCAATGTTGCTCCACTTTTGTCATTGAAATAAGAATATAATCATGGGATCCCAAAAAGAACTAAGATATCCTTTATAACTACAGCAGCAACTAAGCCACGGAATTGCTGGAAATAGTTGAGTCATGCAGTTAATCTGGGAAGTTATTTAATTACATGGGAAAAGCACTGTTTAATATTTAAGGAAAGAGGAGTCATCATAGCCACCAGTATCATTTTTGGAAAGAAATGAACAACATAGAACAAGTATCCCATACGACACCAGTGTTTCCCAAACCTTTTTGTACACCAGAGCTCTGTCAATAAAACTCAAGTACCCCTTCATTTACACAAAATCAGAAATGTGCTCTTTTTTTTACCCATACTTAGTATCACTTAGCATCACATTATTAAAGTGGCCATTATTAATTTTACTTTAAAACTAACATCAATCAATGCCGTAGGTGAAAAACAGACTCATCATGTAGCTTCCTCTTGCTTTAATGAGACATTTGGGAACTGATGTATAAACATTTTACATGACTGATTTAAAATGAATTACAATTTAAGCTATAAAATTAAAAGATTTGCCCCATTTTTTACATTTCCCATGACATTTTACAGAGGGAGCGTGTTTTAGATGACAACAAAGATATCTTGGCCCATTATGCTTCCACTTGGAATTCTGCTGTAAATCGTGTTCTGAGCTTTAATAAAAATATTTTTGTTCAAATAAAATCAATCTGTGATAGAATGGGATGAGGAAAAAATATATATTCTAGATATATATTCATTATTCATTAAAAATATTCATATCAAAGCTACATTCTCTGAAACGTCTGAATATCATCTTATATAATTTTGCTTCTTATGTTTAAATTTGTTAAATGTTTAAAGGATGTTTTGACTTTTGCCTGGACATTGACAAAGATACTCATGATAAAAAATGATAATAATAAAAAAAACTTTTTTTGCTGTGTTCTCTTTTATTGGGACAAAAAACCTTTACATGTATCCTGTTTTCCTAGTTTCTTCTACTGCTAAATGTGGTGTGTTTTGACATATTTTGATGGAAATATGCATATGGAAATTATATGCACATGAGGCTCTCTTCATATTAAAAAGTTACACACTTTTAAGGTAAAAGCCCTAAATGTTGTTTGTAGTTTAGCAAGCAATTATGGAGAAACTTTCTCTGACAAAGTCCTAAAGGCAAATAATTTGTTTTCCAGATGTGACGTTTAACAAAAGTAAAGTGATTTTCAGTCTTTCCATGTTGCAATTTTATTATGAATGAAATTTTCCCCATAACCACATATACCATCATGTTGTATACATTTTAAAAAGACCTTATCACATACTGTACAGGCAACAAAGACGAGACTGAAATCCTTTTAAGCACTTTAACATGAACACAAGCGCTTACTACTGAATCCACTGGCATTTTCATTTGCAAAGTGACGTGAAATGTGAAATGAAAGTATGTAAGTCAGGAAATGCAGCTGATTGCACTCACTCTGTTGGAGAACTTGGCCCCCCGATAGTTCCTCTGTGACAGGTTGAAAACAGTGTAATGGTCGGCATGCCGTGAGTCCAGAAAGGAACGGATATCCTCTGTGTGGTTCCTGTAGCCCATCTCCACCGTCTCGGCAGGATATGACATCACTGACAGAATGAAATGACAATTAGGAGACAGTTATAATACTTCTTTCCAGTAGGTCCAGTGTGGCCAATACAAACAGATGAAACATAAACAACAATTATTTTAGCATCTGATCATTTTTATTGAAATGCATAAACTGGAATAACAGGGTGAGAGGGGTAAGAAATAAGCAAATACATGAAATAAGTTAAAACTGGCTGACGGTTTCCAACAGTTCAAACGGAAAGAATACACGATACAAGTCTACACATTATGTGATACATATAAATCCATCCATTTGTGAAAACCATGGAGAAAATGCAAATACAGTGGTATTGTCACGAATCCTGGCCATGAACTTCTGTTCATTAACCACCAGAGGTCACTCACCCATCACATTGACTTTCACACCACACAGTCAGTTACAGATCACTCAAAGACTGCATTTCCCATCATCCACTGCACCAACACAGCTGTTCGCACTGATCACGCACACACCTGAGAACAATCTCACATCACCCTGATTGCACCACTGATCACACAATCACTCACTATATAGCCTGGGACTTCCTCTTGCTCTCTGCCGAGTATTGTTAGCCCCGCTACCTTACAAAGCGTTTACAGTTTACCTTGTTAGATTTTCCCGTGTTTGTTTCCTGCCTGTGTTTCTGGATTTACCCCTTCGCCTAGCCCTTTGGACTCTGTTTGTACCTCGCTTGGATTATTGCTCGTTCTCTTGGATTATCTCTCTGCCTAGCCCTCTGGATATTGTCTGCTGTTCATTGACCCTGCCTGTTTTGACCATGTTTTATAATAAAGCTTTGCAAATGGATCCGCATGCCTCACGTCTTGTTCACCCCGTAACAGGTATACAAACATGGCTATCATTCATAACAACAGAATTATAGATTACTCACCGATAATACGTGAGGTGATGTAGGCAATGTCCAACTCTCCTTTTGTATACCTACATTACACATAAGAGCACATATAAACTCAGAATCGACAGCATAACATATATTCATATAATTTTGAAGGTATGTTTCATTAAATTATTTTGATATTCCTAAAAATGTTAAAACTCTAAGTTATTAATATATTATGGTAAAGTTACAATCCATATTACTTAAAAAGTTTAATTAAAATGTATTTAATTGTATCTTATACCTATGCAACTGTAACTATTATTAAAAAGTTTAGAGTTAGTAAGATCTTTTTTTAAGAAAATTATTTTATTCAGCAAGGATGCAATAAATTGTTCAAAAGTGACAGTAAAGACATTTATTATGTTACAAATATTTCTATTTCAAATAAATGCTGTTCTTTTGAACTTTCTACTCATCTGAGAATTCGTAAAAATGCATCACGGTTTCCACAAAAATATTAGGAAGCACAACTGTTTTTAATATTGATAATAATAAGAAATGTTTCCTGAGCATATCTGAATGATTTCTGAAGGATCATGTGACACTGAAGACTGGAGTAATGGCTGCTGAAAATATAGCTTTACCATCACAGAAATAAATTAAATTTTATAATATATTAAAATAGAAACTGTTATTTAAATTTTTCATTTGGCGAGTATTAAATATTAAAACTTAATACTTAAAGGAGTATTAAAACTTCTTTCAAAAACTGTCCCCAAACCTTAGAATGGAAGTGTTTTTTTATGTCTTTGGGCATAGGTCATGAGTCTAACAGTAATTGTAGACATACTGGACAGCATTACACAACACCCAAATCACCTGTGTAATCTGCTGAAGTGTGAAATCCCTCTAATGAGATCTATAAACAAGCTATTCTAAGCCTCTGTGCAAGAGGTGAATGACAAACACTGCTAGTTTACAGTGTGTGTGTGTGTGTGTGTGTGTGTGTGTGTGTGTGTTTGTGTGTATGGATGTCATTCACCCTTTACATGGTGGTGGAAAATAGCAGCTTGTTTAATCATTACCAATGTATTAGTGTGTGTAAGGGAAAGGCACATAGATTTGGAAAGAGAGTTTATTTCATCATGCCTCATATCAATAATTTAAGTACTTTAATTTAGCAGGGATATTATGCTGTATGCATGTCCCAAACATGGTTTAATTCATTTTTAAAAGTGGACATCATTTTTATCACAATATATCACAATTAATTTTTTTTATTTTAATAAGTTCACTATCACTACTTTGGTTCGAGTGGATGTTGCCATTTTTACTCCCCAGGTGTTTTTTTTTTATTTTTTTTATCAGTATGTGTGTTCCCTGGGAATTGAGCCCATGACCTTTTGCGCTGCTAACGCAATGCTCTACCACTGAGCCACAGGAACAGTAACTTCTAACTTTTTCAGTAACTTTTTAACTTCTAACATGGTGATCTATTAAGAAGTATTCAAAATAATTTCTTCGTTTCTCTAGTAATTTTTCTTTAATCTTTTTTAAATAATTTGATCTGATTTGATTTTTTGGCTCTAATAGAATATTTACTTCTCGCAGAAATGCCCAATGAGGCCCTCTGACTTAGGAGCACCGTAGGTAACCTGGTGGATGTGATCTGCTTCTGGGTCAGTAGGGGGTAAAATGCTACATTACATAAGAGCTTGATGCTATGTCTACCCATCAGTGTTGAATGTTTTCCTTCCAGCTGAGTGCTAAATGCACATGAATAGTTGAGGATCTCTGGAAGCTCAGCTATCCCCTGCATCACCAGAGAATCCTCTGGATAACTGCACACCAGCTGGGTCACAAAACTCACAACTGTGACAAAAAGCAAACAGGGGTTCCCTGCTGTAAAGCTTTCTGTCACAGGTCTGTTTGTACTTATGAAGGTACTGTATTGTGCCATTAACATTAAGATAACAGTTGTGTCCCTAATAAGGCACTATGCACTATGCACACTATGCATTGTGCACTGCTGAATTCAGAACAGCATACTAGCATACTACTCTTACTATTTGTGCCATATCTTTCTATGGCAGGAATAGTAGTAGTATGCTAATATGTGATTCTGAATTCATCATACTGTATGAATTATATAAGGTTATTTAATTATCCAACATTGAAGTCTGATAGCCCCCTCCAGTACGCAACTAAAAGCTGCAATATTCCACACTTCATTTTTTTGCTTCTTCTCAAGTTTCTTTTAACTCTACTTCTTGCTCTATTAAACGACCTTAAAGGATTACTCTACCCAAAAATGAAAACTGTCATAATTTCCAAACCCATATGAATGTTCCGGTTTCTTTCTTGGAACATAAAATACATGGAACATAAAATATATTTTGAGAAACGTCTCATTGTTGTTGTTGTTTTTTTCATTTTCTTTCAATATTATGGAAGTCAGTGGTGACCAGCACTATTTGGAAACCAACATTCTTCAAATCTCTTCTTTTGTGTTCTGCAGAGGAAAGAAAGCTATACAGGTTTGGAACAACAGTAAGGTAAGTAAATGATGACAGAATTTACATGTTTGGGTGAACTAACCCGTTAAAGAATTTTTTAGCTGAAGGATTATGCCTTAGTGCAAGTTAGTGAGTTTTTAATCAATTATAAAATATTTACAAAAATATAAATATTATTTTACAATATTAACATTTATTTAAAATATAATTTTCCTATACTTTGCTTTTTAAGATCATTTCATTTAATTATTTAAAATACTTATATACTGTATGTATTTAGCTGAAAGTTATCCTAAAAATTTGAAAAAAGTCTATTGGTCATTGTACATATTGCCTAATATACAGTACATGCATTAAGTATAACCTCACATACATTTAGAATATGTAAAAAATAATAATACAAAAATCAATACTTTCACACTCTCAGAAAAAAAAAAAAACTGTCAAAACTGTCACTGGGGTGGTACCCATTAAAAAGGTAATAATGTACAGTATATAGTTTAGTTACTATTACATACTTTTAAAGTAGTAATATTTACCTTTAAGGTACTAATATACCATTTAAGGCTACATAAGGTAAAGTTATGTACCTTTTAGCCTTTGAAACTTAGGGTAATGACCCAGTGACAGCTTTGTGTCTTCTTTCCTGAGAGTGCAGATACCATGTTGTAACAAACCAACACCATCTCTGTTTGACTGACCATATTCAATACTAACACACACACCTAAATAGAGTCATTACATTGAGGAGTCCTGTTATATTAATAGTAACAATCGATATACAAAACTAGGTCACCAGGAACTCTATTGAAAGACCTTGACTCTGTTTTCTCTGAAGTCTTACACATGAACACAAGAGCAAACATGCACAAAACAAACACACAAATTCGTTTTTCTATCATGGTGGGGAATTTCCACAGACTTCTATTGTTTTTATACTAAGCTACGGTACATTATTTGGTATGTTTAACAAGCTGTTTTCTACATTGGGGCAACGTGGCTCCATGTGTGACATTTGATGTACACAAAATCATGAATACACAATGAGGACTTACGTGGCCACTTGGTTCATAACCTTGGTAGAGGTGTCTTTGATGGTGTCTTTCAGGTTGTCCTTGATGTTGCTGAAGAACTTTCCAGCACCTCCTTTAACCATATCCAGAAGTCCCCCTCCATAGTTTCCATCCATATCTGGAGACGGAGGGCCTTCAAATGATCAGAATTTCATATCTTACAACACACATGGAGACGGAACACCACAAACACACATCTTATATGTGATGACTAGTGATAGACTGGAATATCCAAAAACCATCCAAAAAAAAATACAAAATAAAAATCTGACAATATATATTACAAATTTTGGGGTTGGTAGATTCTTATCCTCCCCAAGTCAGCATTTATTTGATCAAAAATACAATAAAAATAGGCTAACACTTTACAATAAGGTTCATTAGTTAACAACATTAGTAAACATGAAGTAAGAATGAACAATACTTCTACAGCATTTATTAATTCTTAATGTTAATTTCAGCATTTACTAATGCATTATTAAAATCACAATTTGTGTTTGTTAACATTAGTTAATGCACTGTGAACTAACATGAATAAACAATGAACAACTGTATTTTCATTAACTAACATTAACAAAGATTAATAAATAGTGTAATAAATGCATTGTTCATTGTTTGTTCATGTTAGTTAATACATGAACTAATGCTAATAAATGGCACCTTATTGTAAAGTGTTACCAAAAATAGTAATATTGTGAAATATTATTATTTTTAAATAACCATTTTCTATTTTAATACAATTTGAAATGTAATGAATTCCTGGAATGAATTTTCAGCTGCCATTACTCCAGTCTTCAGTGTCACATGATCCTTCAGAAATCATTCTAATGTGCTGATTTGGTGCTCAATAAATATTTCTTATTATTATCAATGTTAAAAAAACAGTTGCTGTTTAATATTTTTGTGGAAATGGTCATGTATAAACTCAGCTAACCACTAGTCAAGACCACACATTATGCATGCTTATAAAATGACTAGCATGCAGACTAAATAATGCAACATGCATATCAAACATTTTAACACAGATGTCTGATGCTGATCACCGAGCAAACTCAACCTCAAAACATGTGCTTTTCGTGTTTATCTGAAGGTTTAGTTTCCCTTGTAAATACAGTTACTATATACTCAAAGCCAACGCTTGTCCACAACCTGCTCTTCTAAAGTTTCACTAAAGCATCCTCATACTTTAAATAGGCTAATCAATAACAAATGCTACTGTATGTCAAATGTGCATTAGATGATGGTACGAAGCTGTGTGTAAGTGAAAGAGCCAATAAAACAGACATGAGGAAATGGAGAAAACATTAAGCATCTGGCATGTTTATGAACATGCGTCAGTCTAGCACACTAAACCACACCCATATTCAAAAAATCTGACTCAGCCACCTCCCACTCAGCTGCAGATTTTATACACACACAACAGTATTGAAAACAAGTCGGCCAATTCTCATTAATAAGAAGGCAGGTTACAGTATTTGGTGGCCCAACACTGTCATGCATCATCATTCTGATACATAAAGATCCTACCACTGTCAGTGAGATTCACACAACCCACAGTCCCTCAGTTACTCTTATTTATTATTGTTTTTAATTATGGACTATGGAAGTTTATGTCATAAAATACATGGCCAACATCATGTGGTCCTCCCTTTGCCTGCTATACGGCTTCCACTCTTCAAGACTTTTACTTTTTGTTGGAACGTCTGCTAGTTTTCACTCACTTCTAAACAAGCATCTGTGAAGTCTAATGTTCACTGGGGTTCAGGGTTTATGCAACAACTACATATAGAGTACTGCAGAAATTATGTAATTCTGTAGGCCAAATCCCAGAAATGGGATGACGAGCATTCCCGTGGCCAAAACAAGCCATCTGTGGATGAGGGTATGAAGTGTGGACTGATGGGGCATTGTTCTGCTTCAGTTCACAGATGAAGAGTGAAAGGAGAATTTTAGCATAACATGACAGTCATTTATGACACTTAATTCTACAAAAACAACAGCTTGTTCCACTTGTCATGCGTTATTACGCCATTTCTTTCCAGTCTCGCGCAGTACATTCCAGTTTCGGTTTTTAATCCAGTCAAGTGTTATACACCACCCTTCTGATCCAATCAAAATTTCATTCCGATCGAGCTCAATCGGATCGATTAAGGTGTTTACATGAGGGCGTTTCAGTCTGATTGAGCCCTCAATCTGATTACTAACAGATTATTTGGTTGCATGTAAACGTAGTAAACGACGTGTGTTCATAATCACGCTCTTGCAAATTATACTAATGCAAATTTCAGGGAAAATGCTTTTAAATAAGATTTAAAGAGTTGTCGGAAGCTTAAGTTTAGCTTCTTACTTATGGCAAAATTTAGGCTTAAAAATTCATAAAAGTTTGTTCATGTGTAAAGATTCAGTGATCAGTGATCGGCTCCAAAAATCCTGATCGGAGCACCCTTAGATGACTCACTCGCTTGCTTTGTTATGAATGAATCAGTGGTTTTGAACTAATTAATTGAATGAATGATTCAATGACACACTCAAAAAGACAGTCTCTTGCCGCCACCTACTGGTGTAATGAGTGGAATCTTTCCTGTGGAAAGAGTCATCAAATGAAATAAAAGTGATCTTGATTCAAACCACCAAGATCTTACAGTACACGACAATGATTCAGATATGTCTATTAACACTTCGATTTTTCGATTAATCGTTTTTTTAAATGACGTTGATTCGATATCGATTCTCGAATCGATCTTTTCCGGCATTTATTTCAGCACGCATTTAAAACAAGATCTGATTAATGTGATTCTTATCATTAGTCTTCTCCACTAGCTGTCACCATCTTATTGGAGAGTTTTCAGGAGTGATGATATTACTGCGCCGAGGTCAAAGTGCTCCGAAGTGCTCTTCCGCCACACATTATAGTTATCATTTTTATCTGCTTAGAAAATCGCCACGTTTTATTTTGTGTCGCCATACTTACTCATGTAACTACTCATGTAAACGTCTTTAAATAGGGAAAACATGGAAGTGTTTGGTGGCTTCTAAATTTATCCCAGTTTGGATCCTAAGAAATGAATGGTGCTAAGCTAAAAGCTAGCATAGTGGTGCCGCGCGCTAGAGCGATTAAGTGCACGGACTGAGACGGGAGAGGTACATATCAACTCGTCTAATTTGAGGGAAGAACATATTGGAATATGGAAAAACGGTGGTGTTTTCCTTTAAAATACAGGCCTGTGGTTCTTAATTTCTTTTTATTAATTCACCATTTGTAAACTGATGTTTACGGTAATTTTTTTTAGAAATATCAATAGCTTTTGTATTAAAACTATATTCACTGAATGTAAACAAAAAAATCGAGAATCGAATCGAATCGAGAGCTTGCGAATCGAAATCGAATCGAATCGGGACATCTGAATCGATACCCAGCCCTAGCGTATATGTTTACACTGGTGAAATCATATACCATTACACTGATGTGCTTTAAAAATTCTATTTTTACGTTGCTGCTGTTTTGTTCTCAACACTGATGTCTACGGTAGCGATAAACAGAAAATAGATAGAAAAATAGGTCTTTACTGCTCTCCTGTGCTGCATTTCAGTGTAAACAAACATGACAGCAAAGGTAATCACATACAGATGATAATAGGTAATAATTATTTAATGATGATAAAATTGATCATTATAAAAGTTTAAACAACAGTTTTGTCCTCAAATGTGTTTGTTCGAATAGCATTCCAGTACAACTGACTTTTCAATGTTAGCATCCTTTGCTTGTCTGTTTTTGTTTTTGTTTTTTTTGACTCCCTCATTTTCTGTTATGACAGTAGGTGGAGACAAATGACTTTTTATGAATGAGCCATTCATTCAAACCATTCATTCAAACACACTTTATTTATTTAGGAATGAAACAAGGAATGAAACAAATAAATGCCTATTAATGAGTCACTGTATCATTCATTCAACTAATTCATTAAAAAAAAATTGTTGAAATTAATAAATATTTAATATTAATCTTTTTTAAAATCCAAATTTCATACATCAGAAATAGATCGTCTTCTCCCCCAGTGACAGGTTGTCTAACAGGGGTGTTGCTAGACCCTTTTTACTGGGGCATGAGCGAATGAATCACTCTTTTGATCTAATCGGTCAAACATTTTTACAAATAGGTCTGAAATTGTTCACGCTTCAGCTTGAGTCATTAAAACAGTTCACTCAGGTACTGAATCATTTGCAGCGGTTTCTTACACCAAAATAGTAAGGGGATATTTTAAAAGACAGAAAAGAAAAGAGCATTTTCTAAATACACTGAAGCAAAGCAATTTGTCAGAATGGCTAATAAATTTCTCATTTTTAAAAACAATTTTATTGCACTTTTTATTATCTCTCACAAAGCATACACAGGTTGTGTGTACACATGTCCAAACTGAATTTAACTGTCAGCACATGGCAACATCTGTAAAAATACAGCCATTTTCAGACATTTCTATGTTCATTTAGGATGACTTCCTTGCAGCTGAACACTTGTGCACTTACACTCAGATTAAATGTTTTTCATTCTAAAGAGCTGCAGCCATTAGAGAAGGCTGTTAGTGTTTAGTGCGCTGTCTTTAGATCTGCTGAGATGAAACATCCTGTGGGGGAAATAGTCTTCACAGGGATGAGAAACATAAGAATACACACATCTGTATTTGCCTGTGTTTTTAAAATGTTGCCTCATGCTGTGCTATGGCCTTACAAGGCCTATAAGTGCCTTAAAAAATAAAAATAATAATAATGTACTATAATGAAATCATATAGCCTATAATGAAATATCAGCGATGTTGCTTGCAATATATAAAAAGGTGTTCAAGAGTAAAGGGCTTTTCACACTGAACGCGAAAATTCGGCGCGAATGTTCGGAGCGATGACGCTTTTGAATCGAAACAATAGATCCCTACGCAGCTATTCACACCAGGCGCGATCATTCGCGGCGCGAAAAAGCGAGATTTTTTTTTCGTCCTGTGTGTCGTTTTTTTCCCCCGTCGCTCCGCGAAGAAACGGGCCATCCAATCAGATTTGAGCTAAGATCACGTGCCTGGAGCAGCTGCTGTTGCACAAAAAGGCAAGAGTGGTGGCGCTGTTTCGAAAACCAGTGTAAACAAACACAGAAGAAAAGTATTCTGAGAGAGTGGATGCCGAGTTCTTGTTATCTTTGGTTTCTGAGAACTTATTTATTCTCACATGTTCTTAATATAATTTCTATTAATTCTCCACTGAATTATGTGATCTTGAGTGTCCGTTTTCTCCCATGTGCGCAAATGTTATGAGTCAGAGCGCGTTAACTCTCTAATGTTAGATCTTCCGTATTAAAATAATCGAGTGAAACATTTTTCTACACATGAAATATGAAAGCAAACAGACATGATTATGACACTATATTTTCTGTATGTGTTTTGTATGCAGCTCATGGTATTTTTATAACAATAAAGGATGTTTATGACTATAAGCTGTGTGGTGTTATTAAACATACAAAGAGTGCATGTCTGCCTATTATAGAATCAAAATCAACTAACGTTATAGATCACAATCAGAAGTTATTACAAGCACTCGATGATGGTTTAAGGTGGGTTTTAAGCAAAAACATTAATAATCACATACATTTTCAAATGTGGCTCGATGCTAATTGTACTTCTATTTATTTTTCAAGATGTTTTCTTGTAAAGCATTACAGATATTTTCTGGCGTAGAACCAAACTTTTTTTTAGCTATATTAATTTAATGCTATATATTGAGCAGCAGACGTATATATGAGATATCTGAGGAAAAATACATTGTTGGTCGGCGCCACCTAGCGTGCAGGCGTGAATTAGCAGAAGGCGAACATTCGTTTCGCGCTCTGTGTGAAAGTACCGTACGTCAGCGATTCGCCTCGCGTCCAGTGTGAAACGGCCTTAATATGCTGATTTGCTGCTCAAGAAACATTTCTTTACTATTAATGATGAAAACAGTTGTGCTTAATATTTTTCTGGAAACGCTGATAAACCTTTTTTCAGAATTCTTTGATTAATAATAAAAAAATAATAATTTAAATAATAAAAAAAGAACAGCATTTATGTGAACTATACCTCTTTTTTAACGTTATACATGTTTTAGTGTCACTTTTGATTAACAATGTATCCTTTTTTTAATCTCACTTATAATTACTAGAAACCTGAATGGCAGTGTATCACAGATTTCACAAAAAGCTTTATTAACCCTTTAAGCCCTGAAGGCATTTTCTGAAGGAGTTTTTTTTTTCTGAGTGACATACAAAAAGTAAACTCCAGAACTATAGCAAAGAGAGTCAAAAGGTTGGTATCGTTTGAAAGGAAACTTTTAACATTTAAAAAAATAATAATAATAATAATAAATTTGGACATTTAAAAAAATAATAATAATAATAATAAATTTGGAGAAACTGCTGATTCTCAAAAGACAAAAAAAAAGTGCTGAAGCTGAAATTTGCTCAAGGGAAATAACTCATATCTTTCTTATTTGGAGGACAATAACTCCTCTAGGATGTGAGGAAATAAGGTAGGAGGACTGGAATTCTTTTTTGGTGATGTTCCTCTATAAAGAAATGTGACAGCTGTATCTGGAACCAAGGTCTGCCTTTTTTTTAATTTTGTGGTGATCGCATAATGGGCATTTTTAATCAAAAGTTCTTTCACTCACGATCAAGGTGCCTCAACCCCCTATGTTGATGGGCTTTTTAAAATCGGACTCACGGATCAATCCACTGCACGTCAATGCATGTTGATCTTGCATGACTCATTTCAATCAGAAGTAAGTAATGATGTGCCATTTTCTACAATCCATGTGTTTTATGCTACATGTGATAGCTACATTTTAGCATCTTTATTTTATGTTAATTGCGTGAGCAATATCTTGTGATTGATTTATTGGATTATGTTGATGTTGGACTGTGGGATTTTATGTGTCGTAATTGCGTGAGCTGTAAATCCGTCGATTGATTTATTGGATTATGTTGATGTTGGACTAATTTTAATCGTGATAATCTGCTGTAAATAATTTTCCACAATCGGGTCTTGTGGGGCTTCACATGTTTCAAAAACCTGACATAAATGTTTAATCTACCGTTTATTATTTACATATGGGTCTTGTGGGGCTTCACGTACAAAAACTTTCAAATGCCCAAAACAATTATACTCGGAAACATGACTATCTACTCCTTTCAAATGACATTATATCCTGAGTTTATGATGTTTTTGACATATTACAGTAAATAGTACAAAAATAATATTTCAAGAATTATAATTTTTTTTCCTCCAGGAGTTAACTCAGCACATACATTTTTCAGGCTCTAAGCTTTGTAAAGATTCATCAATTTTTGCACTCTAAGCTTTGTTTTGAAAATATGATTATCAATTTTTGGTTTCAAAGCTAGGCCCGCCGGCGGGACATTAGGTTTCATTAAAAAAGCTGCTGCATTAACACTGACATGTAAGAAATCTTGAGCACCAAATCAGCATATTAGGATTTCTGTAAGATCATGACTGAAGTCTGGTGGGGGGAAGTCGTGGCCTAGAGCAGTGGTTAGAGCAGGCTTCCCAAACCTGCCCTGGACATTTTGTGTGCCCTGCACATTTTGTGTGTCTCTCTAACAGATTCAACTCATCAGCTCATTAGTAGAGACTGCAAGACATGATTTGGGTGTGTCTGATAAGGGAGAGATACAAAATGTGCAGGGCTAGGGGTCCTCCAGGACAGGTTTGGGAAGCACTGGGTTAGAGAATCGGACTCGTAATCGAAAGGTTGCGAGTTCGAGTCTCGGGCCGGCAGGAATTGTAGGTGGGGGGAGTGAATGTACAGCGCTCTCTCCACCCTCAATACCATGACTGAGGTGCCCTTGAGCAAGGCACCGAACCCCCAACTGCTCCCCGGGCGCCGCAGCATAAATGGCTGCCCACTGCTCCGGGTGTGTGTTCACGGCGTGTGTGCTCACTGCTGTGTGTGTGCACTTAGGATGGGATAAATGCAGAGCACAAATTCCGAGTATGGGTCACCATACTTGGTCGTATGTCACGTCACTTTCACTTTCACTTTCACTTTGGAGTAACAACTATTCAAACAGAAACTTCTGAATTGCAGTAATAATGTTTACCAGCATTACTAAATTGTACTATTACTATTTTTGACCAGTAAACAGAGAAGAACTTCCAAAAAAGAGACATTGTCAGCACTTTTCTGCCTCCAAATTGTTGTTGTATCTAGAAGAACAGGGTGGCCTGGCACTGCTTTAACAGTGGGCCCGGCCAGAGAGTGGGCTTCCTGTCAGACTTGCCATGAATGTACAGAGGAGCTCTATTCTGAGTGAGCAAATACACAGGAGTGCAGTTAACTTCAAAGTCCAAGGCTGCCCCTCTCACAAAGCCCAGAGTCTCTGAACTCCTACCAATGTCCGTTTAATCGCACAAAGAGCCCAAGAGCGCTTGTATGTGTGTGTCAGAGAGAGGGGGCCGTCCCGAGCACAAAGATCAGATCAGTGCATTTGTAATATAAAAGAATTGGTTCCTAACACATTTCCTCTTTTATTCTCTATCGCTATCACAATCCTTTCTTTTATCCTTTTAATTCAGCAGCATTGATATACAGAGAGGCTCTGTGACGTGCAGCCCCCTGTGTGTGTGTTTGTGTGTGTAATTGTGTGCTTCTGTGTCTTGTTACAAGACCCGACTGGCTTTTCAATAATAGATCACCTACAGGCTCAAACAAAGCTACTGTCCTTTCAAGCAGCAATTTAAAACATTCAAAATTCCCTCATGATATTCAAAGTGAATAATTATGAAACTAAATGAACAGAGGTTTGAATAAGCACAGTATTTTCTCTAAATATAGCGAATATTAGATTCACACTCTAAATTCACTGTGACTAGACTGCATGCTGAAAACATGGCCATTGCAATGAAGCAGCCATTGAATCAACAACACAGCAACACATCACAACAAATCCCACAACACAAAGCTGGACCTGCCTCATGATGTAAACCTTCTGTTATAGTTCATTGTGTCAGAACTTTCTTTTGAATAAAGACAGAAGAAGCTATTGGTTAACCACGCCATTGTTTTTTTTAAAGACAGGATTAACATAATTATTAAATAAAAGTATATTCAACAAAGCAATGTGCATACTTTATGGTGAAGCATTGCTGAAATGGATTTCATAATAGAAAAACTAGAGAAAAATGGCAACCTAAAAATGGTATTAACTGGCTGTATTTAAGCCAAATATTGGTATATCAACCTAAATACATGAATTTATACCAACAAAACTATTTCATGCATCATATCAGGTAAAAATACCTCTTTATGGTAACAATTACGGGTTTTTACAGTGTATCACCTTATAATCAGCAAAGAAAGGGGCTTTCTTCGTGCTAACCATCACATTTGTTTAGATTTAATTTACATTTAATTTAATTTATTTAATTTAAAAAGTTGTGTGTTCTTCATTCATGTTATCAGTTATATTGTGAGGAATAGATGTAATTTATAATGATTTAATCATTATCATTATTTGTTTGGCTTATAGCATCTGTATGTTATGATTACATGGTTATATTAACTTACAGTCATCATGTTTAAATAAGTTTAAAATAATATCGCAATGTGTTATTTTCAGTGCATTTTACAGAAAAGAACATTTTAATAGCTCAAATACAAAAATCATAACATCTAAATGACCTGGTTTTATTCAATTTGCTGAAGCAACCTAATACAGTACATTTATACCAACAAACCTCAATACTTTTTAATGCGTTGAATCAAGTAGAAATATCTCTTCAAGATATTGCAGGTTACCACTTTTAACAGTGTTGGTTAGTATATAGTAGCATTTCATAATTCAATATTAATGATTAAAAATATTAATAATTATGTAATTTAATGACTTATGTAGGTACTGTAAAATTTACTAAACTGCCATCCTGTAATGCTTGTAGCTTGTAGTCACTGTTTTTTATATTCTGGTACACAGGGCTCTCATTTTTCACTGTAAAATTTAACAAAAAACAATTAGGGTATAGTCTATATAGGCTAAGTTTTCTTTCTCACAAACACATGCAAAACCCCAGACCGAAGCAGACATCAGCTGGGACTAAAACACCTGACACTAGCTCTTCCTCATGTCTCAGTACTGAAGGCCACCTTTCATCTCAGATCACTGCAGTAAAACAGCAGCAACCTGTATAATACAGACAACCAAACTCTTTTTTAGGCATTGCTATCCTATTCCATAGCCTGCTTGCAAGAAACCCTACTACATGCACATCCAAAGCATGCCGAGCAATCCCTTGATGGTCCTGCATAGCACATCAATGTATGAGGCAACAACTTACATCATTTATAAACATATATGTGACCCTGGAGCACAAAACCAGTCATAAGTAGCACATGTATATTTGTCGCAATAGCCAACAATACATTGTTTGGGTCAAAATTATTGATTTCTCTTTTATGCCAAAAATCATTAGGATATTAAGTAAAGATCATGCTCCATGAAGATATTTTGTAAATTTCCTACCGTAAATATATCAAAATGTAATTTTTGATTAGTAATATGCATTGCTAAGAACATCATTTGAGCAACTTTAAAGGCGATATTCTCTCAATATTTAGATTTTTTTGCACCCTCAGATTCCAGAATGTCAAATAGTTGTATCTCTGCCAAATATTGTCCTGTCCTAACAAACCATACATCAATGGAAAGCTTATTCGTTCAGCTTTCAGATATACAAATCTCAATGTATAAATTCAGATGTATAAATCTCAATTTTAAAAAAAAATTACCCTTATTTTGGTTTTGTGGTCCAGGGTCACATATCTAGTTCACAAGACTCGAATTTCAATAGCTCATCTATCAGCTAACAATCAAAGTAGTTAGTGAAGCTTCCAATACGCCAGCTCTGTGACTCTGATCAATTGTCATGACACAGCACACGAACAGAAGACGACACGAAGCACATGCTTCCGGCGGATATCGCCAACTAATATTTAATCCACCACCTTGGATTCTTACAGGAAAGCAGCATGCCTTAAAAACAAACACAAAACAGCTTGTTTGATGCGTGTCAGACGAAGGAGCGGCATCCGGTCGACACGGTTTTCTTACCTGCGCTGTCCATGGTGCTGTAGTCGTCCTGCCGCGCGGGGCCTGTTTTAACGCTGCCGAGGGTCACTGCCGTCAAACCACCGCCGCCGCCGCCGCTTCGTCCCCCGGTGCAGAAGTCTCCGCTGCTATCGACCAGCTGCAAAGATTCGTAGCCATCGTAACTGCTCTTTTTCTTGTAGCCACCTAGCAGGCTCATGAGCTCAATTGGGAATCACATAGACGTACGACAACGACGATTTCAAGAGACTAGGGGAATGGACATGTTCTGTGGGACAGCTCGGAGGGAGGGAATAATGTCCCGCTACATACAGCCGCTAGCTGCAGGAGAGAAGAGGGCGGTGTGTCATCAAGCGCCGCATTTACTACGCTGCACACACACAGAGCCAGCAGCCAATCAATGCAGCCGGTTAACATCCCTCTCTGCACCCTCTGTGCACATCCTGTGCCTGCTTTGTATCTCATTATTTCAATTAGACAAATGTATAATAAATCTATAACCTACCTAAATGATAATATTAACAAATGTTATTACGATGGCCATCATAATAGGCAAATAGTTAATAAATACAGGAAAATAACATTTTATTTGGCATTGCTACATTATTTTCATAACAATTAAGCACATTTACATTTACCATTACTTTAATTTGAAAAATCATTGTACTACAGTAAAAGTTATATAGCCTACTATGAAGTTAATTAATATAAAAGTTGTTAAATATTGCTGTATTACAATAATATGAATCATCATTGAGAATAATAGATATTAAATGCACAAACAAACAAACAAATAAAAAACTAATCTAAAATGTTCAGATATAAATATTTAGGAGGGAAATGTGCTTAAAAAGGGTTAGTTCACCCCAAAATACAAACTAGCCCATGTTTTACTCACTCTCAAGGCATCCTAGGTGTATATGACTTTCTTCTTTCAGACGAATCCCATCTGAGTTATATTAAAAATGTCCTGGCTCTTTCAAGCTCTATAATGACATGGGCGGGTGGTAGTGTTCAACAGTGCAAATGTAGTCAAATAAAGCGGACACATTCGTATTAAAACGTGCATCACAAGGCTCCGGGGGGTGAATAGAGGCCTCCTGTAGCGAATCGATGCATTTTTGTAAAAAACAAAAACAAATTTAAAACGATATAAACAGTTTTGTGTAACTTCCGCTATCCGCTATCTGTCGTACGTGCGTTCACGAAAGACTGCCTTTCCGGTGGATGCCGTAGGACGCCGGCGCAGCGCATGCGTGTGTGAGTCTCGCAAAAAACAACGTTTGTTTATAGGAGCAAAGGAAGCAAAGTTTCCTTACTTTACCAAAGGAAAACCAGTCTCCTCTTGGCTTATATCGAAATCCTCTTTACGTTTTGTACATTTTTCTTTTTTGTTTTGTTCATTCTACAAATCCTCATGTCGGCTTTGAACTATCTTCTAATTACTGTGCGCGCACACACGCGTCCGCCAAAAGACGTTTCGGAAGTGTTTTGGCGTGGAGCTCTTTCTCCGTCGTGCTTCCGCACGTGAATCTTTTTCCGCGTTCACACATACGCCTTTACGCTAAGAGAAAATTTACGCGTCGACAATTCAGCCTTTTACGCTTGAATTAAAAAACCGTACCGGAAACTATGGACAAAAACAAAACAAAACATTGCATGTATAATGTTTTTATATACAAAAAGCACCAGATTAGTTTATATAGCTGTTTAGTGTATAACAGTTAGCAGATGGAGTTTGAACTTCTGTTTCAAAAACGCATCACAAAATGCATGTTAGAAATATCGGCTTTGTAGAACTCGTCGATTAGCTTCGGAAGTGGAGCTGCGCAGAAAGTTACCAAAAATGTTGTGCACACCGCCACGCGAAAAGACGTTGCGCGCACTCAAAGCGTCCGCCAACACCGCGATGACATATTTGGCGTGCGCACCCAAGCGAACTTGCGGACGCGTCGAGTATAAATCAGCCTTTACGCGACACATACGTCTTACGTCATCCGCCGGAACGCTTCCGCCTACGACAATTAGCAGAAGTTTATATAAATCTGTATTAGTATATAGCCCCTCTAGTGTATAACTGTTTATATCATGTATAATGTTTGTTTATGTACATGTAACTTGTTCTTGTTAATAATAATAAAAAAGACAGTTAGCAGAAGTAAGAAAAAGGTGTTAAAGAGCCAGGACAATTTTGAATATAATATGGATGCACACACTTTATTTGACTACTTTTGACCTGTTGGATTCATTATAGAGCTTGAAAGAGCCAGGAAATTTTGAATCTCCGATATTCATTGAAAGAAGAAAGTCATATACACCTATAGGATGCCTCGAGGGTGAGTAAAACATGGACTAATTTTCATTTTTGGGTGAACTAACCCTTTAACTGTCATGAAAATTATTAAATAAAAACAACAACAAGAACAAGTGATTTCTAAACACTAAATGCTGTAAGACTTGATAATAAAGGAATGCATGTTTAGTATGTAAAAGGTAAAAATCCCTCTTCTCCAGTAAAGAAAAAACCAAGTGTACTTTTATGGCTGTTTAGTTCGAACATAAATTTGTCTTGGCTGTATTTGTGCACTGCAGTGCTAAATAAATGTTGTTGTTTTTGCATGGGATTTGCATTGTTTTCTGTGCCGAGCAGTTACACAAAAAATACGCTTTTATGGCTTTATAGTCTATGGGTAACCCTGATATAGTATTTAGTGCTTTGCCAGTGGAAGTCAGGCAATCCAAGACTTCCTCTCTGGTAGGATGATTTATCTCTAATTGAGCAACTTGATGCTTCCCTTCATGCAGCCCCCTTTGCTTGGCATCCACTGTGGTTACATGCTTTCTCATAAGAGAGCTGAAGTCCGGGCAACCCTTTGAGACGAGTGAGACTGAGAACACAGCATGGAGGAAGTGTCACCAAGAGAAAGGCTCTGGTTGCTGTCTGCCATAAATTACCAATTTAACGCTAACTCCAATGCATTCGTTTACCTTTACCGTTATTAAAACAATCAGTAAAAGTGACCCGGGGTCAGCTGGAGGACACTTGAAATACAAACTTTAAGAAAAACAAAAAGATATGATCATGTTGCTTTAATCCCATGGTACTATTTGAAGGGCAAGAGAATGTCAATATTGTGATTTCAGTATATATAATGAAAATCATCAGCTGAGAAAATGATAAGCATTTTTGTTCAACAGCTTTTTTTTATTATTAAAAAGCTTGCTTCTGCCACAGGGAAAAAAAATGCACCTATTTTTTTCCCAAGGCTGAGTTTGTATCTCACAATTTAGATTTTTTTGTCTGATTTTCCTTGCAATTATGACTTTTTTTTTTTAGAATTGTGATAGCACTAGAATAGAATTGTGAGATATAAACTCAGAATTGTGAAATAACTGAATTGTAAGATTTAAAATGTCACAACTATTGTGAGATGTAAACTCAGAATTCATAAAAAAAAATTTTGTTCAGTGGTGGGAAAAAAACTATTGTGAGATGTAAACTCAGAATTCAGAAAAAAAATGAGATGTAAACTCAGAATTCAGAAAACAAAATTAGATGTAAACTCAGAATTCAGAAAAAAAATTGTGAGATGTAAACTCAGAATTCAGAAAAAAAAAAATTGAGATGTAAACTCAGAATTCAGAAAAAAAATATAATTGTGAGATGTAAACTTAGAATTCAGAAAAAAAATTGTGAGATGTAAACTCGTAATTGCAAGAACAAGAAACAGACTTCTGAGTTTATATCTCACAAAAAAAAAAAGTCATATTACCTTTTTTATCTCTTGGCAGAAACGAGCTTTGTCTGAGTTAATCTTATACTTACACAAGGTTGTTTTTTAACACATCTTGTGATCTTTTCAAGGCCTGTAACTTGTAAATGTCTGATAATCTGTCACCTACGATGTTACAAGCGTCTTTAAAAAAAGGCAGATCTAGTACTTTATACAGGTGCATCTCAATAAATTAGAATGCCGTGGAAAAGTTCATTTATTTCAGTAATTCAACTCAAATTGTGAAACTCGTGTATTAAATAAATTCAATGCACACAGACTGAAGTAGTTTAAGTCTTTGGTTCTTTTAATTGTGATGATTTAGGCTCACATTTAACAAAAACCCACCAATTCACTTATCTCAACAAATTAGAATACTTCATAAGACCAATAAAAAAAAAACATTTTTAGTGAATTGTTGGCCTTCTGGAAAGTATGTTCATTTACTGTATATGTACTCAATACTTGGTAGGGGCTCCTTTTGCTTTAATTACTGCCTCAATTCGGCGTGGCATGGAGGTGATCAGTTTGTGGCACTGCTGAGGTGGTATGGAAGCCCAGGTTTCTTTGACAGTGGCCTTCAGCTCATCTGCATTGTTGGGTCTGGTGTCTCATCTTCCTCTTGACAATACCCCATAGATTCTCTATGGGGTTCAGGTCAGGCGAGTTTGCTGGCCAATCAAGCACAGTAACACCATGGTCATTGAACCAGCTTTTGGTACCTTTGGCAGTGTGGGCAGGTGCCAAGTCCTGCTGGAAATGAAATCAGCATCTCCATAAAGCTTGTCAGCAGAAGGAAGCATGAAGTGCTCTAAAATTTCCTGGTAGATGGATGCGTTGACTGTGGACTTCAGAAAACACAGTGGACCAACACCAGCAGATGACATGGCAAACCATCACTGACTGTGGAAACTTCACACTGGACTTCAAGCAACATGGATTCTGTGCTTCTCCACTCTTCCTCCAGACTCTGGGACCTTGATTTCCAAATGAAATGCAAAATTTACTTTCATCTGAAAAAAAGGACTTTGGACCACTGAGCAACAGTCAGTTCTTTTTCTCCACAGCCCAGGTAAGATGCTTCTGACGTTGTCTCTGGTTCAGAAGTGGCTTGGTAGCCCTTTTCCCGAAGACGTCTGAGCGTGGTGACTCTTGATGCACTGACTCCAGCTTCAGTCCACTCCTTGTGAAGCTCTCCCAAGTGTTTGAATCAGCTTTGCTTGACTGTATTCTTAAGCTTGTGGTCATCCCTGTTGCTTGTGCAGCTTTTCCTACCCAAATTCTTCCTTCCAGTCAACTTTGCATTTAATATGCTTTGATACAGCACTCTGTAAACAGCCACACCTTTCAGTAATGACCTTCTGTGACTTACCTTCTTTGTGGAGGGTGTCAATGTTCATCTTCTGGATCATTGCCAAGTCAGCAGTCTTCTCCATTATTGTGGTTTCAAAGAACAAGAGATACCCGGAATTTATACTGTATGGATGGTCATTTATTGAAACTCAAATGTAAATATTCTAATATTTTGAGATACTGATTTTTGACTTTCATGAGCTGTAAGCTCTAATCATCAAAATTAAAACAAAAAAAACTTTTGAAATGTTTTACTTTACATGTAATGAATCTAAAATATATGAAAGTTTCACTTTTTGAAATAAGTTACAAGAAAAAATGAACTTTTTCTCGACATTCTAATTTATTGAGATGCACCTGTACATGCGTAGAAGCAAGACTGGACTGAAGGAAATAAGCATTATTTTCTTTTTTTATTTAATATGTTTAAAAGACAGTCTTCTTATTCACAAACTGGCATCTGTATAAGACTACAACGAATTTTATGAAACCATTAACAAAGCTAACATGCCTCACGCACTGTAGGTGATTCAGGTGACACTCAGACCACAATGTATCTTGGTTAATATGTCGGCTGAATGAAGTGGACTTGGATTCATGGCTGGGCTTGGATTAATTTTTAACATAATGAAAGATTAAATTGTAGTAGCTTGCTTAAAAGAAGTTACTAAGGTTGCATTAACCCTTTAGGAACCCTTATAGTTTAAACCGATAGTTCTTTGCAGTTGGATAAATTCAGCTGAATAGCTAACATGTGACATCATCAGTCATGAGAAGTATTCTAAACTAAAGCAGAGACTGTGAGAACATGTGATATTGCGTCCATGGCAACAGAGGCAGGGAGCGCACCCTTCTGCACAGCTCCATTACAGTGAAAGGGATTTCCCTTAACCTTTTAAACCATCATAAACGGACCTTGTCTGTATTATAGATTACACATTAAAAGCAATCAAACAACATAACACCTCCTTTGTCACTGATCAAATTTCAGTGATTTTTTTTTCTATTAAACATAGAGAAGATGGATCAGAAGAGATCATACAATTTTGTGCCATTTACTACCATTTTCCAAAATAAATGAAGAGCGGATTTAATCATTGCTTATCAGTGGATCAAACTAACAGTAATATTGTACAGAATAAAACAAAACATTTGTTTTTATTACCCTGTTGGAAAATTGTGTTTTAGAATATATAGCTGGTTTCTATCTGGTCTAAGCTGATCAGCAGCTGTTCCATGATGATACCTTCTTGTAGCATCTTGGAAATGCTAACTAGCCAGCTACATACATACATACATAAATTAATTAATTAATGCATACATACATAAGTAACAAATACATAAATCATAACACATAAAAGATCATAACAGCTTAAGATGTTCAAATTGTTTTTTTGGACGATGGTAGCTGGTCAAACAGCTGACCGGCTTGCACCTGCTAATATGCCAATCTTAGACCAGCTATATCTACCATGTTCCAAATCATCTACAATCTTAAAACTAGATTTTCCAGTACGGTCTTGGTTCATCTTCAGTCGAAATCTCGGTTCATCAGAATAAATAATAATAGTAAGCGATGATGATTACTAAACCATCACCTCCTGCATCAGTCTCGAAACGCGTCCGATCAGCTGATCTGCTTTACATGTCGTGACTCGTGTATGTTATTGCTTCTTAAAACAGGCCTATCGTCGTATAAAAATTCTCAAATGCGATATTAAGCTGCAACGATGTTGACATGATGAAGACCACATCTAAACAAAACACCTATGGCACTGTATAAAACGTAATACTTATTTAGCAATGCAGATAAGGATCAAAATCCAACCTCGGGATTGATTATGACATCACGACAGCCACGACGGTTTATATATTAATAACAATTCACTAACGTAATATCGAAGATGTCTCGTTCAATGCTGTATGGCTACAGCTACTAATAATAAACACATTCAGCGGTTTATAAACAGCGTTTCCTCCTACCTTTCGATGCACTCTCTCTCATTCTCCGATGCCCCAGCTGATGTCAGAAACGCTGACCTTTCATTTGTCATTCGCTGGCTGTCAAAGGTCAGATTGGCGCGTGTCCCAGCGAACAGTGCTGCGTCTCGATGAGCGCTCGCTCAGATTCTTCAAGCAGTGATGAAGAGCTGCTTCAGCATCATCGAATCCAAACCTTCAAGCCAGATCCACAGCCGACCGTCAGTTTGATCTAGATTAATAAACATGCATATATTGTATATATATATATATATATTTTTTTATTATTATTTTTTTTTTTCAAAATGTTTAATTATTCTAACTGTACAAGGTATGCACGTAACCGTTCATATTTAGGAAATCACGGTACGGATTTTTGAATTGGAATCAAATCTATCTCTGATTTGTTGTAGTTTTATTTTAAGCGACAGGCTATTATACAGTCAGACTTGACTATTTTTTTTTTTTTTCATGGGAAGGATGATGATAATTTTAGCTGTGTGTCATATTGTGGACTTCCGTGATGCCGCGCACAGACCAGACTAGGGACGCAGATGGTATGTGCTACTATGGCTGAGGCTGAGCTCCTGAATATTAATTAGATGATGGTGACGTTGCACGGCAAACTTCCTGGAACGTCCAACTGGGAGCGTCTGTTATTTTACTCTATTAATATTCATGAGGCAAGCCTTTGCCGTAGTAGGATTTGTAAACCTTATTACACATAAACAAGCAGCCCCTGGTCAGAGCATCCCACCCCTAGAGGACAACCTTCCTAACAGCTGGCCAGATGCCACGTCGCTTTTACGTAAGACGTTTTTACCCGCAAAAAGCTATATAATAATCATCCATCATTAAAAAATATTTTAGCTGTACACACACACACACACATATATATATATGTTCCATTATCAATTAGTTTATTGAATAATTGTTGACATTAGTGGTTTATTATTACTATTATTATGTTCTGTGTGTATTATGTTTTTATGAGTTGTGAATAAGGCTTGAAGAGTTTATTTGCAAAAACAGATAACTCCATTTTTTAAAATTTTCAAAAATCATGGTTTTTATTATGTTGTCATGTTTTTATTGTGTTAGTTAGCTGTATTTTGTTTTGTTATTTTTACTTAAAACAACCCAACTGCAGTTTGATTGAGATTAATTGGAATGCACAATGAAAAAACTCGGAGTTATCTGTTTTTGCAAATGAACTCTTCAAGTTTTTATGTGTATTATACCACTTGTGGAGGTCCAAAGACAAATTTCTGTGAAAAGGAATAATAAGGATTCAATTCAGATCAAAAGACTCAACATTTCTGCGAAAATAAGTTTATTTTCTTTGGAAAAACAGGAAAGCTCAAACATGTAAATTCTTCTATATGGTATTGCACAACAAGGTGTGCAGATATTTTGAGTGTTTTCTCCATTCCATATTGTCCGGTATGTAAGACTGACATCGACTGAAACAGAACATGGGAGAGAGAACAGGAAGCAAGAAAGAATAAAAGAAAAATAAACAGAGCGAAATAAAGATAGGCTGATAACTATAAAGTCATGTGTGCCTAACACTCCTTCAGCTTCTCTATGTTTCAGGGACAAAACTTTTAATCTAATGGTAATTTAATCAGTGGTTTTTGATAAAGTCTGTGTTTTAATCTTCTGGTTAAAAAAACAAAACCATCACTGTTGTTCTGGCTGAACAGTCACAGTTAACCCCATTAGATTCTTTTCTATCAACGGCTCTCCCAGATATGGCTCTTAAAAATGCAGTGCTTAACAGTATTTACAAAAGAAGGCAGTGTTTAAAGAATATCTGATATGGTATAGGATTATTTTATCACATTATACTTATATATTGCCATTTGCTAAAAGTGTTACTCATATATTGGTTTAATTTTTAACACAGTTTAAACATTCTATCAATGCATTTCAAAGAATAAGGCCTGGTGTTCACAATAGCCATTTCAGCAGATCAAGAAATTGAACTTCTCCAAGGCATATCTGGAATATTTGGATTATAGAGCTTGTAAAACACATACAAATAACTATAGCATTTTTTTATGGTATATAGAAGAATGGTAACACTACTATGAAATATATAAGAAAGGCAAACATCACACACAGAGATGATATATAATAAAGCCCCTTCAGAAATAATTAAATCTCACTGGAATGCTTGAACTGTTTAGTGTCTCATTCACTGACACAAGGTCACATGCATCTACACTACATTATTCATATGCAATTTAATCACATCTATATCAAATTTGTGCACTCGGAGTTGAAATCTAGGAAACATTAAAACTTTTAGACCTATTGTACTTGTAAAATATAAGTTGAATTTTACCCCGACTGATTCCCAGATTCCAGCAAATGCTAAAAGTAGAGAACAAGTCCTTCAAATGTATGAAAACTTTTCAGGAACAGAAATAATCAAAGCTAGCACTATGAATAATACTATACTACCAATGGAGAAGTTGCGACGATAAAAATGCATGGAATCTTTGGAAACCAAATGTGGTCAATTAGTAATTCCTCTGAGACGAGGCCACACCGTTGTCTTTGATATGAGACTGTCAGAGGATTCCCTCAGTGAGTTGAAGCACATCGAGCATCTGATTGGATGGTGGGGATCTTTGTGCTGAGAAGTGTGCTGATATTCGGCCAGATCCGATCTGTCTCGGTGTCCGAGAATGTGTACAGGATGCCTTTAGCCCTTTAACATAGAATTACAATGCTTTTTAGTAAACAAGGGAACAAGGTTTTTGAATTAGAGTTACAGAAGGACATTACACGCACACTGGGTGAGACTTGGTGAGACTCAAAATGTGAGGTGATTCCTACGAGTTATGAGCTTACTTATAAAAGTCTATGACAGGTTTGGCAACATCTTTGTAGTGTCTCAGTCTGGCCACCAGGACTTCTGGTCTGTCATCCTCCTGTTGAATCAATGGCTCTCCTGTGATGTCATCTATCCCCTGAAAACACAACAGATATTAGCAAAACTGTTATGATTTGATTGTGATTGTGTATGTTTACATTTATTCTTTTATCCAAAGCAATTTACAAAAAAGGAATGCAACAAGTGATTTATCATAAAGAGGCTATAATGCTAGCAATGCAAAGTTTCATACATTGCCCAGAATAGTACAAGCTACAAGAAAGATGGATATAATAATAGTAATAAGGATGGACATAATAATAGTAAAAGCATAGGACAATATGTTTTAATGTCAGTAGGTTGCAGTTAAAGGAATAGTTCACCTAAAACTGAAATTTTGCTCAATTTACTCACCCTCAGACCATCCAATATGTAGATGAGTTTATGTCTTCATCAGAACAGATTTGGAGAAGTTTAGCATTACATCACTTGCTAACCAATGGATTCTCTGCATTGAGATTTCACTGCAGAGAATCACTTTCAGAATGAGGGTTCAAACATCTGATAAAAACATCACAATACTCCACAAGTAATTAACTTAATTGCAGTGCATGTTCGTAAGAAACAAATCATAAAGGCAACTTAATTTTAAACCGTCACTTCTGGCCAAAATACCGGTCCATAATCCATTATATTGCTTCCTCCAGTGAAAAACATCATCCCCGTTGTCCTCTCACTCACCAACATATTTGTTTAGAACTGTTTTGGGCTGTTTTCACTTGTAAAATGGTGCTTGACCTGTGCATATTTCTCTCCTAATTCAAACAAGACTTATTATGCAATATTATGGCTTATATTTTTATTTTATCCCTGAAGTAATGGTTTGAAGTTAATTAAAAACATCTTAATTTGTTTATTACAAACACGCAGCCTTTTACTTCACTGGATGTTAATTAATGGACTGGAATTGTAAAGGTGTATTACTTGTGGATTACTGTGATGTTTTTATCAGCTGTTTAAATTCTCATTCCAACGGTACCCATTCACGGCAGAGAATCCATTGCTGAGCAACTGATGTAATTTTTTCAAATATTTTCCAATGAAGAAACACATCTACACCTTTAATGGCCTAAGGGTGAGCAAATTTACATTTTTGGGTCAACTATTTCTTTAAGTGCAACTATTCCTTTAAGAGATACAGCTAGCAGTGTAACACAGCTAAAAACTTTCAGTTTTTTGTGAAATAAACCCGTACAACAGGGGTGTACCAAGTCCTACTCCTAGAGGGCCAGAGTTTAGATCCAACCCTGCTTCAAAACCTGGCTGCAATTTTGAAGTAATTTCAAAGACCTTTATTAGCTGGTTCAGGGGTCTTTAACGTTGGAACTAATGCAAGAAGGTAGATGAGTTTCATAAGGGTAGTTTAAAATGGAAAATTTTAATTCTACTATGCAGAAGCATTTACTGTTTTCCATTTGAAGAAAATTGCTTCATGCTCACTATGTTACTCGGTGTGAACACACAACTCACACTCATAAATTGGGACACATTTGTGTCTCAATCCACTGCCTAGTTCAGTGGTTAGTACACTGCCCAGGGAGTCATCCAGACTAAAAAAAATGTAACTAAACATGGTAACATCTAAATTAATGGTATTTATTCCAGTTAAAAGCATTATTTAACATCAGTAAATCAGCCTAAATACATTGATTTACACAAACAAAACTATTTTTATGAGTCAAATTACGTAAGGTAAAAGTAGCAGGTTACCAGGTTTTACAATGTATTTCTGATGCTGCCCTGCTGTCCAAATCATTCCAGTGCATAGAAATGTTTGCTCCTTAGAAATCAGGAATAGGACTGAGTAGTATGAGTTTAAATAATATGAAGGTTTTTTTTTGCAGAAACAATGATAAAGGAATGGAGATTTGTTTTCACATTTATTATTCTTTCAAAACCAACTAACTTTTAGCTATTTTAATGTTGCTACATACCCAGTTACAAAAAATATGTTCTGAGATTGTTTTGCTAAGTCATTTTAATTTTTCAAAAGGTTTTTAAAAGGTTTTTTCTTGGTTATATGAATGTTAAGGGAACATTCCATTTTATCATTCTGCAAACATTATGGTGAAGTTACTTTTGAATAGTCTCTGACCATTCGGAAACAAACAAAAAAACTTTACCCCCAGCTAAAACGTTAAAAAAAAAAAGAGATCCATGAGCAATGTATAAATAACATTTTTATGCTAGCATTTTGAGAACATTATTAAAAACCAGATAACTTTGAATAAACATTCTGTTAACATTACTCAAAGAATGTTTTGTAACTTTGAGAGAACCTTGCCAAAGTTAGCTGAAAGACTAAAATGTTCACCTGGACGCGGGGAGGATTGAAGCACATGTTGTACACTCTCCCGCTGGGTGGATGCATCCATCGATGTCGCAGCCTTTCCTTCAGTGTTTCCAGAGGAATGTTGAGATTGATGGCTACATCCAGATCACAGGAACTGTTCAGGGCTTCAGCCTGAGCTAGTGTTCGAGGGAAACCTGGAAGGTGAGTACACAAAATTACTTCTAATACTTGAATACAGGCCAAAATGGATTATTCACATGAATAATTACGGAAATTAATAATTTCCTTTCTTATTTGATTATAACATTTTACAATATTAGCTTTGGGTTATAAATAAATACTATTTTGAAATGCCACTTTAGTTGCAATATGTAGTTTCGCAACTATGCATAAGTGTCAAGTGTTGCAATACTACATCCTTATTGGGTGCAGGGTATTACAGTGTTTTGTATCATTATAGACTTGTCAGTAGGGGACCTGCTTTCATTATTTATGACTGTGTGTAGTTACTTTTTTATTAGTCTACATTAATATTAAGCTTTAAGATTAGCCTTTGGAGTTTCAGGTTTAATGTTTACAGTCCTGCAGTAAAGGAACACTAGTTTTACTCCATGTAGCAAGAATATTTAAACCTGTTTTGTAGGTCACATTGCACATCTTCAAATCAATGTTTGATATCCTATCATTCTATTTTAGGAGCTTGGACTTTCTAAGCTAGCAGCTGTTATATCTCGACTTTCTGGTCTCACAAATCAGTAATGAATTGATAAAATGGAAATAGGCAAGCCATTTTCAATTCTCCTAGCTTACTTCCTAACACTACAGACTGTTTTGAGTTTCTGTTGAATGAAGAAATGAAAGTTTCCTAAGAGTTCCCCTAAGGAGATTTAGCTTTAGCTTAGTCTTAAACAAATAAGAAATATTATAGCAAAAAGATCAAGTATTAAATGGGATTAACCACCATACCATCCAACAACCAGCTGTATTTGGTCATCTCCTCCAATCTAGGCAGCAGAAGACGTGTCATGACATGGTCTGGTACCAGCAATCCTTTTTTTATATATGTCTTAGCTTGAACACCAGCCTCTGCAGAAAAGACAATGAATGGCACACATATCTTCCATACTAATCATCAAACCTATGGCTATCTTTAATAAGCTGCTTTCTATGACGTTTCTTCAAGAATGGAAGCTAATAAGATTTTAATATATTTTTAATACTTAAAATGCACACATAAACTTTAACTGAGCCAAATCAATTATTAATCATATGATTTTAACCAGCAACTAGAGTGTTAATCATATAATAGATCGGAACAGTCACATGAGAGTTTTGAGACACTGACACTAAATAACTACACAAATTACAACCTTTTACAATTTGCAACAACTATTGATTTTTAGTGTATTTCTTTGGTTTTCAAAGTCTAATGCACAAACAAATTTAGTATAAATGGGAAAAATGTGTGTTAATGCAAAAAGTTACGTAAATCATTACATGATTAGCATGAAAATTCCTCTGTCTTAATCTACATGTATGAATGCCAGCTGAAGTCTTAATAAGGGAGGTGCATAGCAACAGTGCAATAAAACAGAAATGTGGAGTGGCATCTTGCCAGCATGGCAACTTTTTTCAGGCATTTACCTCACATGAACTCACACATCATGACGTCCAAGGTTATTACTAACCACATATTCCAAATTGGGAGGACCAAATGTTGAAGTTAATGAATCGATAAACCTCTAATATAACATATAAACCACAACAGTGGTTACGCCCCTTCATATGATCAACAAATCCCTTCTGTTTAACAGTGGCTGTGTCTCAAAACCTAGCGAGATGCCTATCTAACATTTGTTGGCATCGACAGGCTTTCCAGAGCTAACGAGCGTCCAGGAAAATCAAAAGTCTGCACATTTTTGAAGAGCACGCACCAGTTTTCGCAGCGATGTTTTCTCGAACAAAGTCTCCACTGGACAAATGTTTAAGGCCGAAATTGTGCGCGATCCTCTCCGATATGGTCCCCTTCCCCGAGCCTGGTGGACCCATGATAACAGCCCGGAATAACTTGGACATTTCCTCACTGAACTGCCCTGTTTACAACAAACAAGTCCAGCATTACACACGTGAAATCATGCCTCTCATGCACTTATTTAATGTAGTATGCGACGTAGTGCGCGTTTGCATTACAATTCAGATTTTACAGCTCTGTTAAAGCAGATCTTCAGTGCAGAATAAGGGGCGGGGACCTGTAACATCGAATAAAACCACAGATTCACACAAAAACAAGCGACTTTAAAAGTTATAGGTCAAAAACAACAAACAAACTTACCCACCCAACAGAGTAACGTTACTGTACTATTAAACTCTTATTTTCACGGTGAAAGCGGAGCCCGTTGTCAGTGTTCATTAAAATTGTTCAGCCTTTCACTGACGCACCGCCTACTGCTCTTTATATGGACGTGACCGTCTCCTCTCTGCAAATGAATGGAGGAGAAACATAAACGCCCTATTTTAAACGTCTCTGGTACAGCATCGCCCTGCACAAGCTGTAACGTTACCGCACCGCATAGGAGTCTGGTCGTTGTAGTATTTAGTTGCAGCGCACTACATAAAATATCCTAAACAGTGAAAGCAAAATATTCTGTAATATGTATATGTACATTTACAATTAAGTGATAAATAATGACAGCTTTACTGTTATGCGAAAACAGATCGGGGCGGTGTTGCTACGGTTACCTCAGGCGAACAGTTTCTGTTTGTGTTCGTCTGTTTACTTGCCGCAAGTTAAAAACATTAGGTTTGTTGAAATATATCCAACTTTCAGCTTCCTATTATGGTTATTCGGAGAGTCAAAGACACATGACTATGATTTCCAGAAGAAAATTACGAGCGTCCCAATTTGCGTAGCCTACTTGTGCACGTGCCATTTTATTTTTAAAAAAGTGCATTTCAAATGCACATATTTAACAGAAAAAGTTGAAACTCTTATCATATCTCAGATTTTATATGACAAAATAACCTTAAATAATTTTCATACACTACAGGCTATAGTACAGTACATAGTGCATAGTGTGCATACATCATTTGGAACACAGCTAACATGTTATTCTCTTCACATGCGACAAGCTGTGTCAACACATGGGTAAAACTGGTGTGATATTGCCCCCTGTCTGATTTAGGACATGATACACTTGTTGACTGTGATGTTCACAGCATTGTTTTCTTCAAAAATGAGCCACTGACAGCACTGAAGCCATAGCGCAAATTGGGATGCAAAATCATAAAATCATCTACCTTTTCTTAAATACTAAAACACACACAAAACAACTTTGATGTAAACTGACATATTTCATAGTTTAATTCGTCGCTTCAACGACTGTTTTTTAATAGCATAGACCGACTCCTTAGAATCACAAAACTAATTGGTTAATATATATATATATTGCTATTGCAATTGTTTCTGTCAATAAAAAGTTTAAAAACAATCTGTTATGTCATCGTTACATAAAAAAATCCACAGGAAATATTTTACATAGGTGGCCTTGGAGACAAAAAGGTTAAACCCCCCTGAAATAGTCAGCTATAATCCCCGTCAAACATTTATTTCCGAGGTGCCTTGCGGTGGCGTCAGAACATACGACGGCTATGTAATGTCAAAATCAGTCGACTTTTTAAACCTTCTTAACGGTAGGCGTCATTCTGCACTAAAGAAAGTGGTGAACTTTGAGCGTCAGGACCCGGAAGCGTGTTATTTTATTGTCACATGGCTTGAAGATTTCAATAACAACAAAAAATGGCGACAATCACGTTGTTCGCTGTAAGGCTTGCTGCGTCATTAAAAATATTCACGTAAACAAGGGAGTTCAGCGTTGAAAATACAGGTAAGTACTTTTGTAGTCGGTAGAATAGTACATATGTCTACCTGTGATGGTGTTATTATCTTAATGTTTTTACGTTAGAAGTATGTAGTGTTTGTTTTTGATGAGAGGGGTGTGCGCGCGCTGTTGGGCGTTAGCGCGCATCAGTAGAATAACAACTCACAAGATATCAGACAAATAAACCTGTCGACATAGCAAGTCAAGCAGCAACTGATATACACGCAGTATATTCACAATAGATGTTGTGATATTATATGACGTATGATGCCGTTTCGTGTAATAACTTATGTATAATTGATTGTAGGCTATACTGACCTCATGGCGTTCTAACAGGCTTAGTTTCATGTATAAATTATGTTGCTCAAATGTTCCTAACATAAATTACTTTAGCCTATTTAAAACTGCACTTTTATCAACCATTAACATTTTTCTATGAGAAGTCGCAACACACTATAACAGCTAATGTATTCCCGTTTTAACCCATTTAAATGATTTTCTTTAATTTTTTCCCCCTGAAACAGCCGCTAGAGGAATGTTAGGCAGATGTTTTGTCATAATTTGGCAGGCGTTTCCAATGTCCTGAGATGGCAAACACGACGCGCTGATGGAGTTGTTTACAAGAAGAGATTCGCACGAAGGGCGGGGATGTTGTGGGCGGGGTCTGCTGGATGATGTGGGAGGAGCCAAGCGCATGCCAAATACGAGAGCAAAGTATAGAAGGTGGAGTCAGAGTTACCATAACAAGTCTATCGTCACAGGGGTGGTGTGTATGAATAATTAAAGCTCAAAACGAAGGTATTGAATCTCTTGCTGTCAGATAGGGTGTTGACATCTAATGCAGTGTATCCAATGAAAATATGGCATAAAGTCCAATCATGATATTATAATTTCTACTTTGTACAAGTTATGTTTAATAATAAAATGTTTGCATCTACTTATTCCTATAATACACTCAGATGGAAATGTCAAGTTTATTTAGCCTATATTATATATTGATTGTTATATCTTGAAAACAGTAAACATCACACTCTGATGTTTACAGTCAAAGTTGATATCCCAGAGTGAACATGGACAAGAAGATGTGTGAAGAACTACTGCCCTGGCTCTGCTTGATTTGACAGGCTGCCCTGGTTCAGTTATCACAGTGCTGATGCTGTTCATCTTAAAGGTACAGTACTGTGATAACTGAAGGATGGCTGCCATCTTGACATCTAGCCTCACAAAAAGTTTTTTTTACAGGTGAAAAAGAGGTAAATAAAATGAGAAAACTAGCAAAACAATAAAGATAAATGCAGAGAAATCTGTTCTGAATTATAATAAACTGTGTGCCTTCTAATTTTATATATGAAAGTATGCATATTATGGTTGCTGTCATCAGTGTAATCAGTATAACTATCCTCCTAGGATCTAGCAAAAAGTTTTTGACATTATAGATTTTTTGGGAAATAAAAAAAAAACATTTGAAATATAGTACTTACATTTCACTTTCCTGTAGACATCAGGACTATAAAGAAAATTAAGACAACATTTCAGTAAATGTTTTCGGTAACACTTTACAATAGGATTCATTAGTTAACATGAACTAAGAATGAACAATACTTCTACAGCATTTATTCATCTTAGTTAACATTAACAAAGATGAATAAATAGTGAATAAATGCATTGTTCATTGTTTGTTCATGTTAGTTAATGCATTAATAATGTTAACAATGACACCTTATTGTAAAGTGTTACCAAGTTTTCTACAGTTCCTTTTTTATGTATCCTCTGTAACATTTGATATGATCAAAAAAAAAAAAAAGTTTATGAAGGTGCTTTGCATTTTATGCATACTGGTATACATATGAATTATTTATCTGTTTAATTTATCTGCTTATCTGGTTAATGAAGGAATTATCTGTTTAAAGGGGAATTTTGGCACAGAAATGTCCTTTTCAAATAAAGACACTTGTAATCAAACTTTGCACATACTTTAGTTTCCATGTTTTTCAAAGACTGCAAAACGTATACAAGTTACTACAACATTAGTTGTACATCCTTATTTATTATGCAAATTGTGTAAATATTAGTAGAAATGGGAAAAAATCCCATCCTTCGACATACATTAACATTTGTTTTAGGACAACTTGCACTACAAAAAAAAAAAAAAAGATGTTTACTTACATGAAACACTTTGAAAATCAATCAAATAGAAGTTTAAAAAAATAATACTTTATTTTTCTGTTTCTATAAAATTGGGCTGATTTGTGATGTCAGACATTTAAATCCATGAAGGGAAAGTTCATGGCCAAACCCCAAAACATTTGGAATCTCTGAAAAGCTCAAGATGTCAACTAAAATTGTTTATGCAGAAGAAGAAATATAATTTCTCAGTTCTAGAAGGTTATATTGAAAATCATTATATATAATATATCAAAGCATATGTAATGTATAAATTATAATAAAGTTACTGAAAACATTTTATGTTCATACCATTTGGATGCACACCAAGAAAGTTTAAAATGTATAGTATAATAAGTGTATTCTTCCTTTTTTATATACAATTACAGAAATGTACCCATGCTGTTAGTAAATTAGACCCAGGCATATCCTCTGTCGCTTGCCCCATGTTACACCACCCCTTTATAACTTTGAGTCATCTGAACATTTTTAGAATCATACAGCAAGATGAGTAAGTGGTCTCTGTAATGTTGTGATACATGAAAATGCAAAATACAACTGTATGTTTAAAAAAGTTTCAGAAAAAAAATGTTTTCTCATCTGAAGAGCTGGGTCGTATTCAATTTGATGTTTACATTTATTTGGGAAATCCTCTTATCTAAATATTTGTTTGTTCCCGGCCTCTGCTGAATTTCTTTCTTTCTTCAGATGAAAAACGCGTTATAGCTTTTAGATGACTGCTTATGGAAGTAGACTCATCACGGACCAATTATAACCTATGACTCACCCAAAGATAGGAGTTTCCCCCCCCCCCCCCATGTTTATGTATCAGTATCAACATATTTCAACGCGTATTTGACATAAATGTGTAATGTTGCAAATAATCATGACATGTCTGACATCATATGGAAATGTTTGTATAGACAAATTGTTATTTAATAGTAGTATTTGTACTTATCATTTCACTCTTAAATCCTATCAAACTCCAATACACACAGTCTAATATTGTTTCGTATATCTACCGAACCTCTGTTGAACTTATTGATCTGCTACATTCTACCAGTGTGCTCTGCAGCCCTCTTGTGAAACTGCAGCCCACAGTTTCTGGCAACTCATCTAATGGTGAGGACGGGAAGTCCCTCCCTCATGGCAGGCTTAAACCTCTTGGTCTTAAAGACCTTCCTGAACGGGCTTTGTGTTTTTGCTGATATCAGAAGTAACTCAGAGACTGTAGGCTATACCTGTAAAACGGACACAGCTGCTTCATGAAGTTAGGTTTAGGACTTTATGGACAAAAAAACAACAGTAATGAAATGTAACACCTCATTAATAATATTTTTTATTTAAATATTTATTTCTGTAGTCTAAATTATTTATGAATAAATGTATTATTTATAAATCTGTAAATCATATTTTTACTGTTTTAATGTTAATATATATATATATCGGCATTAATGTCTTAGCATTACTTTTGAATGAGAAGAATAGCCTAATAATGGTTAGTTAGCAGTAACTATTTAATATGTTAATCTATTGTTGTAACAAGCCCTTTAAAGTGGTTATAACATACCATTCAATTGACATAATTTCATCCATATTTTTAATGCTACTGCAATATTTACCTAAAGTAAAGTCAGCGCTTAAAGATATAGCCTATTTTTATAATCATTTTCAAAACATTTGCATCATTGGTGAAAAAATATAGGCTATGTATAAATTTGATGTTTTGGGCAATTTATGGATTTATGTTTACATCACAGCAATACACAAAGGATTAACATTCAAAGCTAGAGTTTAATCGCATGCATTATAGTAATTAGTCTTAACTATAATGATGTGCTTTAGCCATAACAAAAATCCACTAGCTTTCTCTCCGCCTAAGGGTTAATGCCATTGGTAGAGCATTTGATTGACAGCCGGATGGGCCAATAGGAAGCACGTGACATAAGCTCGTCGTTACCCTATTTTCGGGAATGTGGTCGACGCTTGACAGGAAAGGTTAGTTGATCATGAAGACTTAATCACGGTTTGTACCACTGTGAAGTGAAGTTTGTTTTGAAAATAAATCTCGTGGGATAAACCTTATATTATCGGAGAGCATTTTGGAGTTAAATAACGAGCGCTTTACATCAACAAAATACCAAGAGGAAGTGTTCAAACGTCTGTAATGATCGAAATTAAACGGAAGTAGCTTTGCCTGGCGAGGTAAGGACGAGGGCCGTAACTCTTTACATCCTGACTATATTATGTCTAGGGCTCTGGTTGTATGTCTCTCTTTTCTGTTCTTTTCATGTGCGATGTTAGTAAATATCAAGTTGTTAGACGCTTTGTTGTCAGTTTAATATGTCGATTAAAGTGTACAAGAAGTAACTCATCTGGGTCTATAGTGCAGAATCAGTCATCATTGGACTTATATCGTAGATGTAAATGCCGTTAAGTTACCTGCAAACTGTTGATTTTAATCTTTGTCTGACTGATAACTGATAATGGATGTTATAGAGGCTGCTTGCTGCCTGTAAAATAAAAAAGTTACTTTTTTAAAGCATACTAGCTCCTAGTTAAACCTTCGCGATTTTAAGTGGTAAGAAAAATCCTTAGCTCTGATATTTGGTGTTATTGTTGCTATTATAACTTGTTATATACATTGACATTATTTTTTTGTCTTTGTCATTCTCTGACTGTGTAACAGTTAGTAGTTAGATGGTTAAACTAGTTGCTGCTGTGACTGCAGTTTTGTCGATAGAAATTTGAACGCTTGTACACTCACAAACTGTATATTTGCTGAACAAAAGTGTTTGGGGTTGCATTATATTTGATGTTCCTTGCAGAGATCGACCGAGGCTGATTATTTTTATGCCCATAACTGCTATGCAGAAGATTGCTTATTCCAAAATTTCACAACAATAAATAAACATACAGTATACTAGAATTGCAAACAAATAATGTATTTTTTTTAATTAAAAACAATATAAGTGTTATTATATTTATGTGTTTTGACAATTTTTTTTGATGGCTACTCATAAAAATCTAAATTTTAGAGGAAATCCAATGGTTAACGCAAAGCTATTGAATTGTAGTTGCCTTGACTTTACATTTTTTGATGATTTCAAAGAGAAACATGTGAAATTCCCATTAGTTAAAAAAAAAAATCAAGTAAATATTCCTAAGTAAAAGAGGGACCACAACAATACAATGCTTTTAGTTGAGTGCTGTTTGATTACGTCATCTGGACAATTTGATTCTGGTAGACTGATCTAATATGGACAAAAGTGACTCTGTGAGAAATATTCAGTTCCTATAGAGGTTTTAGTGGGGAATCCCACTAAACTAGTGGGCAGTCATTAGGACATGACTGGTGTCTGTGCAGAACTGCCAAAATAAAAAAAGTGAAAGCAGATTTTGAAGTGAAGTGGGTTTAGTCATATTGAACTGAGGGCAAAGAGAAATGGTGAGATCTTGTGATTGTTCTTTGTGTGGCCAATGCTGAACATTGCAAATGGAGTTTCCCTTTAGAATAGTGCGTGTTGCACAGTATGGTGTTCTGAAACGGATCATGATACTGTGGACTAATGAGGCCTTCATGACAAGAGCAACTACTAAATGTTTTGAAATATGCCACAAAAGGTATTTAAGTTGCCATAGGCAGTTTTCGGTAAATAATATGACACTGTCAAGTCACATTATGCCTCCATATGTGTCAAAACATAACAGAAAGAGATATAGCTCTTGTTATAGCAAGCTTCAGAATGAAATGTTTTTATTTGAAAATAAAATACAGAAATGTTTAATACTGTTGAAGAGAAATTAAATAAGTAAGTTTTATCATCAGTTAATGGTCTGAATAAGGTTCTTGTTGTTTGAAGGTAATGATTACTTTGTAAGAATGATATCAGAAATTTGATAGTCTACAGTTGTGGAAATGATGTTTATATATAGATGTTTCATTAAATCATACCTGATATAATGGATGAAGGGAGCATTTAAGAAAAGTTTAACTGTTTATAACTTGTAGAGGAATGATTTGCTCATCTTTCTGCTCTGCGGTTATTATACAGAAAAATAACCCAAAAGCAGTGTGAATTTGATTGCATAAATGAAAAGACATTAGCCTACAGATTATTACAGGATCAGGTAAAATAACATATTTAAAGACTAGAATACAATTAACCTATTTGTCAATAACCTTTAACTATTGATATACTGTAGAAGGATCTCCATGACGAAGGAAGCCGTCCATGAAAACTAAACTTACCTCTGTTTTAGGTTCATTTGAAAAAGGTTTTCATTGTGGTATTAAGCGTCTGCAAACAGGATAAAACAGTTACAGCAGGTTCCCGCACCTACACACATTTGACGTATACTCAAGCGGTCTACCAGCAGAACAGGCGCAGGGTCTAAAGCAGTGGAGGAACAGTGTTAACCGTGGCTTTATCAGAGAGCAACACGTCAACACCTCAGGAAGTGAGGCCACTGTCAAGTAAACAGAAGAATGGCATTGTGAATCGTACCGAAGCAGGTGGAGACAGCTTGCAGGAGAATAGCAAACTTAAACTTTATCCCTTCTCCCAAGTTCCCAAGATGAATTAGGACGGCGTCTTAGAAATGAGAAAGCAAACTGGCATGATTCACAGCAATCTGAAAAGCAGAACTTCTCATAAAATGCAAGTAAAAATATTAGAACGGTAAAGGAACTAAATGGAAAGCTAGTAACAAGCATCTGGAAAGCTTGCTAAGTTTGGCCATTTTACAGACTGGTTGAGGGGGTCAGTAATGGTTCTGTTATATAAGTCGAGATATCAGCCAAAACAAAGTTCTGCTTAAAGGCATAAGTGTAGAGTAAAGAACATCAATCACTGATACTGACTGATGGATATTGAAATGCAAAACCTGGGTACAAATAAGGGTCTGAAGGAGGTACTTGACCTTTTTAAAAATTTCACTAAATATTTATATAAGCTGAAACTAAAACGAAATATTTATGAGCTGTTTTATATCCTATTCATTTTTAAAATTAGGGTTTGCATTTTTTATTTAGTTATTTTTATTTGGGAAGTATTGAAATAATTAAATTTAATAATAACTCTGATGTGTAAGGTTTTAAGTAGAGGTCGACCGATATTGGATTTTACCGATACCGATAGCTAGGTTGGACCACACCGGCCGATACCGATTAATCAACTGATAGTTTTTAAAATGGATACTGAACGAAAACTAAAATAGAGCTTTGCTATTTTAAAAAAAGCAGTAACAGTACTGAACCATACTTTGTAAATGAATACAAATTTAGTATTAATATTAATTATTATATTGATCATTAAAGTTATTTCATAGTTTACTAATGTTAAAAGAAGAAACTTTAAAATTTAAAAATGAAGCCTATTAGTAATAGTAAATGTTGAAATGAAATGAACACACTCTAACAAGGAACATCTTGTTAGATGCTCTTATTGTTAAGTATTACCATTTCATTTCAACAGTCATGCTTAAAGATGGCCATCTTGAAATACCTACACAAGGCCATATTAAAATTACATGCACAGGTTATTGATATTGTATGTGTACTCTCATATTTTATTTGCTGCTATTTTAGAACACTGCATTATTATCTAATCAAAATATAAAATAAATGCAAGTGACACACTGTGCAAAAGCGAAGCGCTGTGTCTTGGAGAAGTCACAGGTATAACACACACACCGGACGCGTCACGTTCAATTCAAGCAACGGTCCAAAACGGTTTATTTAATCACCAAACGGACATAAGTTTGCTTCAAGAATGAACTATGTGGCATAAATGAGTTTGAAGTTCAGTGTTTAAAAAAAACAGAGCAAACGGAAAGAGAAAGCGTGATCTGTATTACAGCTATATGAAGCATATTAGAGTCACAGAAAGACAAACGTTTTGCTGAAAAATGCACAATACATAATTTATCGCCTAGGGTGAAGTCATTATATTTGTCCCAAATCATTGTTAATGTACATAATGTAATTTAATAGAAAACTATGTGAACGGCGCTCTGTTCCGCGGCAGGATTTTCTGTCGGCTGTATTTAAATGCGAGTCTGGAGTTTCCCTCTCTGTGCAGCGCGCAGTGTCACATGCCAAAACAAACAACACGTGCTGTCAGTGATTTCCGCCTCCAGAGGCTGCTCTCGTACTGTATAATGACAGCAGACCATTCTCAACCACTCCAGCAACAGATGCAACATGGAAAACTATCGGCATGGATTTTTGCCGATAACCGATAGTTCCGCAAATCAACTATCGGTGCCGATTAATCGGTCTACCTCTAGTTTTAAGTAATTATTAGTAGTAAAATTAAATAGATATGGTTTATTTATGTATTAAAAAACAGTTGCAAATCACTTGATACTAGGGGCTAACTGATTTGGGACTAAATGATGCTTGATACATTTATATTTCTCATAAATTAAATTAAAATGTTTTGGTGCAATACATTTTGTAAGCATGGGCCTTTTTGACATTTTCGGGTTTCTCAGCAGCAGAAGTCATCACAGTTGGGTTAACTTCAAAAGCAGTGAATGGGAGAGTACCACAGATATATTTTTTGCATTCCCATTTGCTCAAATAGCAAAAGAAAAACTCCATGATAGTGTTTTAATGACTTTCAAAAAAAGGAAAAAATTTAACAGAGACTGATAACAGCAGTCAGAAGAGAGAACAATGTCAAATTTACTGTCCCTCTCATAGACGCTGCATTAGAAACACCCTCGTATTAGTGTTAACTAGTTTTTTTTTTTGTAATTTGATACAAATGTGATATAATACGAAGTATAGTGTTATAAATTTACATACATTTAAAAAAAAAAATCTAATTATAAAAAAAACTTCCGAGGATTTACGATGCTGATGACCATTAAACGTGTCATCACAGTCCTGTGAAAAGGGTCCATTAGATTTATTTTTTAAACAAACATCAGTTTAACCCATTATGCCAAAACTATTACAGTGTTAAATGAATTCAGTTGTTAGGCAATATAACACACACAAAATAATTATTTATTTCTGTAATGCTCAAAGTAATCAGATGCTAAATTTACCCTATCATTGAAAGTACTTTCTGCTCAAGCTGTGAGATGATGAATGTTGATTGAATTTGTGATCTCATTATACTAATATTTCATAAAGCCAAACCAGTTGTCTCAGTTTGTTCAGCTTCTTGAATTCGCTAAAGCCACTTTAAAGACAAATGTGGTCATTAACTGCTTCCAATTAGATTTATTTTTCAGCACAGTTTGTTTTTGCATTCATTCATCTCAGGAAAGTCCTTTCACATGCAAGCAGGGATCTTGGCATCTAAACACAAATTGATCCACACGTCTGAAGGGAGATCCACTGAGTCAAAACCATCTGATTCAGATGCGAACTGTGTTCATCTTGCTCTTTCTCATGTTTGCTGTTGGATGGGGGGTTGAATTAAATAGCTTCTTGGGAGGGCACCTATTGAGAGGACATCAAGTATGTTGTACTTCCATTGATTAAGAGTAATACCATGGTTGATGTAATTGAGTCTCCAGCTACAGTCAGAACTGTAGGTTGGTTTTGTTTTGGTGGACAGTATATTCAAAGAATATTCAAATCGTGATGTTATAACAACACATTACATGACATATTGCATATTATAATTAGAATATTCAAATTGTGGCATATTAAAATGTTGCCTAGATTTCATTAGCACTGAGATCAGATTAAAAAAGCTTTATTTAACAGCACTGAAAGGCATTAATAAAACATAGGCCTAACTTGTTTGGCATACTTACCTGTGTTGGTATGCAGCTAAATGTGAGTGTGTGAGTGTGTGAGTGTGTGAGTGTGTGAGTGTGTGAGTGTGAGTGTGTGTGTGTGTGTGAGTGAGTGATCATCTGTTGTCTGCCATTGTCTTCATCTGAGGTCAGCTGTTAGTCCCAAGATTTGAGTTCAACACCCTCCAGTCCAGTTTTGTCCGTTACAATTATAATGACACTGCCTTTCTAAAGTATCAGTAGTACAGAGTATTGGCTGACTGACAGATGGCTGCTTTCAAATGATCATATGCATATTTAAGTTACATGAATGGCAAAATGGGCATCTTGGCCAAAGTGCTTGTCTTGGTGAGCTGTTAATGTAAACGCAGTCAGTTATGGTTTACAGGTAAGACATTTATAAGGTTACAATATAAATCCTGTTATTTTGACCCTTCTATTCATCAAATAATTCTGAAAAGAAAGTAACACTGTGTTTCAACACTAATAATAATAAGAAATGTTTGTTAAGAACAAATTCAGCATATTCCTAAAGAATCATGTGACACTGAGGACTGGAGTAATGGCTGCTGAAAATTCAGCTTTGCCATCACAGAAATAAATTAAGTTTAAAAATGTTTTCAAATAGGTTGTTTAAAATGGTAATATTTTTTTTTCAATATTACTGTTTTACTGTATCTTTGATCAAATAAATGCAGCCTTGTTGAACATAAGTGACTTCTTTCAAAAAGCATTTTAAAATCTTAATGACCTTAAATCTTAATGAAACTTTTGACCTGTAGTGTAATTGATTGTTTATTTGAAAATACATAATCTATTTTTGCTTAAAAAATACTGGAAAATACTTCTCTAATAAGTAAAATAGCTTTAAAGTTATTAAATACAAATAAATTCAAGCATCAAAATCATTCTGATTCAGTTGCTTTAATTTATTCCGATTTACATTGTTATTGTTATTTTTAATAAAGGAGTGTGTTCATGAACATAATAGTTTTTGTTGTAGTACTAAAAATCATGAAATTGTATTGGTATCAACACTAAAATTATTGCTATTATGTCAACCCTACATTGACCGACTTATTGCTCAAACATCAATGTGAAAATATATGGTGTTATAAATGTAACCTTTTGGAAATGGTATGTTATTTCACAAGCAGTAAACCATTGCTCATCAAAGCAGGGACCCACAGTTTATCAATACATCTCTGTGTTACCTCAGTTTATCCTGCAGTGTCTGGATGCCAAAGCTAGCAGTCATGGAGCTGGGCAGGCAACTGTGTGGGAAGATGAAAAAACAGAGGAAGGCTGAGATGACTGTTCCGACTGTAATGAAAGGATTGGAAATCCACTTCTACCTGCCTGACACACAACAGCTCGAGTACATCAAAGACTGCCACACTGCGGAAGACCTGTGCGTGGAGGCTGCCAAGAGATGCCGTAAGTGTTTGGACAGCCACCTATTTAGATTCCTAAAGTATTGCACCCTCTAATGCATCTCTGAGGACATGTGGTCATGATGGTATGTTTTCTTAGCAGTGATGCATCATTTCATCATAACTATTTGGATGGGAATAGTTGTCAAAGCAAAATATGAGTTACAGTAAGGCTGGGCGATAATTCGATAAGCAATAATTATCGCGATATAATTTTCCTCGATAAAACGATATGAAGAGTTCGATAAATGTTCGATATAATGTTTATGCGCCAAAAGTGGAACAAAACAACGCGACTCATTTGAATCGCGCCACACGGACCGTTTATCCGTTCGGATCAAAGTGCCGCGCGGCGCGAGCTCACTAGAGCAGAACGCTCTGGAGCAGATGCACTCCGTCACGCAAGCATTAAACAGCGCTGTGAGATCCAGTGTGAAGCACTTGAATTCAGCGAGGAACACAAATGACTCGGTGAATTAAACTAGTTTAAAGCCCGAAACACACTGGAGGAGAAACACTGTGTGCAACGAGACAGTCAGAAGGCTTTTCAATCTACACATCGACATCATTTACCATGGATTTACTGTAGTAACACTCACTGCACCAAGGTATTGTGGCAGAAAATGTGGATAATAAGTGATATTTATTACATGAATTTTATTACAGGAGTAATGGTATATAATTATAGTATGTATTTGTGATTAAGCTATAGCATTCAAGATTCAAGATTTTTATTTGTCACATACACGATTATATAGAGAGTATATAACCAGCAGTGAAATGTGAGTATGTGCATGTGTGCATTTATACTGAATGTTTTTAGACTACTGTTTTTCATACAAATAGGCTACCTAAAAACCATAGTTATATTTTTACCATGGTATTGAGGTGCCATATGTGTGGTTTAAACTGTGTTTATCATGATTTAAATGTATGCTACTATGGGAGACCAATGCTTGATAAAAAAACTAAAGAAAAAAACTTGGTCAGGATAAATTTAACCATATAAAAATGAGGTTGCTACAATTTTTACAGATGTTACGGAGTTTGATAATGAACAAAATTTAACCTCTGCATCCTAACTCAAGCTACTATCAAATGTGAATTTCTAAGAGACAAAAAAAGTGATATTATTAATATTATCAGGCAACCCAAACCTGTTTCTTGATTTGAAACAATATCACTCATTAGAACATGCAGAAACTAAGAATATATATATATTTTTTTTTATTTAGATATTTATTTTAAGGAAAATTAATTAGTTTTTCACTTTGGAGCAAAAATCTGGCTTTAAACTTGAAAGAAATAAAGATTTGACATTTATCGTGATAATTATCGTTATCGACTGATATGAAAAAAAAAATTTGTGATAATTTTTTTGGCCATATCGCCCAGCCCTAAGTTACAGTTATTAACACAGAGCATCTGTGATTTCATGTGCACTTTTATCAGTGTACTATTTTTTTTCTTTTTCCAACAGTATCAAGTGGGCTGTAGAAAGGACATTGCACTAAAAAATAGGGTTTTTACAGCTCAAAATCAATACGTGCATAAAAAGGGACATTTTTTTCATGCATTCGGTTTCATATTTTGGTTGTGCGATTGAGGAATGGGGCTTTTGTACCGTCAGCATTTCGCAGAATACAAAAGAGGAACTTAAAGGGTTTTTACTGTTGGTATCATCATGTGACATGGGTGGATTATGACAAGACATTGACTTTAGTATGAGAAGCACTGTGACTGACTGCCCTGTAGGGCTGAACGATTAATTGCATTTGCGATAATATCGCGATATGAGAAAACGCGATCTTCTTCAACCGCACCGCAGGCTGCGATTACACTGTCACGTGACACGAGAGTAGAGAGTAGGAGTAAAGCTGTGTTTGGACTTGAAGATCGATCGTATGACATCAAAGTACGGCGAATAAAGCATAAGGAGACGTCCGCTCTCTTATAGCTCTCACAGTACTTTGATGACACACAACAACGATCGTCTATCAGTGCTGCTTCAAAGTCAAACACAATCTCTAAGTAAGCAGTCTCAGAGGAAGCATCAAGTTGGCACGCTATGTTGCCAAGTCCGCAGTTTGCCGCGGTTTGTTTCGGTCCGCTGTCTTTACATAACATGCAGAATTGACGCGCTACATTAAAACGATATCCTTTGTTGTATTTCCTGTCAAAATAACGGAGTTCCTTTGGAATTCTTCAGCTTTTAAGAACTACCGGGTTCTCCGCTAGTGGGCGGAGCTAATGCGTAAACGACAATCTCATTGGCCGGCGCTCACCTATCATCGTCCCTGTTTTGATTTCAGCGAATCAGTTCGAGCGAACGCAGACAACCTGATTAATATTCATGAACCCAACAGCTCAATAATCCTTAGTGCGTTTTATACTGTTATTAGTAGTAGAATTCGTAGTAGTTTTGTTATCTTATCAGTATTATTTGTAGTTTTCTTTTTCCTTTTTTTATAGAAACACTAAATGACAAACAATATCTTAAGCACCACCACCAATCCTAAGTTCAGTCAACATGACAAATATGCATTCATACATGGTTATTCTAATTACTAAAGTTCTATCATCATATAATGCTAAAATTTAATGCTAAATTATCATAATATCATATTATAATGTTTTGACTGACTGATGCTAAGTGAGATATTTTTTAAAAAAACTGCTATTTTACAAGCATAAGCTTTATATAGATATAATTATATATAATTGAAAATCATTCAATTGATTATTGTAAATATTATCAACCCTCTATGGACACCTTGGCAATATAATCTCCATTGGCTTGTAATTTTTTTTAGTTTACTCACCAGGCCAACATTAATTATCTGATATACTATAAAAAATGACAAGCCAATGCAGATTCTATTGCCAAGGTGTCTATAGAGGGTTGATAATATTTACAATAATCAATTGAATTTGATAGGTGTCTCTCACATTGTCCCACAGAAACATTAAAATAATGAATAGATGAGTGTGCAATGTTTTATAATAATAATGTATTCTATTTAGTGTCCATTTCATTCATTTAACATTTAATATTGGGGACATCCAAGTTATTTGACATGTTTGAACATTTAAAAAAAAAAGTAACAATAGTTACTTTCCCTGGTAATTAGTTTATTTTATAATGATGTAACTCAGTTACTAACTCAATTACTATTTGTGAGAAGTAACTAGTAATATAACTAATTACTTTTTTAAAGTAACGTGCCCAACACTGCATACTATACAATGATTTATTGCTTGTCTTTGTTGAATAATACAGAATATAAAGAGCTTTAAAAAAATAATAATCGCATATTAAATCGCAATCGCAATATTGGTAAAAAAAATCGCAATTAGATTATTTTCCAAAATCGTTCAGCCCTACTGCCCTGTCCATACCTTTTCATTTCCCAATGGAACACCATATCTGTCTATTTGACTCTTGATCAATATTCAGCCACAAAATGGCTGCTGGGTTTAAATGTCATATCCATAATTTCCTCAAAGTTACGGCCAAGGACAAAAGCTGGCTTGGACAGTGAGAGAGGAAAGGGAAGTTTATATTAGACAAGAAGGCAGCTGCTGGAGAGGAACTACGATGGTGTTTGTTTCACACAGTTTCTTTCACACTCAGTAGTTAGCCACTGGTTTTATTTCAAAGGTTATGTATTCAGAACTCCTCTTCTTTTTTTACTAGTCCAGCTTATATATTATGGCACTAACCATGCTAAGATTGTGGGTTCAACTCCCAGGGAGCAAATGTATATCTTGAATTCACTGTAAGTGAATAGCTAAAACTGACATAAAATAAATGGAAACATTTATATGTTAGCCTTACTAATTTTGTTCTTTAATCTGTTTCATTCTCATTTTGTTGTTGTTTTGTTCATACTCTTTGCTTTGTATATTATGTTAAAAACTTAAAAATAAAATATAAAAAAATGAATAAAAACTTTGTAGACATAAAAATCTAGTAAAAGTAAAACAAACACACTAAATTAACTTGTTAAAATTAAAACATAAAAAATAACCAATTCAAGCAAAATTGCAATTTCACACTTGCTTGAGCTTGAGCTTTGTGATCTGAAACTTTAGTACATCAGGTTCAAACTAAAACCAAATGTACTGTATATTTTTCCTTTTGCATAGGAGATGTGCAAACCTTTGATCTACTTTTGTGTCATGTTCCAGTAAAAGCTTGGCAAATATTTTTGCTTGGTAAACTTTTCTCATAAACAGCAATTAGCTACGAGTATTTCATCTTAGGCATCATCTAATGAGGTTATTTGCTGGTGAGAACTATAAGAATGGCATGTATAAAAATAACAGTTTGAATCGGGCTCTTATTGTGAATATGTTTTCCCCCAGACATCTCACCTTTGTGTCACAACTTGTTTGCATTGTATGAAGAGAGCCAGGATCTTTGGTATGCTCCCAATCATGTGTTCAAGATCACGGAGGAGACCAGCATCAAACTTCATTACCGTATGAGGTGAGTGGGCACAACTGAATGCTGCTGCCCAAACCCCCCAAAATGTACGATTTTGGGGTTTACAAATAAAAAAAAAATCAAATTTGAACAGCCTTTTTTTTTAACATGCAAAAAACATGGAACATGAATTTTGAATTAATAGTGTGCTTTAAAAATGTTGCAACTAATGGTGTGTGTTGTTATGTAGCATCTTTGTTGCGTTACATTTTTTAAAGCACATCTAACATTACATTAAAAATTCAAAAATGCTGTTCAAAAACCCCATTAGAAATTCCAGGGAGAACCTATGGCTCACATCATTCTAATTCTCTAGCAAGTTTTTGTCTAAAAGCTGAACTATTAAGATTTTTGGCATTGTGTGACATTATCGTAATGATGATTAAGAACATTTTCAGTACCAAATTCTCATGAATGTAATAAGAAGTATTAATATATATATATATATATATATATATATATAGTTATGTCTTATAATAATAGTAATAAGATATAATTGAATGCAATTTTACAATTTTTCCTTTTGTCTATTTAAAGTGAAAAATAAAATAAATAAATTCTCTACCATCTTTCTATTTCTATAGTCATTCCCCTAATGAGTCCATCATGAGTGTATACGCCCCTTACTGAGTTCTGATTGGCTATAAGTGTGTCTTGGTGCTCGGTCCAATCCACTTTTCAGCAGCGTTTATTTTAAATCACTTACTGCACCTTTAGTATCCGCCAATACTGTTTAGTTTGATTTAAATGCTAGAAATGCATATGGACAGTACAGAGCCCTGTTGCACACCTGTTACAATCCCCCTTTAGGACAAAACAATAATAAAAATAAATTCATAAATAAACAAAGAAACAAATCCCTTGACATGGTTTCAGGCTGCTCTTATTCTGAAAGTAATTTCATTGTTCAATAAAATGTAAATCTTTCAAAGTAAAACATAGGATCCCCTGAATTTCCCCTTTTCACTAGTGAAACTAAGATAAGAGTCAATTACTGTATACAAAGCGAGTGGTGGGTACAGAATTGCTGTCTCCCTGTGTGAAGCTTACCTGTTGTGCACACAAACAGGTTATGGTCAACCTTTGCGCACCATCTCTTCCTCTGTGGCATACAGCACACTTTTCTCACTTATGCTGCTTCCTGTTTACAATGAGCTCTCGCTCGCGTGGCAATGGGGTGGTGTAGTTATTCTTTTCTCTATTGATTGTTGACACATGATTTGGTAATGCATGTAGCCTGTGCACCTTATTTACCATATGTTAGTATATTTACATAATGTAAGCCTTTGTTGTGATCCTTTATGTAATGTTCTATATGTTTTTGTACGCTATCAGCTTCTGTCATCATGATTTTCTGACCACATTGATAATCATGACACATTTGTACATGCGCGTACACACACACACTTGTACATATTTGCTTACTTGTACTTAATTTCTCTTCTGTCAGCCATACAGGGATATTTCTTAAACTACTACAGTAATACTAAATTGCTCTATAATATATATATATTTTTTTTTTTTGCAGAATTTGACTGATATATTCTGTCCACCGATATTTACCTTTTTTGTCATTGTTTTCTTCACACAACATTAATTAATCTTCACTGACACTGTTGCTTCCTTGGTAAACGTGTACACTAACATTTGATAAAACTTTGGTTGTAATTTATTAAAAATTAATGAAGCATTTTCACACAGTAAATATCAAAATAATTAAAGTAAAATTGAAACTTAAAAGGCATGCTTATTGAACATTTTCAATGTGACGGATGTGAAAATAAGAAAAAGTTCAAATGTGTTTAGATTTATTGAAAAAACCTCTAGGACATAAGTATGTGTAGATGGGAAAAAAACATCCATGAATCCTTTAACAATTCATTTTACTTGTTTACACAGGTTTTATTTCACAAACTGGCATGGCACTAGTGAGACAGAATCTCCAGTTTGGAGACACTCACTTTGCAAGCAGAAAGGGGATTTAGTCTCTCAGAAGGGCCCTGAGGGGACACCTCTACTGGATGCTGCATCTCTTGACTACCTGTTTGCACAGGTGAGTACAGGAAACACCTGAGGTATCACTTACATGGTTGTTCATGTCACTATGACAACTTCAAACAAAAGTAATATTGTGTGTTTTTCACTACAGGAGCTTTGTGGTTTGATTATTCAAATACTCTCTCATGTGGTATCTGTTGTTATCATGTTGGTTGTTTTCTTTGAAGTCTGATATGTATTTAAATGTCTTTTTTTGCTGCTATTTATTCAAACATCTCTGGGGCTGTTATGAACACTAGTGTCTAATAACTTGTGTGTGTGTGTGTGTGTGTAAGAGAGAGAGATAGATCGTTAACTTTTTTGCTTGGCACCTACTGCACTCTTTTTTGTTATGTTTTAGGGCCAGTATGACTTTCTGAGGGGACTTGCTCCAGTGCGCGCTCCCCAGAGTGAGGGAGAGCTTCATGAGATAGAGAACGAGTGTTTGGGAATGGCTGTTTTGGCCATTACCCATCATGCCAAGAGCAATAATCTGCCTTTATCAGGAGCTGGAGCTGAGACAAGGTGGCCCATACAATCTTCTTTATACAACACATCTACAAAATGATCGACACTGATAATATTTAAATGGCATTTCCAACTATTAACCTCTTTTATTACACATCTCTTTGGAGTACTTGATTCTGATTGGTCAGTTAGAGCATTTTGAGGTCAAGTATGTTTGTATTTTAATGCTGTCATTGACCGATCAGATTCAAGTATCCCAGAGAGAAGTGTAATAAATACTGGAATTGGTGTGTGTTGATGAGTACTTAAAAGGAAGCATCATATTGGTTTTCTGCCTTAAAGCAAGTGATTTTATTCAGCCTTCTTCTCTATCTCTGTAGCTACAAGCGATTCATTCCGGACAGTCTGAACAGGACCATTAAGCAGCGCAACTTCCTCACACGCATACGCATCAACAACGTTTTCAGAAATTTCCTCAACGAGTTCAATAGCAAGACCATCCAGGACAGCAACATAACCCCCTATGACCTGAAGGTCAAGTATCTCTCCACTCTTGAAACACTGACCCAGGGCCTGGGTTGGGAGGCTATTGAGCCCAAGAGCCTGAAAGTATCAGCTGAGAGCGAGGGATCTCCGGCCCACACTCTTCCTTTGGGGGATGACGGACTGGGCTATGAAGTGCTAGTGTCCGGAACCACTGGGATCTCCTGGAGGAGAAAGCCTGTACCAGTGAGTTTAGCACTTTAGGTTTTGTGAGCTTGCAGAGTTTTAAAATATTACAAATTTATCAGCAATTCTGGATTTTATGTCATTGATTGTTTCAATTCTTTTTTTTGTCTTGAATCCTTTTTGAATAGAATCTTCTGATAGTGAAAGACAAAACCAAATCTAAAAAGAACAAGGCTGACAACAAGCAGAAGAATGACAAAAGGAAAGACAGCAGATGGACACTTTTCTCTGACTTTTTCGAAATCACCCACATCGTCATTAAGGATTCTTGTGTCACCATTTACAGACAAGACAATAAAACCATGGTAATTTTGTCATTTCAGTTTCTGCTACACTGTGTCCTAACCTGGAACAATTTGTTTCCAGCACAAGCATTCATGCTGAATATGATACGGTCATAACCAATCAGAGAATATTTGATATTTAATGTAGTGGAATTTGAAGTCTGATTTGTGGACCAAGAAGATTTAAAGGGATAGTTCACCCAAAAATTTAAATTCTGTAATTTACTCACCCTCAAGTAGTTCCAAACCTGTATGAATTTATTTGTTCTGCTGAACACAAAGGAAGAAAGTTTGTAACCAGGCTGTTTTGGGGCACCATTGACTTCCATAGTAGGAAAAAAAAAAATACTATGGAAGTCAATGGTGCCCCAGAACTGCTCTGTTTCCCACATTCTTCAGAATATCTTCCTTTGTGTTCAGCAGAACAAAGACATTCATACAGGTTTGGAACTACTTGAGGGTGAGTAAATGATTACAGAATTGTCAATTTTGGGTGAACAATTCCTTTAATGATGGGCAGGGTTTCACAATACAGCTGTGTTTAGTTATCAGCAAAATATGTTATTTATTGTGGCAAGTTAGGACAAGAACTCTGCACCTGGTCAGAATATGGTGTAACACTTCCATTCCTCAGTAAAGGTTATGATTCATACTGATGATCCATAATTCAACAGGCGTGACTTAAGAATTCATGTGTATAAAAATACATTTCATTGGATGAAGTAGATAGTAGCGACAGGCATGTTATAGTTCTTAACCTACAAAGGTATTCCTCTTCTTTCCTCCACAGGAGTTGGACCTGTTTTATCGTGACGCAGCTTTGTCCTTTGCTGCACTGGTTGACGGTTACTTCAGATTGATTGTAGATGCTCATCATTACCTGTGCACTGAAGTCGCACCCTCATCAGTAGTCCAGAATTTAGAAAATGGCTGTCATGGACCTATCTGGTATGACCATATTAGCATACTTTGGTTATAGTTGTCCAGATCAAGGATCACACAGATAGTTTGAGGAAATATTTTCATTATATACTATACAGTTCAAAAGTTCAGGGTCAATAAGATTTAGTTTTTTGAAAGAAATTAATTATTTCAAACTGATCATTGAATTGATCAGTAGTGACTTTTACATTGTCACAAAGAAAAGTATTTCAATAAATGCTCTTCTTTTGAACTCTGTTCAGCAAATAGTCCTAAAAATGTATCACTGTTTTCACACAATATTAAGCAACACAACTGTTAAATTAAAAATACATCTTAACATATATTCAAATGGAAAATAATTTGTAATCATATTTCACACTGTCACTGCTTTTACTCTATTTTTGATCAAATAAATGCCTTGGTGAGCAGAAGAGACTTCTCTCAGTAACATTAAAATACCTCAAACTTTTGAATGGTTGTGTAAATGCTGCGGTGTCATAAGACCCAGTCTAACAATAGTTACACATTGTTAATACAGGGGTGCAAACTTGTCACCTTTCGGCGAAATTCGCCGTTTTCACCTTGAAATAGGTCATTCACGTGAATCGTGTAGATCTGTAAAAAAAAAATTTGAGGAGAGGGGGGGGGGGGGTCGTCGTCGGATCTGCGAGTCATCTGTGTCACGTCACCTGCAGCGTCTTTTCCCCCTGTTGGCAATGGCAGGATTGGACCCGCCCTACTCTGTCTCTGATTGGCCTACCTTGGGGTCGAAGCCCGCACCGGTGCAGGCTGTCTCGTATTTTCTTTATGACCGCGAAAAGAACTAAAATTACTCTTGTCATTTGTTTGTACAGTAAGAAAAAGGTATCATTGAAACTGCAAAGGTCTCCTTTTATTTTCTTTATTGTAATAATAACAACGATAATAATGTGCTTTTCTAAAATTAATTAAAAAAGGGTGCGTTCTCTGCCGGCTCTGTCTCTGTCACCTTCACCTTTCTTCACAAGACACGTAAATAAAACAACCTGAATCCCGCGAATACTCGCCTCAAATACATGAGAAATATATGTATAGAAAGCTTAGAATGTCTACTTTAAATGAAGTAAGTTACGCCCAAACAAATATTCTATGTTAAAGTAATCCGTATGAAACCGACGCGATGTCCAGTTTTCCCGTCTCAACTCATTATATCTAATACGGTCCCGCCCACGCGCCGTTCGCGCCTTTCAGATTCAAACATCCACGTGAGGCGCGCGAATGTAAACGCCCACATCGCCTCCGCGTAAACAAACAAGTTCATCCCGGCTACTTTCTGTTTCTGGAAGAAGATCTGCTGAGAGAAATAACCCAGAATTTCAAAATGTGTGAATGTTTATTTGTTTGTTTCCTTCAGAGCACATAAACAATATACACTATGAAAATGCCAGGTTTTGTAATGTTTTTGTAAATAATTCTCTTCTTCATTACTTCAGTCTTACTCCAAGTGTAACAATATACACTATATCATTCAAAAGCTTGTAGTCAGCATATAGAAATAAACTTTTTGGCACACAAGTGATGATAAAGACATTTATCATGTTACAAACTATGCTGTTCTTCTGAACTTTCTATTCATCAAAGAAAAAAAAAAAAACCTTCTCAGCTCTTTTCAACAGAATAATAATAAATGTTTTTTGAGCAGCAAATCAGTATATTAGAATGATTTCTGAAGGATCATGTGACTGGAGTAATGATGTTAAAAAGTCAGCTTTGAAAGACAGCTTTGATTTGTTCCTAATAAACTGTTTAACTGCACTCGCAAGTGAATCTCAAGTTATTTTGTGTGATAGCTAAATATATTCTAAATAAACTACAAACAAAAAATATATAAATTAATCAATAAAATTATTAATTTACTTAACGTGTTAAAATTGATTTACAGTACTTTTTTTTGCTGTCTTCTAACTGTTTGGACTTGAATAAAGAAAGAAAACTTGCACTTAACCTTTTCACAGGCATTTTGTTTTCATAGTTAGACATATATCGGGATGTATCATTATATGATTGTCTAGCAATATATCGATTATCGCAGAATCGCTGTATCGTGATTATATTGTATCGTGAGGTACCCTGCGATTCCCACCCCTTGGAGTGGTTGGAGTTTAGTTTGTCACCTTTTTCACCCCTGACGAGTTTGCACCCCTGTTAATATCACTATAGTAATTAAATATAAGTACATGTATATTTCTATGACCATTGTAATGTGACTCTGTAAAGTGTTACCAGTTTAGTATCATTGCTATTTGTCAAGAAGCCCATTTTTACAAGTATTAGACTTTCAAGAATGCGCTTGTGTATCAAGTAGCAAAGACATGACACAAGTATGAATAATGGATCAAAAAACAAGAAGAATTCAGTGGCAATAAGAAATGTAATACTGCTCGACAAAGAAGTCGAGATGCATTTGGTTAGGTTTATTTAGTGAAAATGGTAGTTAATATAGATGCTTGAACTTATTCAAGTTTATTTGTATATCGCTTTTTACGATACAATCGTTGCAAAGCGCTTTACAGGAAATTAAGTTTCTACAATATATTTATATATTTAGATATTTATACTTATATAAACAACCAACAGTTAAGTTCATAAATGAATTTGGTGGAAATTAAATTCAATAGCCCTTTGTTTTATGTCTGAACACCTTGTAATCAGGGCTTGAAAACGAAAAAAAAATTCAATCGGTTCACTCCGAGCAGAATCGATATTTTAACGTTTCTGTTCCTGCGTTCCTTATGTATTATTATCGTTCCGAAACCAGTTAATACCGGTTAATAACCTTATTTTTTTTATTTTTTTGCAAGAAAATCTTCAGTGGGGGGGCATTTCGTTTTCATAGGGGGACACACTTTTTTATGATCTCAGAAACAGACATTCACCAAAACAATAACAACCTGTATTATTACTTAAATTGATCAAGTTCTATATTAAAACATATTTAAAAAGATAGCCTGTCGATAATCTGTCGACTTTTGTGTTATGTTATATTATGACTTTTATGTAGGCTATGTTAGAATCACCGCTCAAATCGCCAGAGTTTAGTTCTGCACGCTCGCGAATCTTCTCTTTATAACACTATGTAAGTTAAAGAGATTCACTGCGCAGTGTAGAGAGAGATTCGTTGATTATAACTTAACTTTGTGAGATCGTGATGAACTAGATGGGTGACAGCTTTTTAATTACTTTAAAGGGAGCTTTCTATGTCATATATAATCCATTCAGAATTTGAATATAAGTTTTGTTTATCATGCTGCTAAGCATGACAATAGCAATATAAAATGTCATTCACGATCGCATGCGCTGAGCAAAGGGAGATTTTTTTAGGGAATTTAAGGGTTTTAGGCTATGTTTTAAAGTTAAGACACTTATATGATTTATCTATACATCATGCTACACTATGCTACGCTAAAACGATTTTTTTTTTTTGCTATCTGTAGGCTTATAACAGTGAATTTGTATTTTAAAATGGGAATACAATGAATTTATGACAATGTTTATACATTTTACATTTTTTATACAAGTTAATAGTGAAAAGTTCTTTAAAAGCACCTGTAATGCTATAAAGTAGGCCTAATTTGCAAAAATTGTTCGAGCCATTTTTAAAACATTTGCTGCATGGATTAAAAAAAAAAAACCTGCTATAGCCTAGACTCATATCAGACAAAATTATATATAGAGAAAAAACAAAAGTTGTCAACAAATCATTTAAATGTTACGGTATTCAGAACAAAGCAACATAAAAATCAGAAAATGGAGTCTAAGCAGCTATAAAATTATAGTTTAAATTTATATATACAAATCATAAAATAAAACCCAAATTATAGCCTAATGGCATTCATTATAAAGAACATATAAAAGTCTTGCCAAAACGAATGTATTTAAAGAGAAACTGAATTCGGCACGAATACAAATGCGCGGTCCCAAAAATAAAACGAAACTCAGTGTAGACATGTCCACAGTTTTGTTTTTTTTCATTATTTTTATTTTATTTTTATATGTTAATTATTTAAGTGAAATACATTTCGTTCAGGACTATTTATTTATTCCTTTTATATAGGCCTATGTTGTTTTATGATGTTTTTCTCCCTACACAGAAGCGCTGCAGGTGCGTGAGGTGACTGTGTGAATCCTTATGTGCTGCTATTTGCCGCCCCGCACTGCGTGCCCATCCGCTACGCCACTGTGTTATTAGCTTCCTAATAAGTTAAGATTAGTGGTTCTTTGAGCTAAATGCTGCTGAATACATGATTTTTTTCCCTGCAATATTCATAGACTAGATCAGTAAAATAAACGTTTTTTGTTCTCAATATTAAGTTCACTCGTGATCATGCGCAGGGGGGCACGTCGAGTCATTTGGGGGGGCACTGCCCCCTATTGCCCCCCTTGGCGACGGGCCTGTAGCCATACTGGTATACAGATAGAAGCAAGACATTCAAAACTGTCAAGCTTTTGCAAAGTAGAGAAAACTGCTTTCTGCTGTCGTTTTCCTTTCCGTGAACTTTGGATCGTGTCACAATAAACTGAACTCAGCTCTTTTTTTTCTTTCGTTTTGTTAATCTGTCAATGATTTAAGTTAAATATATTTCGTGCATATAACCTATACATATTCCTTTTTATGTAAGCCTATAGTTTTATTGTTTTCTGCGTTCACAGAAACGCTGCAGGTGCGTGTGATCTGTTGAATCCATCTTACACTGTCCTCTGATAAACTCTAACGCCGGTGCATTGCCATTGAGACTTACCAAGAGTTCACAGCTGAGCGCGCGGGCATTTCAGGCGTTGGATGCGTCAGCGCCACATTTGCAATATAGGCCGTAGCCTACTACTTGAATTTGTGATTGGTTGACAGCAAATTTCAAATATTAAATGGAACGATAAAATAACGTTATTAACCGGTTAATGGCCATTTAAATTTTTTTATTCTGTTCGGAACTATAAAATTTTGTTTCTGGTTCTGTTCCTGTCAAAATTTCGTTCGTTTTCATTTTCGTTCCTTGAACCGGTTCAGAGCCCTGCTTGTAATCATGATAAAATAATGTTCAGCTTTTCATGCTGTAGTTATTTAGTATTAGTTTGGATTAGCTGTCTTCAGGAAAGTAATTCTGCGACTTGTTCTGTCTGTTGTCTCTTCACAGCACAGAGTATGCTATTCATAAACTTCGTCAGGAGGGAAATGAAGAAGGAACCTACATCCTGCGCTGGAGCTGCACAGACTATAACTACATCATCATGACTGTTGTCTGCATTGAGGTACACACACACACACACACACACACATACACCAAACACAAAAGTCTAGTTTAATTTGTACAGTTGGGATACACATTTTTGAGAAATCAGTAAGCTGGGAACTGAAGTCCTGTTTGTCTTGCTTGGACAGGACAAGTCTTTAATTGCCAAGATTTTCTGGTGGTATTCTCTGCAGGAAATCAAGAAGATCTGGTTCTTGTTGAACCACATTTTGGCAGTAAATCTTGTGTGAAAATGCTTTTCAATTGGGATCTTTCTTTGGTGTTTGTAGCTTTGAGGACATTTTTTTTTGGACCAGATCAGACCAAGACAATGCATCCATTTTCAGATTTTCTTGGCAGTTATTATTTAATGTGAGAACTGTATTACACTGTATAAGTAGCTGGAGCAGAACCACAAACCACATTGGGGCTGTTACACATGCTGGATCAGAGACTGATGCACTGTTTCCTTGCATTGCTTTCCGTGACAACTCCCTTGTTCAGCATGCTATACAAATAGAATTGAGTTGATTTAACTGAGCTGAACTGTACTGATCAACATAAAGTATATGAGTTTGTTAAATACATAAATGCAGGATTAACAAAGAAACAAGGAAGTAAATGCGCACACAGTGTCATGCTAGGTTTTATGTAAGTTTAATGTTATCAGCATTATGTACAATGTAGCTAGTCGCCTTCAGAAACCCAACACCACACTGCCAACCAAAAGCAAACTTACCTTATCTTAAGGAAGATCGGTTTACAGCCACCCAACATTTGTTTAACAAATCCTGTTCTCTCCCTTCACTATTCTTATCATGCAATATTTCACTTGGCCTTTCCTTTTGTGTTTAAACATGTTTCCCCCCCCCCCCTATTTTCTGTCTCTCATGTATTTCTTCTCTTTCTTTCAGATGGACCTATGTGAATCCAGGCCTGTTCCCCAGTATAAGAACTTCCAAATTGAAACTAATCCGCAAGGTTACAGACTGTATGGGACAGAGACATTCAGGCCCACTCTGAAGGAGCTTTTGGATCACCTACAGGGCCAGAACCTGCGCACAGAGAACCTGCGCTTCCAGCTGCGTCGCTGCTGCCCACCACAACCCAGAGGTACCAGCACTCGTTCTGCTCATTCAGTCATGTGATAGAGGACGACCTATGCAGTATCACTGAGAGATGCAGATAATCCATCCATATATTCCATCTCATTCAAACATTCATCCATCCAAATCAAACATCTCATACATCTTTCTGTCTGGCCATCCATCCTAACTGAACACCTCATTCATTGGTCCATCTAGCCGGCCAACCATCCATCCCAAATATGTCATACATTGATCAGTCTATTAGTCAATCCATCCATCCCAAACCCCTCATACATTGATTCGCCTGTTCGTTTATCCGTCAATCTCAAATGCCTCAAATATTGATCCTTCTATCCATAAATCCATTATTCGATCTCACACACCTCATACATTCATCTCTTCATCCATCCATCTCTTCATCCATCCATCTCAAACACTTCATACATTTATCCATCCATTTATCTGTTCCTTCATCTACTCCATCACCCACTCACCCGTCCATCTGCTCATCCATCAACTCAATCATCCATTCATCTGATGTTGAAATTCATTTGATTTTTAGTTTTACTGACAACATTTTGGAGAGATTCCTGCTTTCATATTATTTGTAGTCTGAGGTGAAGCTAAACTGGAACTGTGTGCTGTGTTTTACTTTGATTTAAAGTAAATATAATGCACAGCCTATTCGGATAGGCTGGCATTTCCACTAGAAAAAGCCCCTAAAATTCTCTCTGTGGAGCCATTGTTAGATTGCAGTCCTAGCACATTGACCTATGTGAATAGTCCTGTCTTATACTGAAACTGAAATCAGAAGTCATTGCTTTGCTGAGTTTACTAGAAGCTGCTAGCTGAATTGTCAGGATTTTCCAGTGTTCAATGTGAACTGGTGCCTGATGAATGGATCTCAGTGTTGTCTTGATGGGGATTTGTTAAATTGTTGAGCAGTTATGAGGATGTGAAAATTTTGGTGTGGTGTGTGAAATACGCTATTAAAATCTGCAGATGACATATGTACTAGCCTTTTATTGTCACCCATAATTGGTAACTCTTGCATCTGTTGAAATACCTGCCAATACCACCAACCACAATTTTGTGTTAACATATTAATTTTCAACATGAAAGTTCAGTTGACTTTTCAGTAAATATACAGGTAAAAAATTAGACAGATGAAATATAAAAAACACATCTCCGTAAATAAGTGCTGATAGTGTAAACTGACTAGACAGAGTGATAAAAAACTTTAAACAAAACTTCTGAGTAAATTAGATTATCAGAAGCTTTAAAGACTTGGTATGATAGACAGGAAAAGACATGCCTTTAATGAAGTTATCGATTTGACAGTTATTTTTTGGAGCTTGAAAATTCTTTAGAGTTTTTCTTTTCTTGATTCACAAATAGAAATACAGTTCTGAGACTAGAGATGACAATAGAATTCCTGTTTTTTGGCTGAACAATCTCTTATTGTATGTGTTTTAATTGGCATATATATGCTGTTTGCTAGAATGGTACATTATATTATAGGAAATGAATTAAAGTAACTTGTACAATTGTTATTAAGTGATACCTTTCTATCTTTCTTAAATACAGGATTTAGATAGTGAGTAATGATGAACTTTGACAATGCATTGTAGGGGCAAAATTAGAATTTCCCATGATCATACATTTCTATGAATAAGTACACAAATACGGCAGGTGTTAATTACGTAACAATTATTTATGACTCATCAGTTTTTAATGTATTCAGATATAAGTGAGAGATATTGATAGGTTTGTGAGTGTTGCTTGTGTTCTGAGTGTATTTGTAAGCTCAAAAATCAAATGATGATTCCAGCGAGCTGATGTGTATAAATATTGTATAAACCCTCTCCGTCACATGTCCATTATATCGATCTAACTATAATTAGACGATATTTTGCTGAGAGTGAGTTATTGTATTGGTATCTTAAGGACTACCATGTACAGATGACTCCCAAGTTTTTGATATTTTTCATATTTACCCTGGCGCCATTTTGGAGAGTATCACGACTCATGCGCATACTTTGATCTGAATGTAAACAATGTGCAGCACATGCGTGTTCTACGTCAGCAGCACTACGCGCATACGTTGTTTACGTTCAGATCAAAGTATGCGCATGAGTATGCACCAAGGAAACAAAATGTTGAATAAAGTCGTTATTTTTGTTTTCTTTGCGCAAAAAAAGTATTTTCATAGCTTCGTAAAATTATGGTTGAACCACTGATGTCACATGGATCATTTTAGCAATGTCCTTACTACGTTTCTGTGCCTTGATCGTGTTAGTATCCTTGCTGTCTATGGAAGGGTCAGAGAGCTCTCGGATTTCATCAGAAATATCTTCATTTGTGTTCCGAAGATGATCGAAGGTCTTACAGGTTTAGAACGACATGATGGCGAGTAATTAATGACAGAATTTTCATTTTTGGGTGAAATATCCCTTTAAATGTGAAATTAAAACCGCCAGTAGGTAGCAGCAAGTCACTGTTAATAAGTGAGTTATTGCGATTGAACCGAATCATTTAAATGATTGGTTGATTCAGGAAAGAAATGTGTGATGTTGCTCAGACACAAAACAGTGCTGTGGCTGTGTTTGGGATTATTTTTGTTGTCGAAATATCACAAAAACGGGCAATATGGTGTCTAAAATGTAAGTCTCTTAAATATTAGCTTCTTGTTTACTGAACTGTTGTATAAAATCAATATCACATTTGTAATCGTGCTGGATTTTGGAGAAAAAAATGGCACTTTGCATGTGATATTGATTATCTACATGAAATGATAAAGATATATAAATTTTCTGCCCCGATGTCTTGAATTTTGTAACAATTTTAAATGCATTTTAACAGACTGAATCCTGCAGTGAAAGAACGCACACTAAACGTGCACTAGTTTAACCTTCATCACGTAATGTATGCGTGCACTTTGTATGTGTGTTTTGTTTGGTTTTTGCGATATACTCTATAATGTCAAATTGCACATCGTTAAAACAACAATTACGATATTATCGCAGACGACACTGTATATCGCACACCCCTATATCAAGCACAATAAAAGTTTTACTATTTGGAATGAGTGGCATTTTGAATTGTGCAAACTAGGCTGCTAAGTAGTCCAACTGCCACATTTTCCCAACTGTATACTTTATGGAATGACTTTCTCTTCTTGAATATGCATTTTTTTGTATCATCTCACTCAAACCAAATGTTTCTCAACAGCATGTACATCCCTACAAGAATCTTTAAGTGGTTCAAGCTGAAAGAGGAATTATCTTTTTTTTTTGTAGTGCTTTGTTTGTGTCACAGTGTTCTCTAGAGAAGTCAAATATCAGCATGCACATGCAAGCAGTCATATCCTCGTATGACCTCGGGCAGCTGTGCATCTGGCAGCTAATAGTTGTTCAGTCTCATATTTCAGCCAACCGAGCCAGGATCAGATCCTTTATCCAGTTAACCATCAGTTGGATCCCCAGCATAACCGAGTTAAGTGTTCCTAAGAGAGTGTGACAGATGGCTGAGTAATGCAGAGACCAGGGTCCAAATGTAACTTTTCGACACATCTTCCAATTTCAGATCAATTAATGTACATGTTTGTCTTTTAGATTGTGATTCAGTGAATCGGTTCAGCGATTTTGTTTGTCATTACTCAAAAATGTTCACAGAAAAATTTCAGTATTAAAATGTTTAAAATGCTTCTTTGAGTGCACCATCAATATTTGCAGTTATGCAACAGCTCTATACTAATGCGAACCCAAACATCAGGAATATTTTGATTGTGAAAAACGCCCTGTTATCGCACATTAGAGACTGTATCAGGGCTTGTTTACATCTGCTTCTCTAAGAGTACATGCTGAGGCATCAGTGACAGGCAGGAAATGTAGTAAATGTGGGTTTCCGTTGTTCACATCTCTTGGTCTCTTTACCCTACTTGCACTCATAAAAACAGAGCTCTGTAGGTCTGTATCCAGATGATGTCAGCGAGTAGACAAAAGACCAGCTGATGCTGCAAAATTAACATCACAACACACGCACACACACACATTTACATAAACACAAATTACTTTTAATATACCTGCACACGTGGGCCCACACAGGCTCATTGTTTTGATGTAGCAAGTGAGATGTTTTGTTGAACCGCGCACTGTCACTGCACAGCTTCCTCTTCCCCATTCTCTGTTTAGGTGGGGGTTGTTATACCGTGTCTGCACGCCTACATGTGTATTTATATGTATTGAAAATAAACATCCCTGGACAATCAAACCAGAGGCTCAACTTTTTATATGGCGCCCACGAATCACAAATGATTTTATGTATTTCAGAAATTTCCAACCTATTAGTGATGACCAGAGACCGAGAGCCCGCCCCACAGAGACAACCTCAAGTCAGCCAGCTGAGTTTCCACCGCATCCTTAAGGAGGAGATTGTACAGGTGATATTTTCATGGATTTTTATCCAAACATACTGTCGACTTTTTGTATGGCCTGCTTGTAAGAAATAAAATTAAATACAGAAATGGTCAAAAATCTACTGTATACATTCGTAAAAGGGAGTTCCATAGTTGGTGAGTGAAAATGTACTGGCCATGGAACTATTTTTATATTTTGTTATACTTTTATTAAAGTATATAGACATACTGTATGGCACGCAAGTTATTATACCCTACAGTGTATAATAATCTGGGGTCTGATTTAAAGAAATTAATACTTTTCTCAAGAATGAATAAAATTGATGAAAAGTTAAGTTTCAACTTTCCAACATAATAAGAAATGCTTCTTGAGCACCAAATCAGCACATTACAATAATTTCTGAAGGATATTATGAAGGATGGCTGCTGGAAATTCAGCTTTTTCATGACAGGAATAAATTACATTTTATAATATATTAATTTAGATTGCAAAAATATTTCACAATAGAACTGTTTTTACTGTATTTTTGCTCAAATAAATGCAGCCTTGGTGAGCATAAGATACTTTTTTCCAAAACCATTTTTAGAGATCTTTCCAACCCCAAACATTTGAACAATAGTGTATGTTGTAACAGATGTTTTCCTTGTAGTCCCCATTTTTATTTGAATCACTCACATCATTACATCAGCAAGGATCAGGTTCTTACAATCCAAAATGCAGTTTACTATGTAAACTATGAGTAAGATGTTTCACTATTGGTTACCGTGAAGGGTTTGTCTCTGAAATTGACTAAAAATTGTATGCTATGAATAAAAGTTTGTTAAATGACTACCTGCTTACTCATGTGTTAACCTTGCCTTTATGTGACATTGTGGTTTTTATTCAGGGTGAGCATTTGGGTCGGGGCACGAGGACCAACATCTATGCTGGTGTTCTAAAGCTGAAGAGTGAGGATGATGATGACATGGGAGGATACTCACTGGAGATGAAAGTGGTCTTGAAAGTGTTGGGCTCTGGACATCGAGATATCTCTCTGGTAAGACACACGTGGTGGCTTGCTCGTGTCTAAATGAAGTTTAGCAAACAAGATTATTGATTTCAGCTGTTATAACATTACCATCTCCTGACAGTCTTCATCATTTGTAAGTTGCTTTGGATAAAAGCCCATGCTTAATGAATAAATGGAAACCTAATTGTGGTCATTTTCAACTGTAATGAACCATGAGCAGATTTGAATTGAATTTTCCACATTATCTCAACTCCCAGTATTCTTTCATCTGTGTGGTTACTTTTTAAATGGTTAAAAGTATGTCTTTCTCGGTCTCCTCTCAGGCTTTCTTTGAGACAGCTAGCATGATGCGCCAGATCTCTCATAAACACATCGTCCTGCTGTACGGAGTGTGTGTTCGCCATCAGGAGAGTAAGTACCCCACTCGTACTTGTCTTTAGTGTATAGCTAGTTTGGCCTTCAACCTGCCACATTTATTGCTTCATCTAGTGATATTGACAGTGAATGGATGTCTTTTAAAAAAGGCTGGAATACATGACATGACATTTAAATGTCTGTTGTGCTTGTAGTGTGTTTGTGAGAGGCATCATACATATTGACGTAAATAGTTAAAAAAATTGGACATCACTACCAGACTTTCACATGGTTTCGAACACACTGTAAATCTGGGCAAAAGTTGTTTGGTGTATTCTAGCCTTAAGTAATTGACATCTGTTTCCAGACAGAGGACACAAATCTTAAGACAAGGTCTTAGAACTAGAACTTTTGGTTTTCTTTTATTCTGTTCTGTTGTGGTTTTGCATGACAAGTATGAGAAATAGGTCATTCTTTTTTTATTCCGCTTATTGAATTGTAACCAGCAATCGTAGTCACTGGTGCAAAAGTAATTTATTTATTTACAATGAGAACATAGACACTGTCATTCTCTGCCTGAGCGTGTAGATCTGGCACACTGGCAGTGTTACATTTCCAAGAGAAAACTAAATTAAAACATTTCCTTGTTGCTAGAAAATCACAGAGAAATCAAAAACTAAATCATTGCTTTGGTAGGGATGTAGTGTTAAATGAGAAAATATTAACATAGAACTGAGTCTAACTGGATAAAATTTTTGCTTTATGCTTCTGTGGCGTGTAAATGTTTTATAAATGATATTTTTGTGAGGAGGAAGCTGCAAACAAACACAAAGCTCCATTCGATTGTTAAACAAAGCCTGCAGGTTAGGTATTTAATTGCAAACCACACTTCCTGGTCCATTGAGCAACAAGCCTAAATACTCTGAGGATAACTGCCTATGTGCACGTGATGGGTGTGTCTGCATGTTTGCAAAGAAGAATTTGCATATGCGAGCAGGAACCATGTTTGTGTCAGAGAGAAAGAGAATTTGATAACTGTGCTCATTTGCATAAAATACCATGTGCCTCTCTCTTTTTTAGATATCATGGTGGAGGAGTTTGTTCAGTATGGTCCTCTGGATCTGTTCATGCGCAGACAGAGCATACTTCTCAGCACCGCTTGGAAGTTCCAGGTTGCCAAACAGTTGGCCAGTGCCCTCAGCTATCTGGTAAGTAAACAAACAAAAACAAATGCACAAAACCTTGCCTTATCAATCTTAAGGCGAGACACTACAGGCAAAAACAGTTTTTTAATGCACCTGTCAATTTTGAGATTTTGGGCTTTTTGGCTTTACATGAAGTATTTTTTCAGACTAGTGGAAAGAAACCATGCAAAATACACTTTGAAGTGTTTCTATTATAGCACTTCATCTATTTGTGTTTGTAGATTTCAAATATGATTTATATCTTCAAAGACTGCTTTCTCAAAATGAGATTTTTCTCCTGTACTGACCCAAAAATCTCCACTTCAGTAACTCTTAGATGCACCAAACTTTAGATTTATTCCTATCAATATTCTGAAGGTTTTTACAGAGGGGGTTTTCATATATAATTTGCCTGGTTTTAGACAACATTTTATTCCTAAAAAAAAAAATTTTTTTTTTTTTTTTTTTTTTTCTGGCTGTTGTCAATATTTTCTGATTTATAGATTGATGAAAAGAGATATCCAAAATCCCCTCTGTAAAAACCTTTAAGTCTAATACGTCAACAAAATGAAAAACCTGGCTTCATCCAGTGTTTATGCAAATTAGTGCATATTTAATTATATAACACATCATTTGCATTTTTAATAAGCATAACATTTCAGAAAATATGTAATACAAAAATGTTTGTAATTCTTAATGTATTCAGTTCAACTGGATAAGTATGGTAATATCTGTTATTTTTTTACCACATTCAAATGGGGTGTAGAAATAAAGTCCGTTATATAGGGATGCGCCGTATTTAAATTCTGAACTATACCTATATGCTGATATTGACTGAAAACCAATAAATGATTAATATTATAAATCTGTTCTAATTTTATTGATAAACTGTCTAATAAACCTGATAAATTAGTTTTATATGGTACAAGTGAACTCCCAAAAGTATAAAATACACCGCTGTTCAAAAGGTTCTGGTCAATACGATTTTTGAAAGTAATTACTTTTTGATCTAAATTGATCAAATGTGATGGTAATGACATTTATAATTTTACAAAAATGTTTCTATTTTAAAAAATGCTGTTCTTTTGAAACTTCTATTCATCAAATAATCCTTCTAAAATTCCATCATATTTTCTTGAGCACCAAATCAGCATCAAAGACTGGAGTAATTGCTGCTAAAAATGCAGCGTTGCCATAACTGGAATAAATTACATTTACAAAATAGTTTAAAATAGAAAACTAGAAGTGTTTTAAATTGTAATAATATTTCACAATATTACTGTCTACTGTATTTTGTATAATATTTTGTGTATTAATATTTTCACTTTATTCATATTTGAACTTGTAAATGTATCAAATTTTATCTGTTAAGCAACATAGTGTAACATCAATAAAAGTTATTGTAAAATGTGAATAATGTGACTGCTGTGTGTATCCTGTAGGAGGACAAGAAGCTGGTTCATGGATATGTGTGCAGTAAGAACATTCTGGTGGCTCGAGATGGTCTGGATGGAGTGGGAGGACCCTTCATCAAGCTGAGTGACCCTGGCATACCCATCACTGTCCTTAGCAGAGAAGGTGAGAGATTCATTATGATCAACATATTAACACACTATAAACATTCACACAGGTATTAAATATATTTCTACCTTAACAGCATGTTAACACAGATTAGCTCAGATTTTAAATGAACTTAAATTAATTAAAATATTTATATTACTGCCCACATGAGGTTGAGAGATTTTGTACCATATATGCATTTATAATAATGTTGTATATGGAAAGAGTTATATGGGTAAAATGTCAACTATTATTGAGTGTCTATCCAGGATAAATGCATCTGAGTCAGTGTGGTGTATCTAATAGTTGAGCTCTATTGGACTGTGAAAATGGACTGCTCGGAAAAGATAACTGACAGGAATTTTGTTGGCTGAGATCCAGCTCAGATCCCTGAAGCACTTTTAGAAACCAGAACAGCTCTTTGTTTGCTGTGTGCCAGGGACTGTTACAGGAAAGACTGGTTGTGTGTTTTTCTGGGGTGGTGGTGTGCGTGCTCGAGAGAGGGGAATGAAAGGGGGGACAGAGAGGGATTGAGTTGAGCAGAGTGATCACGTGTTAGATGAAATGCCCTTTTAAAAGACATAATAGCTTCTAAAGATGACAGCAAAGATGATTGTTGAAACTACAGTGTATTTTTGAATGAGGAAATGGTTGTGGAAACCCCCTAAAATGAGGATTATTTACCAAATAAAATCCAGCTTGGTGGTTTGAGTGTTAGTTTTAAGTTACTTGATTTAAAACAATCCTGTCTAGCATGTTCATGCATGACAATTTGCTTTGTGTGTGTCTACAGAGTGTGTGGACCGGATTCCTTGGATTGCTCCCGAGTGTGTACAGGACACGGCTAATCTGAGCATAGCAGCGGATAAGTGGGGCTTTGGGACAACTCTGTGGGAGATCTGTTACAACGGAGAGATACCTCTCAAAGACAAAAAGCTCACAGAGGTAACAGCATAGACACGTGTATGTGTAAGCATGATCTTTTCTGTGCTGATAAATGATGCATTTTTCTTGTTTGTCATCTCTCTGAGCAGAAGGAGAGGTTTTACGCAGCGCAGTGTCAGTTGGCCACACCTGACTGCGAGGAGCTGGCCAAACTCATGACCCACTGTATGACCTACGACCCTCACCAGAGACTCTTCTTCAGGGCCATCGTCAGAGACATTGACATGGTGGAGAAACAGAGTAAGGAAAAGGAATCGGCATAAACGGATGACAAAGATAAATGCTAGATTAGTTATTAAAATGTACCAAAATAAAAAATGTATTTCCTTCCTTATTCTTCATACTGACCTCTTGTGGTTAGTATCAAATGCTACAATCATCTTGCTAAAAGTACTAAACATGTTTTACCCCTGAAGTCCATTTTCAGTGTTTGTCAAAGTTTCTTTCACCTACACTATCATTCAAAAGATTGGGGTCAGTATGTTTTTTTTTTTTTTTTTTTTTAAGAAATAATGCTTTTATTTAATAAAAACACGTTAAACTTATCAAAATTGACAGTGAAGACATAAACAGATTATAATGTTACAAAAAAGACATTATAAAGAGACATTATAATCTTACAAAAAAATGTATAATGTTACAAAAAAATACATTTCAAGTTCTTTTGAACTTTCTATTCTTTAAAGAGGTCTAAAAAAATAACACTGTAGACTTGAGTAATGGCTGATGAAAATTCAACTTTGCCATCACTGGAAAAAATTACATTTGAAAATATGCAGTATTGAAATTAAAACGGTTCTTTTAAATTATAATAATATTTCACAATATTATTGTTATACCCTATTTGTGATTAAGTAAATGCAGCATTGCAGAGCATAAGAGATTTCAGTAACACTTTACAATAAGGTTCATTAGCTAACATTAGTTAACAACATTAGTAAACATGAACTAAGAATGAACAATACTTCTACAGCATTTATTAATCTTAATGTTAATTTCATCATTTACTAATGCATTATTAAAATCACAATTTGTGTTTGTTAACATTAATTAATGCTCTGTGAACTAACATGAATAAACAATGAACAACTGTATTTTCATTAACTAACATTAACAAAGATTAATAAGTAGTGTTATAAATGCATTGTTCATTGTTTGTTCATGTTAGTTAATACATTAACTAATGTTAACAAATGACACCTTATTGTAAAGTGTTACCGAGATTTCTTTCAAAAATATTATAAACATCATTACAAACCCCAAACTTTTGAACGATAATGTAGATCAGTTATAGTTAGGCTTATTATTTCTTATTAGGCTTACTATTTCTACTCTACTTTAGAGTTTTACAGTAGAGGTTTTGCTACTGTACCTTTAAGATATCTATATGTTCAAGATCTCTGTTAGGATTGGCTGTTCTCTATGTACTGTTGAAGTTTACGCAGTTTTCTATTAAATGTCCTCTTTAATGTTTTCTCTCTAGATCCTTCCATTCAACCTGTTCCCATGCTAGAGATGGACCCTACAGTGTTTGAGAAGAGGTTCCTCAAAAAGATCAGAGATCTTGGAGAGGTATTTTCTGTGTGTGTGCGTGTGTGTTGTGTTGTGTCCTTAAACTCATCAAGAACAAACTGCTTATTGTTTCACTGACCATCTGCTGGTTGGACTGAAGTACATCCTTGTGTTTTCAGGGTCATTTTGGAAAGGTGGAGTTGTGCAGGTATGATCCGCGGGGAGATCGGACTGGAGAGCTGGTGGCCGTGAAATCTCTAAAGCCGGAGAACCGAGAAGAGCAGAGCAGTAACCTGTGGCGTGAGATTCACATCCTGAGAGAACTTTACCACGAGAACATTGTCAAATATAAGGGCATCTGCCATGAAGAAGGTAAACCACAAATCTGAACATCATAAATAATATAACACTGTAATGGCTTTTGGTGCCAAATACATGAGTTGGTTGAGTGAATCTGGTTTTTGTTTTAAGGTGGGAGATCCATTAAGCTCATCATGGAGTTTTTGCCGGCAGGCAGTCTGAAGGAATACCTCCCCAGAAACAAAGCTCACATAGACCTTAAAACCCTGCTCAGCTATGCTGTACAGATCTGCCAGGTAACATCATGTTTGAATGGTTTATGATGCTTCAATAGTTATCCAAAATAGTGACTAATTTTGGTATTTACCCCTAAAACACACACAAACACACTGAAACAAATATGTAATGAAAAAAAAAAGAAATAAATCACAAACAAAAGGTCTGTTCACACAAGAGCAAAAGAAAACGTGCTCTATTCATTCATGTGCTTTAATACAGGAAAATGGCACAACCGATTGAAAAAGACTGCACTAATATTAAAGTAAAAACAGCCTGTAACTAGTCAGATAGTAAAGCATTCACTTTAATGCAAAATACATGCCATCTGATAAAATAAATTTAATTTGCATTAATGCAGTGACATATTATGTGATAGTGTGATATGGAAATACACTGTAGTATAATAAAAAATAATAGAGGAAGATTGTGTAATTTGTTGCAGTTTCAATTGCAATCAAATTATGAGTTATTGGGTTTAGTAAGAGTTTTTAAAGAATTCTCTTAGGCTGCATTTATTTGATCAAAAATACAGTAAAAAGGTATTGTGAAATGTTATTACAATTTAAAATAATTAAAAAAATAAAACATTTTAATGTAATATATTTTAATATGTAATAAATTCCTTTGTCAAAGCTGAATTTGACTCTAGTCTTCAGTATCACATGATCTTTCCGAAATCATTCTAATATGCTGATTTTATGCTCGAGAAAAATATTTTTTAATGTTGAACAAAAACAAGTTCAGAAGAGCAGCGTTTATTTAAAATAGATATTTTTTTAACAATGTAAGGCTTTACTGTCCTTTTTGATCAATTTAATGTGTCCTTGCTAAATAAAAGTATTAATGTCTCATGAAAAAAAATGATACCTCGTATATCATATATTTTCTCATAATGCATATGGCGATACTCAGTGATACATTCGCTCATAAATATTGTATCCATTTTGTCAACAGTTGCTTTCCGCATTGCTTATTTTTGCTCTGCTTGTTTGTTGTCCTCATGGCCTTGTACTCAGACCAACAATAACAACAGCTGCTTACAGTGATCCTTTGTGATTCCTGAGCCCATCTGTTCTGTTTGAAATACAGACCCGCGCTGTAACATTATGCTCACCCTTGCCATTTTCTGACCTCTAACTCCAGGGCATGGACTACCTGGGCTCTCGTAACTACATCCACAGAGACCTGGCAGCCCGGAATGTTCTGGTAGAGAATGAAAACACGGTGAAGATCGGAGACTTCGGCCTGACCAAAAGCATTAAGGATAATGAGGGTTATTACACTGTGAAAGATGATCTGGACAGTCCAGTGTTCTGGTAAGAATCACTCATTAGAGGCCCTGCAATGACCAAGTACATTAACCTAGATCTCCATTAAATCTAATATGAACCATGTGCGTTGGTGATGTCATGTATCCATTATTGCGTGTAATTGTGAAATTCCCTTTGGGAAATCCACTTTGTAATGATTCTTTTCTTCATTTTCCCAGGTATGCTCCAGAGTGCCTGATCCACTGCAAATTCTACAAGGCGTCTGACATCTGGTCTTTTGGAGTGACCATGTATGAGCTTCTCACATACTGTGATACCTCATGCAGCCCTATGTCGGTAAGTGGCCAGTCCGATGTTTTTAGCCCTGTCCCAAAAGCCTTAAGCCATTGCATACTTGCTCTAAGTCCCAACATGGGTGATGTAAATTGCATATGAACACCCGTTTGAAACCTGAAATGATAAATGGGACATTACATGATGGCCATCACAAGTCCCCTCACATTCTGTCAAAAAAAGCAGTAGCACAGTAGTCTGGAATCCCTCTTTAATTCGTTTCTTAATTTAGTATCTTGATTTTCTTGATTGGGTATCAAACAAACAGTGATATTTTAGTATCATTGAGATAGTATTATAAAATATACTATAAAATATACATATGTTTATGTTTTCTGCTTTCAGGTTAATTTTAGTAAAGGTTTTACAAATTTTGCTGTGGATTTGTAATTTTTATTAGTTTTTGTTGTTTTTAAATGTCTATAAAGTTATTAATTTTTATTTTAGTTTTAGTTATTTTAGTACATCAAGTTATAAATGAAAACGAGAAAGATATTTCAGTTCATAATTCATATAATTAAAATGTTTTTATGGTTTTAGTTTAGTAACTATAGTAACTTTGGTATCAAATAAAATGTTTTATCATAATAACAGCGGAGCTTCCTGTTAGTAGGCAAGGCAAGTTTATTTAGCACATTTCACATAGTGCTAATTCAAAGTTCTTTTAATAAAAACAAAAAAAATAGTAATGATTAAAAGGTTAAAAAAGAAATAAAAATACAATAAAAAGAATTAAAAACTGAATAAATAAATAAAAATAAGGTATACATTAAAAGAAATATGGGAGAAAAAACAGCACAGGAGGATTAAAATATCAGTAATACCACAAAATATAACAGCTGCACTTAGAACAGACTTGTGTAATTATTTTTATGCAAATGTGTTATGTAAATATTTCCTTATGTAAGTATTTACTTTTGATTGCATTTCTATTTCAGTGTTTGATTATAAGCAGCAGGAGGGTAATACAGATTTGTTGCGAAGCCTATGTTGATTTCTATAGGCTGAAAGAAGCCCTTGTTTAGGAGGTGCTGATGAGTCTGGTTCTTCTGTCTGTGTCTCTGAGAACATGGCAGATGGTGCCAGTCTGTGCCCACAGTGGCAGATGTCTTACCCAATGGCTGCGGTAGACGTCTGCACACCAATCCCCACTTTTTTCTGTGTGCCGCTTTTGGAGGAAAAGTTGTTATTGCGGGATTTGTCCGATTTTCACATTGTACACACTGCAGACGCACAATGTAATGCTTCCTCGCCCACTGAAAGCATTAAAAGCTCTGAAAGCTCTGGTTTACTAGAGGAGACGAGGATGAACGTTTAATACCTCAGCGCTTAATTGTAAATCAGGCCAGTGACCCCACTTTTCTCCACCCCCACAGGTGTTCCTTAAGATGATTGGTCCAACACATGGCCAGATGACTGTTACACGATTGGTCAAAGCCCTGGAGGAGGGAAAGAGACTTCCAAAACCAGACGGCTACTCAGACAGGGTAATATATAGCTTTACTAAAACTATATGGTGTGTATTTATATTACTGTTTAGGGTCAGTACGATTTTATTTGGGGGGGGGGGGGGTATTTAGCAAGGATATATCAAATTTATCAAAAGTAATTGTAAATACATAAATAATGTTAAAAAATATTATTTCAAATAAATGCTGTTGTTTTGAACTTTCTATTTAAAAAATGTATAATGGTTTCTGCAAAAATATTAAGCAGCACAACTGTTTTAAACTTTGATAATAAGAAATGTTTCTTGAGCATCAAATCAGCATATTAGAATGATTTCTGAGGATCGTGTGGCACTGAAGACTGGAGTAATGATGCTGAAAATTTAACTCGTCATCACAGGATTAATAAAAATGTTATTAAATAATAAATAATATTTTTCAAATAAATATTTATTTTTTAAAAATCAGATCCCAAAAACATAACAATTATTACCAACTTCCAAACCAAATCCATAAACCAAACTTTTGAATGGTACGAGTGTATGTTACAGATCATATTGGTGTAATAATATTTTACTTAAAGGTACCTCTGAGATCTTAAGTAATGATAGAGAATTCAAAGGAATTCTAGGCCCCACCCACACATGCAACAGAAGTCTTCGGAGCAGCCGGTGCCTCATAGACTTCCATTAGATGTCAAGATGTTTTTAACTGTAAGACTTTTACAAACTGTCAAACTTCTCATTTGCATCCGGTAACTGACAGTGTGCCGTACGTGAGAATAGGTCTTTTATCTTAACTGACAGTGTGCCGTGCATGGGAATAGGTCTTTTATCTTTGAACAAACATAATTATTAAATTTAATTTATTTACATAAATTGTGTTAGTGTTGATTTTTTTCATCTATTTAAATTAAGTAAAAAATTTTTTTAAATGTAAATTGTTTACTTTAAAACATGTTCTTTAAATTAATATTTGTCTTTTTTTTAGTATGCATATTTTTGCTTTTGCAATTTTCCAAAACCTCTTGCAGCCATGCCTTGGTTGTAAATCCTGCCATAGGATATTTCCTGCTTTATGAATTGCAGAATCACACGTTTCTTTTATGATGGTTCAGGGTTAGATGATTAAACAGCAGGTATGAGCTGCACTCCAGGGCTTGTGTCTGATTGTAATCTTTCATGTTTTGACAGTTGTACAGTCTGATGAGGAGATGCTGGGAGGCGACACCTGAAAAACGGATCGACTTCAAAGGCCTGATTGCCGACTTTCAGCAGATGATTGACGATCAGTAACTCTGGAAATAAGATGGGACACAGACTCAACCTCTTTTGAAAGAGGAAGTCCCAGAGAGACGAAATCCCCCACATCCCAAGAAAAAAAAAAATATAACTGTGCAGTGTAGCACTCTTTCAATATACTCTCCTTCCCTCACGTTATGACCTCAGAAATAAACTGCAGACCTTTTGAAATAGCCAAAAAGAAACCGCTAGAACCACTGATGCGGAGAGTAGATGCTGTCCAGCCTCTCTCTGAATATGCAAATATGTAACTGCCAGTTTCAAGTCGCTCATTTTTCTCTTCAAGTTCAAATGCAAAATTGATTGCAAAAAGGTGAATTTTGATTTGTGACACTCTCAGCTTCATACTGTGCCTCAGCAGCCACCATGATGCATGTATGAATAACCCATAATTTCCCAAGGTGCATTACAGCATGCGCTGTATGGATTCTGCCCATCGTGAAGCATATGCAATGACAGACTGAACCCTCTTGTTCTTTGGTAGACGAGGAACGTGTCGGAATGTAGATTTACATGTGTGGTCTACGGTTTGGAGCTTTGATGAGTGAATGTCGAGTGGATTGTACCCCTTCTCTTGAGACTATTAACGTGCAAATTATGCTAAGATTGTAGGTTTGTCTGACTTGGAGCGGACAGCTGTCCTCCTTGGAAAATTCCAAACGTGCTGGATTACCGGAGAACTTTGAAACCGCATGCGCCGGTCAAGATGCACTATGCTGCCACATTCTCATAACTGTACTTCCTCTCTGAGCTTCACATTTGCCACGGAAAAACTGAAGAGGATGATTCTGAGAACATGGGGTTAATGAAATGCCTAAAATGAGCACTAGGGGGCAGCAGAGCTTATGAAATACCAAAAAAAAAAAAAAAAAGATTTGTGCAAATTATATTCCAGACTTGCTAACCTTCAGAAACTGTATTAACTGTTACTTTTTTTTTTTTTTTATCAAAATGGAATTAAAATGTGATTTAAAAATGCAACACATTTGTCATTGTCTAAAAGATGGAGGCTGACAGTAAAGAAAAGGATCAGGGTGTGAATGTAGAAATTAGTTTAGCATCTTAAAAGCCTTAGCTGTTATTCATATAGCTAAAAGAAGACTAAATATTCAAAGACGCACTAATTCCCATCTGATTATCAGATTATGGTTAATCCTCACACATGGTTCCTGAAAAGGGAAAATGATTCATCTCCCAGGTGGAAGTGTCATGTGGTTTTGCACTGAAGGAATTGTGAAATGCACGTCCCTGTGTTCATATCTACGCCTCCACGGTGGCCACAATGGAGTTGAGAATGGTCAGAGGAAAAAAGCAATGAGAGATGTAATTTTCCTGTCCTTTAATGTGGAATGCAAAACAATTCCATCTGCTCAAAATTAAACCCAAACCTATTTTCCTCAAAAAGAATGACAACAAAATTGTATCCAACAGGGTAAAATGTACATAAGTTCACATAAAATAAATACAATATTTTTTTTTTGCTGTTAAATACTCAAAAGCGTTGAAAACATCTACTGAAAAAAAGAGGAAAAAAGTTTTTTTTTCTTATATTGCAGGAGTATACGCATGCTTAAATTCCACTGTCTAAAAATAGCTTATTCACAGTAAAGCAATATCAATAGAGTTTGGATTATAAAATATTGCAAAATCTTAATTCAAGGTGAAAAAAGAAACAACCTTTTAAACTTAAAACAGGCTGCAATATGTGTACAAAGCACACTAGTGTTGATAACCCTGCGTGCTTGAACAGGTGACTGAATCTTCTACATCAATAAGAGACACTTTAGTATTGCAAAGCTTTGAGATACAAGCGCACACGTACACGTTCATGACATGAAAGGGGTAAAAGTGCAGAATCGGAAAGATACATTACAGTCTCGACTTGAAATACAAGGGGAATATGTTGTTGACCATCAGCAAAAATGGTAAGAAATACAAGGTTCATAAATGCAAAATAGGCACAATTGTCCATCCTTCACCTTTCTACAGAAACAAGAACACTTTAAAGAGACGATTTACTTTTATTTAGTAACTCAAACCTCTCTTTTCAAGGTAAAAGAGTCAGAGTCACCTTGATTTGGAGCAGTGTTGAAGAACAAGAGACTCATGGGAAGGTGATCATGTGCTTTATAATCCCTGTAGAGTGTCATTTTGCAACAAATCCCATTTCTGATTATCTAGAAACACAACCAGCTTGAGTTTGAACTGAACTTGAGCACACAGAACAAGGGAAAACTAAAACTGCTCACATTTAACATTTTGTTCTTAACCTTTTCTAGTGTTTCCTGGAAAAAAAGGCCTTTGTGTTTATAAATGGTGATTTTGTGCTAAAAGTGGGACGCAGAGCCTCAGGTACCGATGTAAATTTGGGATTGTCTTTATACTTGTCATAAAACAAGAAGGCAACATAAATAGGACGCAATAACAGGCTCCTCCTCAAATGTGTTGTGAGTCTGTTGTGGAGGTGAGAGAATGGCTTTCAGAGAGAGAACAACCAAGAGACAATCGCTTCAAAAGAGTAGAAAAAAGAAGGCACACAGCCTTAATCATAAACGGATGAACGCGCCAGGCAAACGCCTGTATGTGCTATGTGGTAGCAAAGCCAAACAACGGCTCCTTTTATGACAATCTGCTGGCAGACTGCAACTAACACAGTGTACTGCATCTTATTTACCACTAATAATATCTAAACATGCTTAAAACAAGCTCAGTGCAAAGTAAAAGGGATAGTTCATCCAAAAATGAAACTTTTTTAATCATTTACTCACCCATTTGTTGCAAACCTAATTATGAAATTTTAAAGAACGTTTTTTTTTTTTTTATATATATATACAATAAAAGTCAATGGGGTCCAAAACAAAATTAGACCTCACTGACTTGTATTGAGCAGTGTTGTTATCAGTAACTCAAACTTACAATTATTAACGTTTTCATTCAAATAAAGCTGAAATAAAATATAAGTATTATAGGAAAAACTTAAACGAAGTACTAGAACTGCAAAAATAAACTGAAAAAAAACGTTTATTTTTTGATGCGATTAATAGCGATTAATCGTTTGGCAGCACTAATATATATATATAGCTTTATTTTTCAGCTTGACTTAATTATCATTTTTTTCCAATTCTATGTATATACATAAAAATAATAAATGACAAAAGCATAGGTATATCAACGTGTGTGTGTGTGTATATATATATATATATACAAATACAAACGCACACACACACCTTCTGTTGGGTTCCAATGGTTTCAAACAACATGAAGATGAGTAAATAAAAAAAATAATTTTAAATTTGGTGAACTATCTCTTTAAGACTTTATTTGTCCCATTGGGAGATTTCTATCACTTGTTTTAAGTATCTAAATTAAGACCAAAAAAAATAAAAATCTGCCACGCAACATGACAAAATACTAATCTACAACATTGATTATTTTTATATCTCACATATTTTGCCTTTAGTGTATATTAACCTTTTTTAACGTATATTTTAGCAAAAAAAAAAAAAAACTGATTTTTTTTTTGCCAGCGTAAAATCACCAAAATACATACGCTCTCCTTTAAAGAAGGAGATTAAACCACAGAATAACAGACCACTAATATCCATATAAAGGCATTATGTTATTATTACCATGTGGGTGTTTGTATCAAGGCTGTTTTATCCTATACATAACCACTCCAACCCTTGACATCCTTCCAGCAGATTATTACTACTACTACACTAATGTATTATTATTACTCATACTGTTATTAAAAAGCAACCACTGGCAGCATTGTAGCTGAAAGTTGTTCGGAGGTCACCCCACCGACACCTGGGAGAAAAGTCACCTTGACGTATGTGGTGGTAGTTTCTCCAGAGAAGGGAGAGGTTATTGCCTTAGCCATGTCTTCTCTGAGCGCCGTGTTTTAAGGCTCCTGCAGTTTTCAGAATGGCTGATCGTTCCTACAGATACAGCAGTATGTACAGAGACACACGTTAAAGATTAATCCTCAAACACGCGTTTCCCGTACACTTCGGAAAGTGAATCGATAGTCAAGATAAACATTAAGCAAGACGTTAATATTAATAATATTCTCAATGTCTGTACACGGTAAAAAATACACTCATTTAGCAGAATATACAATATATATTGGCTATGCCCTACCCTGTCAGAAAAAAAAAACATCTTTGTTATTCTCTGAGTGTAGCTCAATCTTTATCAGCCCTTAACCGTTTGTACAGTAAAACACGGACACGGAACCCCCCTCTCGAGTGGAATGGTACGTCCCGCCTGGGAGAGAGGTAAAAAGGCAGAACAGAAAAAGAGAAATATCAATTATCTTAACTCATCATTTGGGACAGAGTCGGAGCAATCTTAAGAGGTCCTGCCTGGCGTCGGACAGAAATAACAACAGTACCCACATCCACAGAAGAGGAACGCACAATAAAATGTACTATATTTTCATAAATATCAGTTATCGACTAAAAGTTAAGGCCTGGACATGACAACGGCAACATACAGCGAGCGGTGAGAGCGAGTGCGAGTTAGATCCTCTTCTTCTTGAAGTAGTCGGCATACTGGCCCCCAAGACCCTGTGAGTGCTGGCCCACATACTCTGATGTCACTTCCTGTGTGGGCAGTGTGGGGTATTCTCGCTTCTGTCCTCTAGCCTGACTCTAGGAAAGAAAGCGAGGTTGATTATAACAGAAGTGATTATAGTGATTAGAATGATTTCACCTGTTTGATGGTGATGATGATGATGTACGTGACTCATTGTTCACTGTATGCTTGAGTTTGAGTGGCATACAGTAAATGAGTGACGGCTTTTTTTGTGTTCCATACAGTAAATGAGTGACGCCGTCTCCCTCAGCCCACACACACGTCTGAGGAATTTTCTCTGACTCTTGCACTACGATAAAGCGCCCATTGTTGAAGCACAGTTAGAGGTGTTTATCTCTCAATGTGTCACTCTTCTACTTCCAACTGAAGAATAAAGTTACTGCCAGAATCCTACTGGTTTCTTCACCATCAAACAGACACAGACAGAAAGACAGACAGACAGACAGACACACACGTATTCAGTTGACCTATCTATCATTCTAAATATCATTCCATATACTGTTCTATTTTTCTAATATATTTATATTAGTAGTTACTGAGATTTTTTTTTAATGGGGTTTATAAAAAAATCTATATATTTTGCCTTTATGAATGTTAAATATCATGCTTGCACCATTTTTGACTGAAATGGTGCTTGATATTTAATTGCGTACACTTTTAATGGCCTTGTCAAACTTACCTAACAATTGTTCTTGGCACAAAACACAACAACGCAAAATAATAATGGTGGTGTTGCAATGATATTTAATATTTAAGGCCATTACTAGACATTTTGCACTCATAGGTTATCAGTGTTTTTATTTATCATTTCAAAACTTTGTGTGCCGGAACGCTTTATGGTTAGCAATGAAGATAAATAACTATTGGCACTTTGAGAGGCTGTGATCTATGAAGCCTCGGAGTAAAAACGTTATTTGCGGTATTTGCGAGCTAAAGTTTAAAATAAGAAATAAAACCACAAATAAAATCATGAATTATAAAGTTACAAGAAACAGTGGCAGTGTTGTACATAGTCACATTGTGAGATATAAAGTCACACTAGCTATGTTTCCATCACCCTGTTTTTATGCGCATTTTGAAGTATCGCATCAGAAATGAAACTTGGAGAAAAGAAAATCCTTAATTTGCTAAAAGTTTTCCCGCTAGCTTGAGGTGGTTTTTGACTTGGAAATTGGTTACTACGAATAATGAGAGATGGAAACACATTTTGCGAATAAATTCCTCCAGGCGCATCAAAAAAATCATGTGACTTTGTGCTCTGGGACAGCATAACCTGACTAACCAGCAGACCGATCTCATTGCATAGCATCTGAAATGTTGTTATGGTTATTCTTAAATGCCTGAGAAAAGTCTGTCATCAAAGAATTTCTGTATAATTGCCTCTCAGAACTGTCTTACACGACTGCGTCCCCAAACAGCAGATATCCACCTCCGAAAGCAATGACCACATTTATTGTGTTCCGTCTGCTCGCTCTGAGGTGCAAATTTATTATATATGAAAATCTTCTACTTTTCGTGATATTTAGTGCCAGTTTATCAGGAAGTGATGATTTTGTTCTCTTTGACTCGCCTGATGGTAACGGTGCTTATTCGCAAATGTTTTATGCAATATTCCAATTTTGCGCACAAGTTAAATTCACAACTTTGGATGGAAATCCAGCAAATGTGAAAATGTGAGATATAAAGTTACAATTCTGAATATAGTCACATTGTGAGTTATAAAGTCTAAATTATATGAAACAGTTGCATTTGTGAGATTTAAAGTCACATTCTGAGGTAAGTAACAATTTGAAAATATAAAGTTGTAATTACCTTATATTTTTTACTATACTATGGAAGCCCATTTCTGCCTCAATCACATATTTAATTGGCCATTTTTAAACCCATATTTATTGAGCACAACTGAAGGGAACCGTATTGTAGGCCCCACAGTTTTAACTGCTGGGTACTTTCTTTGCCCACAAAATTTCACTAATGTGATCACGCCTAAACCTTTTCAAATGAAATGTGATTTTTTTTCCCCTGGAATTTACACACACGTTATCTTTCAGGTGTCTAATATATCACATGCAATGTGGTTTGTTTCACTTCTCTTTCTCTCACACACAATAATACACACATTATATGGAAAGACACTCACATAATAGTAGTTGTTCCAGTCGGTGGCCGTGGCTGCGGCGGGTGTGTGTGCGGCAGGACTGGGCGCGTGTGTGTGCGTGTGTGTCGGTGTGATGAAGCCAGGCATGATGGGTAGGGCACTGTAGGTGGGCAGCAGGGTCTGAGCAGTGCCATTCAGAGAGGTGTGCAGAGGCCCACTCAAGGGGGTCTTCACCACCTCCACCTCCTATAGAGAGACACCATCAAACATTTATATACACTTATACTGTATCTCTCCATATGCAACACACACACTATTCAGATTACAGATCTCTCCTCTCTCTCTCACACACACACACACACTGGCCCAGCTGCTGTGCTGAGGAGTGATGGAGTGTTTTCAGCAGGATCTCATGTCCTGAGAGTGTCATGAGACTGAGTGAGGAATGTGTGTCTGACCTGTAACACCACCTGCCACCACATTTACATAAGCTCAAACACCCCACACAAATACCACCAACACACAAACATGAGCTTACTTCTATCGTAACCTGTGTGTATACAGGCCATAAAGCCAGGACATAAATCAGCTAGCAGTATTTTATATGTATATTATAAAAAAATTTGTTAAAATGAAGACGTAATTAGGACTCAGCACTAGGCCATTAATCAAATAAGCAAATTTGTGACAATGAACAATGGAGTTCATGCAGCTCAAATACTGCTGCATTTTAAAGTAAAGGCATTCTGAAATTCATGATAATTTTTCATTGTTTCACTCATAATTTTTCTTGAGCACCACATCAGCATATCAGAATGATTTCTGAAGGATCATGTGACACTGAAGACTGGAGTAATGGCTGCTGAAAATTCACCTTTGCATCACAGGACTAAATTACATTTCAAAATATATTCAAATAGAAAACTCTTCTTTTAAATTGTAATAATATTTCACAATATTGCTGTTTGTATTGCATTTTTTATCAAATAAATGCATGTGAGACATCTTTAAAAAAAAAAATAATAATAATAGTAGTGGATTACAGCTTAAAAAGACCACGAGTAAAAGCTTAGCTTTTTTATTCACAATTTCTGCAAAGCCTTATTGTTTTAATTTTATTTTATACACATTTTGGTTTAATATGCATGCTGTAATATGCAAAGAAAACATGCAATCAGTATAGATTTTTTGTGTTGCTAAATGCATACAGTTTGCATACTGTATATGCCTACAGAGAAATCAAAGTCTAATTTCTGATCTATTTTGGTCTGTGACCGTACGAACGATCGGCAGTAAGTCACAGTGATCCATCATAGAGAGGTGCCGTGTCAGCCTCGAGGCACTTAGACACAATGGAAGTCCAGGCATTTGACATTTCTGACATCTGTCAGAAGTATTCACTACCCCCAGAGAGTGTGTGATGTTTGGGCAGTATGTTAACCGTTTAGCATTTCTGCTGCAGTATATGTGTATTTCTGCACCAGTGTGGAGTTTTGAGATGGACAGAGATAGTTAATGTACACTGTAAAGTGAGCATGATTAAGCATGATGTGTTTCAGTGTGTGTGTACAGTACCTTGCTGACATCTCGGTGCTGGTAGACTTGAGCAGCTGTCTGGCTCATCTGCGTCTGAGAATAGTACTGACTGACAGCATGCATGTAGGAACTGTAGTCTCCGTATGAGGAGGTGACCACCACCTGTGACACACACAAACACATTTGTTTTCATGGTGGGGACTTTCCATTGACTTCTATTGTTTTTCATTACATTTACTATCCCTTAAGTGATTCCCACTTTTTTGTCAGCAGAACCCCTTCGACCTAAAATATTTACTTTAAGTACCCCCTACAACGTTAATATTTAAATAATTTACCAACATATTTGTATGTTCATGGCCTTCTGATGTCAGGTCACATGACATGCAAGTACACAAAACATAAAAAAAAATTATGACTTAATTAATTATTAGCTTCTAATCAACTCACAAACTCCCTGCAGTTCCCTCACGAACCCACAAGGTTTGATAACCCAAGTTTAGGCAACCTTGCCCTAAACTTTTCCCATTTTCATGAAGACATTATTTAGCATGTTTATTATGCAATAATGTAGACATTGTAGATGAGTTCAGGGTTTTATTTACTTATTTATTTTTGAGGGATACAATGTACAATGGTCACATTACCATATGTGTAAAAGTACGTGCATGTGTGTGTATGTGTGTACTAACCTGAGGTTGCTCTTTTGTGCATTCAGTAACTGCAGCTGTCTCTTGGCTAGTGTTGCCATAGGTCTGTGCTTGGTAGTGTTGGTACCACTGCTGCATGGCCTCCTGTCACACAGAACAGAACCAATGAAACAGAATAAAATACAGTCAGACACAGCTTTAACATGGATCTATATGGGGATCTTGACTTTGACTTTAAGACCCCGATATACTTGAAGTTCATTTGGAGTTAGGTTTGGGAGTTCAAAACAGCTCGCCAAGTCTGAAAAGGTTCACTCCGGCAGATAAACCCCTTCGAACTACCATTGATCCGTAGCAATTAAATAATAGGAGGTGTGATCTGGGGCTCCGCAGTGAGTATATCGGGGGCTAAAGTGACTCTCCTTGCAACTCTTTTCTCTGACTTGACACCAAGTTGACGGTTGGCCAATGTCGGGCCGTTGTTGAGTGTCTGTTGGATTAGTTTTTGAGTTGGTACTAGTCAGACCCCGTCGGCAGCTTTTTGGGAGCTCGTCGAATCTGCGGTGGAACCCATCGATGAGAGAGATGACACTGATTAGCTGTTCAGCTTAGCGAACCAGTGCACGAGAAGAAAAACGTAAGTGACGAAAGAAAGCCAAGAGGGCACACACGGAAGGCTCTTCTCATTGTACATCCGCAGTCTTATATCTTCTGGTTTTTTTTTTGAAAAACAAATACAGCTACTGCTATGGCTGGTATGGAGAGTTATTTCCTCTCACACAGGCACAGACATGTTAGTTGGCCGTTGGCTGTAGTCTTTGCTGTGTGTTCAAGTGCAACTTTCTGGCCCAGGAGCAGGTGTGACCGCACAATCAGCTTTTGTTGCTACTAGTTCTTTGATGTTGGTTTGGTGTGTCTGGGCCTTTACTGATCTCACTGACTCTAGTCCCAGCCTCAGATGGTCAGTCTATTCACTGACAATTCACTGCATATTCTACACAAAATGACAACAGTTTTCTGGATTTATTGTATTTTTCAGGGGTCAGGGTAAACAAGTCGATCGGGCAAAAAATGTGTACGAGATACCAGATGGCTCCACTTGTGCCCAATATGGAACCATTCTGCAAATTTCCACCATTGAAAAGACAGTTCCTTTCCTTCAATCACTAAAACCAAGCTGGTCTCGAACTAGGAACCACTAACGTTAAAAGCCCAGGGTGCAGGATAATAGGGACTTTCGCACTACATAGTTCTAGGAACTGGCCAGAATGGTGGTACCTAGAGAACCATTTTCACCCTCGTACTGTTTTCCTGGTTGCATTCGCACCGGCAGCAGGAACTCTGAAGCGGCCAAAAGCCACGTCTTTATTTGCGGCATTTACATACGTCAACAACCGGTGAATGGAGGATGCCGTGATCAGAGCTGTTTTTGTTGTGTGTCGTGAGTTTCGTGACAACAGTGATAGAATGTAATTGCACAATTTATGCGATTGAAAGAGCATGAAAATGTGACTAAATCTCCTAGGACAACTTGCAGTGTTACGTATCACTGAGGCTGAGAAAAGAACAGATAAATGCCGTTATCGCTGTTTTCCATGCTTGTGGAGTAAATATTTTTACGTGGCTTTTTAAAAATGACGGGTATATATGATTGTCCCATGGCTTCTGCAGGTCCCTTATACCAGGTAGCCAGACTTGTGTCAAGAGGGCAACCATCCTGCAAAGTTTAGCTCCAACCCTAATCAAACACACCTAAACCAGCTAATCAAGATGTTTAGGAGTACTTATCAGACAGGTGTGTAGGAGCAGGGTTGTAACCAAACGTAGCCTTTCAGGAGCAAGGTCGATTACCCTTGCTTTACATGTTGATTAAACAACTTATTCCTCTCTAAGGGGGTGGACCTTGGCCAGAATAAGCTTAAAAGTGGATTATATAGACTTAATGCAGATAGTCAAATGTCTTATGTGACTCTACACTGACTACATTGTACCTCTTTGCATCCAGGTGCCTGCAAGGCTAGATCTCCAGCTGTTTCCTCTTTTTGTCTTCCTCTTTTTTTTCTCCATCTGTCTAACCTTGTGGCCTAATACGTTTCGCTAGCTTTCTCTTCTACCATTCCTTTAATACATCTCTTCCTTCTCATCTCCTTCCCATCACTCCTTTCACCATTCCCTGCTCTCTTTCTCTCTGGACGCCTACAGCGTGAAAGCTCACTGTCTCATTTCACTAAAGCTGGTGGAGTGTGTGGGAGTGTGCGACCAGATGGGACAGACAACTCACAGCCAATCTTCCTCTTCCCTCCTGTCTTCCCCCTCTGCATCTCTCGCTCCCCCTTCTCTTCCTCCAACTCTCACCCACTCCTTCTCGTATTGTCATAGGAACACCGGCAGTAATGAGAGGGAGACCCACATTTAAACCATTTAATCTTGCTAAATTTCTTTCCCCTCCAAACTCTCTGCCAGGCAATGAGTAGGGGATCACCCTAAAGACACTGGCAGGAATCTGAGAGACTGTGGGTGGACTACATCTCCTTCTCCTTCCCTCTCATCCTCTCCTGGAGCACATTTTCCTCTCCTCTGCGTCTGCTGAAATCTTTATATTCCGATTTCATTTGACGTTTTTTTTGACAGCACAGTGCAAAGTGGCAGGATATTACTGGGTAGAAGGCTTTTGTCGGGCACCTATTTGCTGTCTTTCAGAGTTCAGGATAGTCACTAGTAAAGGACTTGTGACTGTGTGCCATGTGGTGTTATCGGCTAATCAGCATTGACATGATGTCATCTTCCTGAGTAATTAGTCACATGGCATTTACGGCATGGGTGATTGGCTCAAAACTTCTATGCCCAGACAGCATTTAAATCAAATACTTCGGGGGGTTTTAGGCCAGCCGAGCGACTCTCATTAGCCCCTTTTACACATACAGTCTTTACTGGTAAACTGCCGGTACATTGGAGATCATGCATGATGAGGACCTTTTCAAAAATACCGGTAAATCAGTTCTGACAATTTTCTGGTATGAGAATTTGTAAATTTAGACTTGCCTTCTTTTCCATTCATTAACATTGCGGCTCTGTATTTACTATTGCTTATTATAGTAACTGCAGTACTATTGGTATCGATTATGCGTCTCCTGTGCAAAAACACGTTTTGCGTAATCATCCCCTTATGCCAGTCACTCAGAAGTTTAAAACATGTTGTCAGATAGGACAGAAACTAAAGTGCATCTCCTAATCCAGGTGGATGAAGAAGACGGTGCAGTTTTTAAAGATAATTTCCAATGATTGACATCACAAAGTTTATTTTGGTACTGATGTGTGAATGGTATCTTACCCTTAAAAAGACAACACCATTGCTTGTGTGAATTGCACGTTTTGTGTATTTACCAGAAAAGTAATTCTGGTATTTTTATGGTAATTTACCCGGATTACTTTGTGAAAGGGGCTATAGAGACAGCAGATTGCTGACAGTTTATAACAGACCTTCATGGTCCAAACTAGGTGAGATGTGACAAGTTGCATGAGGAGTGATGTGTCTATCCAATCATAGATATCAGAAGATATTTGATGCTTAATGTGAAGTGAGACTTTGATCCGATGATGAGATTTTGCTGTGAGGGATACAGAACATAACAGAGCAGAAATATAAACCAAGCGATCAACAAAAAGCTCAGTCAGTTGGGACAAAAAAAATCTGATTTAAATGGAAGATGTAACTTTTATCATCTGCCGACTCTGGTAAGGACACGGTGGTGCACCACAGCTCCATTCTGATGGAACTCTTTTTTTCCTGTTTTGAGCATTCATTTTCTTTATTCCGTATAGACACCATCTATCTCTATTGTGCAGCTGAGCATATGGCAGAATTGTTTTCTTTCTCATGCCTCTCGCTCTCTCTGGCTTTCGCTGTCAAGTCTAGGGCTCAGTGGAAGCTTGTTTTAGAGAGAGGAATTGTGGGAAATATAATGGTCGGGAGAAAAGACTTGAGAGAGTGGGCTAAGAGCGAGATTGATTGATCGCTGCAGTGAACGCTGGGACTTCTTCCTGTGTCTGTGACTGTCAGCATCTATATTCCACAATAGTCAAGTACTTTCATCTGAATTCATCTGATATACAAGATCCCAAGACCACAGTTCAAACACTATCAGAAAAAAATAGTGTCCAATCTATCTATCTATCTATCTATCTATCTATCTATCTATCCGTTGAAACATCCAGTTCAGCAGTTGAAAACTGCTTCATATTTTTGTGGAAACCATTATTATTTTTTTTCAAGATGCAGTGATGAATAGAAAGTTCCAAAGAAACTTTGTAACTTTGTTTTTTTTGTAACAAATGTATAAATGTAAATTTACTGTCACTTTTGATCAGTTTAATGCTAAATTAAAAGTATTTTTTTTCTTACATTAAAACCTTTGAATGGTATTATATCATGGTTTCCACAAATACATTAGGCAGCACAACTGTTTTCAACAGTGATAATAATAATAATAAAAAAAAATTAAGCAGCACATCAGCATATTAGAATTATTTCTGAAGGACTGTGACAGAAGACTAGAGTAATTAGTTAAAACATTTCAAATAGAAACCGGTTATTTTATGTTATAAAAATATTTAACAATATTAGTGTTTTTATGGAATTTTTGATCAAATAAATGCAGCCTTTTTGACCATAAAATATTTTTTTCAAAAACAATTAAAAATGAATTCCAAAATGTTGATCCAGTTGTGTGTGTATATACAGTACATACATACATACATATATAATTCGTTATTCAGGTGTTGTAGTTACCTGTGTGTATTGCTGAGTGTATTGGTGAGTGTATTCTGCAGGATTGGTCTCTGAACTGTATTGACTGGGTGGGTGGGTGGCAGGTGGCAGAACTGCGCTGTACGTCCCAGTGTGCGCCTGCACAGTCTGAGGTTTACTGTTGCAGGGTGCTGCAGGAGAAACACATACATGTAAATCAGGGCCTGCTCAGGGACACCCATTTATAACATCTCTCATACACACACTCTTTATCATCTCTGCTGGTGTGGGCTGTAGCCAGTCTGGCTGTGGCCTTGAGCAGGGAGAGACAAGAGTCAGACAGTCGTACACTGTAAACATTATCGTTGAAATAGAGAGCTGACAGAGAAGAGATACATTCCAAGGTCTGGCAGAAGTGAGTCATCTTCAGTGTGTGCTGTTCTGATTGTGCACGTACCTTGTAGTACCACTCCAGGAAGCACACTAGCCAGGTTCAGATATGGGTTGGAAGGCAACTTCACTTCTTTAGGGGGGTCTCCCAACAGAGATGTCTGACAACTGGACTGACTCTGTAGACAGAGATAAAGGAAGTGTGTGAGAGAGAGAGACAACACAATATACTACAGCATTTCAGCATATAGACCACACAGTAAATCTCCCCTACTTCTACAGACATGAACATACAGCTATAAAGATAAGAAGAAATATCTTTGCAATATATTTAACTTATGCATTGTGATGTATTTTTAGTGAAACTTGACCATTTAGCATTGAACAATGTAGAGTGGGACCCTCATATAATTTTTAATCCAAAAAGTTTGCGCAAATATATGGGGACAAAATACATTAGAGCTACATGAGCTACATCCCAAGTCTTTAGAAACCATACGGTACCTCTGTCCATTTTCATGGTATGGAAAAAAGCAGCTCAGCCTCACACATTCTTCTAAACATCTTCTTTTTCTTTCTCCACAGACATTTCTCCTTTTAAAGCATCTTTGGTTTTTCTTTCACAGATTTCACAAATAAACAGCAATCCAAGAGCAAGGATGCCATGGAAAAGTACTGGCACAGAGTCTGGCATTCATTTCCAATACAGTCACACAGAAGACATAGCTCTCCATTAGCCTGTGTAGGGTAATGCAGTAAGTAATCAGAGCCTGCAGCACTAGTGGTCTGTCATTAGGGCTCAGAACTCTGTCAGAGTCTGTACTGAACTCTACTAGGCGTCTGAGTGCTTGTGTCTGAATAAAGACACCTCCACAGAACAGTGGAAATGGAGTTCCAGGAGGTCGACAGAAGCACTTCAAGACAGAATCACAAGTATAAGCGAGTGTGTACTTTCTGTGTTTGGTGTTCAAAGTGTAAAAAAAGGCTGGTACTGCCCTTGCTGTTATTTTTATATAACAATAATAAGTATATACAGTGCCCTCCACTAATATTGGCACCCTTGGTAAATATGACCAAAGGCGGCTGTGAAAATAAATCTGCATTGTTTTCCTTTTTATCCTTTTATCTTTCATTCAGAAAAATTCACAAAATTCCAACCTATCATTGAAGTAAAACAATTGAAAGTGGGGGAAAATCTCATTGTGATAAATGCTTTCACTATATAAAAAAATACAATGTTGGCCATTTTAATTATTGGCACCCAGTCTGAGGTCAAAAAATTGCATATGTCCTTTTCCCAGGGTAACAGCTACAATGAGTTTTCTCCTATAATGCCTGAAGAGTTTGGAGAACACCTGATAAGAGATCAGAGACCATTTATTCATACAATCTCTCAGATCCAGATTAGATTCACAGCTCCATGACTCAGTCTCTTATGCTCATTGTGCCAACCATTTTTGGTTTATTTTGATGTTTGTTTTGGATTGTTGTCTGTGGAAGATCCAAACATGGCCCATTATAAGATTTCTAACAGAGGCAGTCAATATAGAATCCATGATGCCATGCATCTGAACAAGATGTTCAGGACCTCCAGCAGAAAAACAGCCACAACATTAAAGATCCAGCAGTATATTGTGGACAACTATTATAAACTCACAATCATTAATACTGTTTGAAGTTCCAGTCGTGTCTGACATGAATTTGCTGGAGTTTGTTTTTGGATGAGTGAGGACAAAATTTTCTTGAAACCTCCCCGAACAACATGTGGTGATATAGGGGATGTTATTTTTTTTTTTTAGGTTTCTGACCCCAAGACTCAACTAATCTCTGCAATTCTCCAGCTGTGATCCTTGGAGAGTCTTTGGCCACTCAAACTCTCCTCCTCACCGTGCATTAGGACGATAATAGACACACGTCCTCTTTCAGGCAGATTTTTACATCTTTAGTTGATTGGAATCCTCTTAATTATTACCCTGATGCTGGAAATGGGGATTTTCAATTTTTAACTCTTTTCTTACAGTTTTAACTCTTTTCTTACAGCCACTTTCTATTTTGTGATGCTCAACAATCTTGTTCTTCACATCAGAAATATATATTTTTTGTTTTTTTCTCATTGTGATGGATGATTAAGGGAGTTTGACCTTTGTGTTCCTTATATTTTAATCCTGTGGAACAAAAGTCATGGCTGGACAATTTCATGCTCCTAGTCATGGTGTGCTAAAAAAATGTAAATATGAATGGGAATATACTTCAAGAGATATTTTACTCATAAGACTGATACATTTAAGGAGATTTAAGGATTTGTGAATTTTAATGAAAGATAAAAAGGATAAACAATGCAGATTATTTTCACAGCCTTTGTTTGCTCATATTATCAAGGGTGCCAGGAAGTATTATAGTATGTATATTTCAGAATATGTTTACATTATAAAAATATAAAAAAATACAATATTTTAAAAAGTCTGAGGTCAAAAAATATAAAAAAATACAATATTTTAAAAAGTCTGAGGTCAATAAAAATGTTTTTGAAAGTCTCTTATGCTCACCAATGCTGTTTATTCAATAAAAACACAGTAAAAACAGTAATATTGTGAAATATTATTACAATTTAATACTGTTATTGAATTAAAACAATTTATACTGTTGAATTAAAATGTTTCTTTTACGCTAATATTGATTTAGTAGTTAACATTTCTTATTATTATCAATGTTAACAAGTTTTGTTGCTTAATATTTGGTGGAAATCCTGATACATTTAAGGAGATTTAAGGATTCTTTGGTGACTAGGAAGTTTAAACGGACAACATTTATTTTGAAATATAAATTAAATTAATTTAATGCCTCTTGCTGAATAAAAGTATTTAAAAAAAATACTGACTTCAAACCTCTGAACGGTAATGAATATAACTTTAAAATAACTTTATAATAACTTTAAAATAAATATGAATCATAAATACTCATCGTTCCAAACCCGTAAGATCTTCGTTCATTTTCGGAACACAAATTAAGATATTTTTTATGAAATCCGAGAGCTCTCTGACCCTCCATAGACTGCAACGCAACTACCACATTCAAGGCCAAAAAGTGTTCTCGTAGCTTCATAAAATTACGGTTGAACCATTGATGTCACATGGACTATTTTAACAATGTCCTTACTACCTTTCTGGGCCATAAAACCTTTCAGAAAGCTTAATTTGTGTTCCGAAGATGAACGAAGGCCTTAAGGGTATGGAACGTCATGAATGTGAGAAATTAATGATCGAATTTTCATTTTTGGGTGAACTATCCCTTTAAGAGTTGGCCTGAGCTTGACAGCCCCTGATCAGTATGTTGTCACTGTATGGAAAAGAGCAGCATAAAACATTCATCAAGGTTTTTTCTTTTGTGACAAATGTGAGTAAATGATGGCAAAATCAAGTCTGAGTAAATTATTCCTTTAAAATAAAACTCTGAAATGTCTAAGATTTCCTCATGTTTGCCTTGAGGTAAGAAATCAGAAAGACAAAAAAAGAAAACCAGGCTTACTGTAACGGAAGTATTAGTCTGCATGCTTGAACTGTGGTGGTTGGCTTGAGCTTTGTGCGTTGTACTCCCCAGCAAAGGTCTCAGACTTGGTGCGTTAATTCCAGGGAGGAAGTTTTGCAGTTGTGTTTGGGAGCTTACAGAGCCTCCTGTGGTTCCTGGAGGTGCAGGCTGTTTCTCTGGAGCCAGGCATGTTGCAGTGACTCCATTCTGCTCTGCAATGGAACTCGCGTGTGAACGTCCAGGTACATGTGACACCATTCCAGCCCCAGAGTTTCCACCCTGGGACGTGACCGGAGAAGAGTCTTGGCCCAGCTCTACGAACCAGAGAACTTTGTTAAACTACTGCAGTAAAAAAGCTTCCATTCTCAATGCATATAGTGCATACTCTGGAAAACCATAGTTTAGTATTTCAGTTTCTACGTCACTGTAACACCTGCATGGCACTGATATTCAACTAGAAATGACCCTGCACAAAGGCATACTCTTCAAAGGTCTTCAATGCTTTGATGAATGCCAATACCAGACTTTGCACACACAAACAGACACACGTCTGTATAAAAGTACAAAGAAAGAAATACTGATTGAAGCGGCTGCCTCAAACTGCTTATAATGGGGCTTTCAAACAGTTTGAGGATTTGCATTGCAAATGCCTTTCCCTGCGGTAGCGAATGCGACCTCTGGACCAGGCCTGAGGTTTGCGAGCTTGACCGCCCAACCAGAAGCTCACCTGTGGGAGAATCTCCCAGCAACCCCTTCCCCAGAGGAACCGGTGCTGGAGTTCGAAGACCCAGAACTTTTTGCAGGAGCAGCCAGGAAGGGTCCCCTAAAAGACCTTGGACCTGAAGGGAAATGAAAGAGTGATGAAGGAGAAAAGAGAGCAGACAGGCTATAATAGGGTCATATGGCTAGTGAAAGATGATGTACACACAGATGAGATTATAGCTACAAAAATACATACAAATGCATAAAAGAAGATTTATGTCTGCATTATTATTGCATGAATTCCTTTGTTTTTTAACTTAAATTTTCCTTTGGATGGCATTATTATTCTTTAACCAGAACTGAAAAATTTGCATTAAAAATGCCAGTTAGATGTATGGTTCTAATCCTGCTATATAAAATAAATAATGCTTTTTCTGAACAAAAGCTGCAGTTTTCTCATTATTTACAACAGAATTTAATGCAGACCAATAATGTCTTCGCAAAAAAGAACTATGAACACAATTTCAGGCTGCTGTTGAATATCATGCAGGTAAGTGAAATGTGGTGATGTATTTCTTTGTTATGGGTACGTTTAAGACGCGTGAACACACACACAGACCCTCACATTAGTGATCTGCTTGTCTTTGATCTGTAAGAGCTGTTGTTGGGCCATCTGCATGTGAAGAAGATTCTGAAGAACAAGACCGTTTCCTAGGATGGCGCTCTGCATGAGAGAAAGAGAGATTGTTAAACATGCTTCATTATTCTTTTCTATTTATCTGTGAGGCAGCAGCCTATTCTGTAACATATTTCCTTCTAAAGTGTTCATTCTCGCTGTACTACAGCCTTTTTTATCCTTTAATGCAGCTTCTACTTTATTTCTCTAGGGTGTTTCTTTAACTATGAGCACCTTTGGCTTTGTGAATTTTTCTAAATTAAGCTCCCTTGAAGGGATAGTTCACCCGTTCACCCGAAAATGAAAATTCTGTCATCATTTACCCACCCTCCACTTGTTCCAAACCCGTAAGAGTTTCTTTCTTTTGCTGAACATATTTTGAAGAATGTTGGTAATCAAACAGTTGATGATAGCCACTGACTTCCATAATATTTTTTTTCCATACTATGGAAATCAATGGTTACCGTTTGGTTACTAATATTCTTCAAAATATCTTCTTTAGTGTTTAACAGCTCAAAGAAATTCATACAGGTTTGGAACAGAATATTCTTTTTTTGGTTGAACTATCCCTTTAAGTCAGGCTTGCGAGTGACAGAAAGAGAAAACGAGTACCTGCTGTGCTTTTCCTAACTGTAGCAGCGCTGCAGTCAATGGTGGACGCAGGAAGGGGAGATTGTGAGGTCGACCAAACTTTCCTGATGGGGAACCATTAGATAAAGAAAATTAGAGGCAAACATTAGAGTAAATAATGTGAAAAGAAACAAGCCCTCAAAATAAGAGAGATGGGCATCAGAAATGATGTGGTCGACGTTGGTGGCCTATGATTTTCGTCATTCCAAAATTCCTGCTTCAGCACTAACGGCAAGTTGTTCTGGAATAGGTAGAGAAGTTTAACATTCAATCATGTGCTATATTTAGTGTTGTAATTGTGTGTTCTCTTTTAAGCTCCTGCCTCCACTTCTTCCTCAGCTCATTTATTCTCCTACCCAATGAAAAGTTAATTTTAATATATGATTAGGCTTTCATCAAGAGAAAAATCTGCTCAGAATCTGCAGCGCTGGTGATCACCGTTACACAGTGAACACACACACACACATGCAGAGATATTTCATCTCAGAATCTACAATCCTCGCAGGACACATTTTTGGTTCTGTCTGGAAAAGTACTTAAACGTGTTATTCATGAATATTCAATAAATGATTTGCCTAATGAGTAAAGAGATATTTAAGACAGGCACAGAGAGAGAGCGTTACCTCCTCGTTTGGTGGTAGGGTAGGGTCTCATCAGGACCTGGAGAGCAGCAGGATTGGTCATACTGTTGAGGAACTGGGCCAGATTGGGTTCAGGCAGTAAACCTTTCTTATTGCTCAACATCTAAAGGATCACACACACGACAAAGAAAAAAAACATTAATTCATTCATTGATTATATAAAAAAAAACACATATCCAAACAAATATTATAAAGAACACAGAATTTTCTTAATCAGATTTGTTGTTTTTTTGTCAGTAAAAAAAAGAAAGAAAAAAAATCTAAATAAAAAACATAAATAAAAATAAAAAATCAATTTAAATAATTTACTTAGGAATCAAAACTGCATACATTAAGACATATCTTATTCATAATCATCTTTTTTAAAATCCAGGCAAGCTTTTCAATATAATGAGAGTGAATGGTAACTTGTGTGATCAAGTTTAAAAAAAAGCGTTCCATACAACTTGTGCATTATATCTCAATTCAAAGTAATTTCATGGGAACAGACTCAAGTTTTTATTCATACCTTTAGTAAATCTTTACATCTATCCCAGATCTCTTGGAGTATAGTATAATATACATTTTTCATGATACATTTCTGTAGCTTTTGCCTCATCTTTGAAGCTTGAAAGCTTCAGTCCCTATTCATTGTTTCTTTTTTTCATGCTTCACATAAGACAGTAAGACTTACCCCATTGGCAAATCCTTTTCTACTCAAAAAGCATAAACCTCAAATAAGTTAGTTATATTTATGTTTTAAATATGAAAACATTTAGAAATTTAATTGGGGTTAAAAAAAGGAAACTTAAGTAATTAAACTTTTTTTCCTGAAAAACTTTATATCTTCTATATATCTATATATTTCACGTCAAGTAAATGATGTTTACTAAATAATTGTTCAGGATGTTTACAATTTAAATATAAAATCAATTTAACTTGTAAAAACAAGACAAAACAGATTAACCCTGTAAAGCCTGACATAAAAATATTTAAAACAAATTCTAGTGCACTAAGCATAAACATGCAATTTCAATTTGTTGCAGTTTCTAATATTTATATGGCTAAAATGTGTGTTTTTTATATATTCTCTTAGCTTATAATGTAAATCAATAAGATCTGCCAATAATATGTCTCAGTAAGGTGATATTTAAATGCTTTGTTTTAATATCCAAGCTGTAGTTTTTATTGTGGGGGGATGGAATGCAATGCAAAACAATAATTTAGGAATTATACTTAAGGGCCTTTTATTTGCTAAAAAAGTATAAAAGGTCAATCAGATACTAGAACACATCTAATAGATTGTGTACAAAAGTTTTTTAAGCAAAATTTCATCATACTGCTAATTTAGAGGCCTTAGAAATTTGCATATCAAATATTATACAGTAGGCTTCATAGGGTTAAGCTTTTTTTTGCAGAGCTTCCTTGATGTCTTGTCAAATGTTTATCTGGGATGTTTATGTCCCAGCGGTGAGTGAGCATGTGTGTATTTGTTGGCATGGGGGAGACGCTTGCAGACATGCAGAACCCCTGATTAGATCTCTGATGTCTGCTAGAGGTGTGGATCCATCCCAACCACACTCCAACTCCATCTGCTGACTACTACTCCCCCACCCACACAGACATCTCCACTTGTGCACATACACACATTGTGCTACTTTCATGCTGGAATGGGTGAAGCCAAGGATGTAACCTCATATTCAGGAATGAGAGGACATAGATGTAATAATTGAAGAATCAGGGGAATGTGGTGGTGATGATGATGGCCCTGGGTGAAGCAGCAGATGGGTGGAGTATTTGGGGAGAGGGACTGGAGAGACAGTTGGCCTGTCTCTTCATGAGAATGACAAAAGCAGGGCCGTGTCCCATCATGCCCCCTGCCCAGGGCTTCAGAGATGGATTAGCAGAGAGCTCTGCTCCTGATGTGTGCTTCCAAAGAGCCATAAGCTACAGCTGAGAAACTTTATTAATTCCTTACTAATTCAAAGCATAGTATATTTTAGAGGTATATAATATGAAGTAATAAAATAATTAGGGATGCACTGATACAGATACTAACGTATCATCACGTGTCATTTGGATTAACACTAAATCATGCATGCAAGTAAAAACATTAAATGTTACGTGAAATGTTCTGTATAAGTGGTTCCCAGCCTCATTACAGGAAAATGTCAAGTGATTACTGTACCGCAGCACTGGAGAAGCTCTAAATGTTCTGCATTTAAATGAAAAATAGGACACGTTGATAGAATGAACAGTGAAAGTAACAGGAGCTTGTAATACATTTGAATTAAGAATGAAAATGACTAGGAAATATCTATTTACTAAACAAATTCGGTAAGTAATATGATTTTTATTTATGAAGTAATATGAAAAGTACAAATGCAATGAAAATACAGACATTAATATTAGCAAGTACTAAAAATAAAAGCACGGGTATACTACACTTTCTTAAAAAAATGGCGCATGAAAAATGTAAAATATAATAAATAAATAAATAAAAATCTCAATCTAAATATAATAAAATGGTAAATCTATTTTACCATTTTATTGTAGTTATAGTTTTAAAATTATATTTTATGAATTAATTATAATTTATAACTAATATTTATATAGTAAATATATAATATAATAAATTAATTATAAATTATATAAATATATTCATATAATAATATGAATAATAAATTATTTTAAATGATAGTTTTTATTTTAAAAACAATTTAACAATGTTTAAACATGAATAAAGCTGACTTTAATGTAAATTTAATGTAAAAAGTAATAAACAAGAACAAACTAAAATAACATTTATTGAATCTACATATATTAAAAAACTGTTTCCGTAATAACATAACATCTTTGTTTAAATCAATTTGACTTTCATTTCTATTCGATTTTTTTCCCTTGTTAGTTTTCACTTCATATTCTTTATTAAATAAATTCCAAGTGTTTGATCAATAACTGTAACCTTGGCACCACTTTCATTTTCCTTACACATCATAAGGCAGCAACTAAACTTAAGTTTCCAATTTTACTGGGGTGATTTTATCAAAGTTCCCCAACTATGATTAGAACCCTAAACAAACTCTTTGTATTTACGTTCATGTGACAATAACTGAGGCACAGCATTGAAAATGACTGATTAAATGAACCAGTAGGCACATATCTTTGGACGTTATGCGTATGAGCTCCCAGAGTACTAACCAGTGAAGAAGACAAGTGCAGACACCTGCTAGTCCCCAAGCAGTGCTAAAATTACATGACTACACTCACACGCAAGCGCAACGGCCCGTCAGACCGAGGGGAAAGCTTGTGCCCTCACAGTCTGTGGAGGCGTGTCTCAGATACAGACAGAGAGGCTCAGAGGGGTGGACTTCCTGAGAACTGTCAGCTTGCATTTGCTCTATTTGGCTTGATACTTTTTGTTGGAAAAAGAGGAAGTAAGAGAGAGAGTGAGAGAGAGAGAGGAGAGAGAGAGAGAGAGCAAGAGGAGCGGAGACATAAATCACTGTATTAAAAATTGCACTATTGTGGCTTTCAGTTCAGGTTTGTCAGCTTTGAGGTCTTATATGCTCTTGTTCTCCTAAAAGTTGACAAAATAACCAATAAGCATGTACATTTGAATAGAAAAAAGAGAGAGATAAGCTCTTTGATATGTCCTGCTCCATTTTCCTGTTTCAATAGGACAAATGCCAACACAAGAATGAAAATGTGTGTCCATGAAACTGTTTCATAAACATATTCCACCTTTAAAAGACATTTAAGAACTGGTAGTCAGATACTTTATAGTCCTCCACAAGCAAAAAGCTGAATGTTGAACAATGAAATCAATTAATGTTCAGATATAACAACCTGCTCTGCCAACAATATACTGCATCTGTCTACAGAATTAAGTCTAGAATTTGAAAAGAAGTGAATTCAATGAAAGAAAAAACCTGTTTTAACAAAACATCAATGAGAACCACTATTTTAGACATAAAAGAACATGAATCTGTGTGTGTGTATGTGACCAACCATGAGTATTACCATACCATATTTTGTGTTGTATATAGTTTTAATAATAATATTTTAATAATAAAATTAATAATTTTATTTAGCAAAGATGCATTAAGTGAAAGTAAAGACTTTATTCTTGAAATAGAAAAAAAAATCTATTTCAAATAAATGCTAAATTCTTTTGAACTTTCTAGTCATGCTGAAAAATATCTCATGTTTTCCACACACACACTGATCATAGTGATCAACACTGATAATAGTAAGAAATGTTTCTTGATCAAAAAATATGCATATTAGAATGATTTCTGAAGGATTATGTGACGCTGAAGACTGAAAAATAGATTTGCCATCACAGGAATAAATTGCATTTTATTATATATTCAAATAGAAAACAGTTATTTTAAATAGTGATTATATTTCACAATATTACTTGTATCATGTTTTGTATTATCAAATAAATGCAGCACTGACAAGCATAAAATACTTCTTTAAAACACATTGAAAAATCTAACCGATCCCAAATGATTGAATGGTAATGTATATATTAAATATAATATGACACAAGATATGAATAGATTTCAAACCTTTGTTAAGAAGTCCAAGGAGGGAATTTAGAGCTAAAGTCAAGTCTTAATCATTAGCTCTCCATCATGGACAGCAAGCTAAATAATATGCTTAACTTTATCTTACTGAAGGATTAAAGGAAAATGTGAAACAGACCGCATTAAACACAGATTCACCTGCAGCAAGAATAAACATGGTTTGTGTTGACCACAATGTGTATTATTTAGTGAATTATTGTACGCCAAGGGCATGAAACCAAATAATTAAAGATACGTTTAGAAAGCAAATACTCAAACTAAGACAATCTGAGTCCTGAAGCAAAACCTGTGTTTTGGAGAATATCAGTTAATGCTCAACACCACGGACAGTGTCTTCAGGACAGGCTGCTGGTTTATGTGGATCTGTCCAGCATGATGAAAATAGCCCTGCAGTTTATTTCAGGCCTCGGAAATGCAGCGGAGATCTGGAGATGTCTGAAACAGCAGGGTTTGTATGAATACTGTAATTAAACTGTCACCACTGCTGTTTCACACATGCACGTGTGTGCGTTAATGCTTCTGGATGAATATGTGAGAAACACTCTCGTTGCTTGCTATGTCGCGATAAAGAGAATGTCACTGGTTCCTTGTGAGCGTGCACATCACTTACCACTCCCTGAGCAGCGATGAGGGCGGCGAGAGTGCTGCGTCCAGAGGTTCCTGGGGGACAGAGAGACAGACGTATCTCCTGACCCTGGATCAGCTGTCTGTCCATCTCCAGCAGCATGGCTTCAGCCTGCTCCGCCGTCTCGTACTCCACCACAGCGAAACCCCGCACTGGACTTCCCTCATCCTGAGCCAGCTGCAACACACACACACAGTGTTTAGAGATCAACAAATCTTGCCAAAGGCGTGTGATTGTGGTACATCATTACAATCCAATTTTCTCTCAGCTCTTGCGAGGCATGATTATTTTATGAAACCAAAAAATGAACAATTTCATTCATTTTCATTAAAATTCTCAACTGGATGCATCCTAAATAATGGAAGCAAAATTTATCTGCAGATATGAGCTCCGCTGGGTTGTGCAGAGCCTTAAGGAACCCACTGATCTGTGTCTTCTGGAGTTGATTTGTGAGTTGCCTGCAGCTAAAGGATGTGGTTAATGATTGTGACATTCTGACATGAGAAATAAAACCCCCACTGCATATTAAGCACTGCTTTGATATTAGAACAGAAATTGAGGTTTAATTATTGAGTATTTTTCCTTGTGGCAAACATGAAGATTTCTGTTTATTGATACTGTGGGGTCCAAACATCAGAGACCAGACATCTGAGATTTTTCTTCATCTGTTTGTTTGTTTTTATTTAATGCTCATTATTTTTTTCAATAATAGTAATAATAATATTAAAACAATACTAATTGTTATTATTTGTATTATTATTATTATTATTATCTGTACAGAGGATTTCATATTTGCTTATTTAATTAGTGATTTAAAAATACTGCATACTATTTCTTATGCATTTTGTTTCTTTCTTTTTTAATTTTTTTTAAATCCTAAAAAAAATTCTGTTTATTTACAGGTTTAAATTTGGTTTTGAATCCCAGATTTTTAGTACGGTTTCAGACTTTTGGACTCCACTGTATAGAGTCAAACCAAAAATTATTGAGACACCAGATATAATTTTTGATATCTTTTTACTAGTGGGTGCAGGACACTATAGTTAATTTATGTAAATGAGGATAGCAAAATAAAGTAAACTGTGACATATTATACCAAAAAATAATTTTTGTCCCAATTTTTATTCAGACACTTTGACCTGACCATGTTTTGCTTAAGTGCTTTACTTTAATTGCTAATGCGACCTTTTTACACCACAGACTGAACAAAATTAAGCATTGCTTGAAATTGGTTGACCTAAAATGGTATTATATAATTGTGTACTTAAATTTAATAGCTGACAGCTGACAGTTATTTAACCTAATTCATTACATATCTTTCTATCAATGTTATCTGACATTATCAAGATGAATTTATTCTGACACAGTTTAACTCTGAACTCTTGTCTTATTTTGTTACCATTCCAAACTACAGCAAATAAACTGTGATAATGTGAGAAATGTTGAAGGTGTCTGAATAAATTTTGATTTGACTGTATATTTGCTATAAATACAATTTTAGCTCATCCACACTCTTTATAATCTTAAGTTGTCAGACCAGTCCAAGACACCAAAGTGTAGGTCAGACAAAGATAGTATGCAACAATAACTAACTATGGTATTGCAGAAATGACTATTGTAAATAATCTATTAGTGAGGTAAGACAGAAATATAAATTGTGTTTTTACTGTTTTTTTACTGTTTGACATACAAATATCATAGTTTGTTTCATAGAAACTACGGATAAAGAGAAGCCATTTACAGGTTAAGGAAAAAAAAGTAATTACTATGCAAAAAACACTAAGTGTTTTCATAAGTGTGCAAACCAAGCAGCATATCACAGTATATCATCTTTGCTGAGTCCGCGAGAAACGTTGTGCCTTACTACAGTAGCTTCATGTCAGGAACAGAGATGTCATTTCATGCTTTCATTAAACCAGCCGTGTCCAGATCTAAAACTAGACTCTGTCTGTGGGAGAATGTTCTGTGTTCCAGCAGGCAAGTCAATTACTTGTTTATAGTTCTTTCCATGACTCTGGTTGGGGTGAAGAGAGATCTGGCTTTGTTTTACTTTTGAAAAAGAAATATGAATGATATTTCAAATATGAAATACAACATCTCTAACATGCACTGCCCCCCAAAAAGTACCACGGTCACTTAAGCCACACTTAGAGATGCATGAATGTTATTGAATTAGGTAACAAAATATCTGAGACCACTATACCCAAGACACATGTTAAATCAACTCGCAAACAAGCGTATTTAACGGTAAAGTGATTCACCATCAAAAAACTTACACATGCACACAAGCCTACTTGCAAATATGCTAAAAACTCTCTAATTCCCAGCACAATTACCAGGCAGTGTTTTGAATCTCACAGTCCTTATGAGGAACCACACAGGGAATCAAGAACATTTACAAGGTGAGCTTGAGTAAACACACACACACACACTCTCCAGATGTGTTGTGAAGTGTTGACTTTCATCTATGTGCGTCATTTTGTTGAACTGGCCTCAAGGGAGTCCAGCGGCGCCTCATCAAAACATCTCCACCGACTGCCAGGGACTCATCAGTGGAAAGAACTACCTCCTCTATCCACTCCTTCATCGTGTTCGGCTTAACATTATGGCTGGATTATTTTCTAAACAATGTCATTCACCAATGAAAAGAGGTAATAATGATTTACAAACTTCATTACAACCCTTACGAAAAAGAAGTCAAGCTATTAGTCTACTTTTTTTAAACTAAAAATGGGGTGTTACTTCTTATGATTCTCAGAAATGGGCTTTATGTACTTCTCAGAAATATACAAAATGACATCTAAGTATACTTGTCTTATACTTAGAAAAGTCTAAAAGTATATTTGATTGTGCTCCTAGAACCCGTGTTTTCATTGTTATATGGTAGGGGTGCTATTCTTCTGAAGAATCCAATTCTTCCATGTTCCTGTCACCTGTTCCTGTGGCTCAGTGGTAGAGCATTGCGTTAGCAGCGCAAAAGGTTGTGGGTTCAATTCCCAGGGAACACACATACTGATAAAAAAAATGTATAGCCTGAATGCACTGTAAGTCGCTTTGGATAAAAGCGTCTGCTAAATGTAATTCAGTCTTTTTTCAGCTTTTTGTTCAAAATGTTGTTTATTTCTTTATTTTTTATTTCTTTATGAAACTTACCCACATTCAAGTGTTTTAAAAAAAAAGAATGCATGAAGCTAGAATAAAATGTTTTTGTTTACAAGCAGATACTCTGTTCTTTCTTTGGATGTTTTGTATGTTCAGATATTCATATTACAAAATATATACAAATTAATACCTAAATAATGGACATAGTAGTATACTTAAAGTATGATGTAAAGTTCACTTAAAGAAAACTTACGAGTATACTTGCAGTATAAGACTACTAAACTAGTAGTTTACTGAGACTATACTTCAAAGTGTACTAAAAATGCGACTACAAGTATTTAATTAGTAAACTATCAGTATACCTATAAGTTCACTTTTAGTGTAGTTGCAGTACAAGCTAAAAACTTTGATGTAAACTAGTTGTGTACTCAAAGTTTACTACTGTTATACTTAAAGTATACTTTTATATACTAGAAAGTGGGCCAATTTAGTCCCAAGGAGTATTGAAATAGTACACTTATGAGTATACTACTAGTACACTGATATTTGTATACTTACTACATAAAGTATACTTGATAAAATAAACTTAAGTATAATACTTTTTGGTAAGGGAAAGAATTACACTAATCAAATGTTTAGTTTTTTTATACTGTTCATTTCTTTTATTTGTGAATTAGCGAGAACAACTGAAAAGAACTTTGTGTTGACCTGTTTAGTGTCAATATATTACAGTGGTGTCCAAAATTGTTAGAACACTTAGCATATTTCACCTTAAAAGGAGCGGCGTATCCTGGGGGTTACAAACATTTAAGAAGCTGTGGGGAGAAGCAGTGAAAGTGTAGGTCTTATATCTTCTTATTTCTTTCATTTTGAAAGGGTGTTTGTTGTGAATATTTAGATGAGGTGACATTTGTTTCTCCATTCTTTGTTTAGCTCACAGGAAGCATTTAAAACTGCATGGCCTGTAGTGAGAAACTACTCACCCTCCGATAAAAGTTGATCTAGTTCAATATTTACACATGTTGGAGGGGACTTACCTGTTTAAAAAGCTGTTGATCAGCATTAGCTTATTAGGTTTACATTGAAATTTTCTAAATTAAAAGCTTATATTTTTTGTAATCTGTCTCTAAATGTTTGTATCTCAGGGAATCCGTCGCCCTTTTAGGGGTATAAATCTAGATATAAAAACATACATTATATTGCCAAAAGTATTGGGTCGCCCCCTTCTAATGAACAGGTTTGACTACTTTAGTAATTTCTATGAGTACAAATCTTAATGTTAAAGCATATAATGATATTCTAGGAAATTGTGTGCTTCTAATATTATAGCAACAGTTTGGACAGGACCCTTTTCTATTCTAACATGTAAACACTGATGCACAGCCTTCACACAGCCTGAGAGAAAGAAAGAGATAGATGAAGAAAGACAGGATGAAGGTTGAATCGAGGGACTCTATAAAGTGAGTGGGTGGAAGAAACTGATCAGCTATTGGCAGTTACTCTGTTGGAAATGAGACTCCTGAGGGAACACATAGAGGAAAGAGAGACTGAGAGAGCGCTCTGGAGAGTGAGTGAATGAATGAACAGATAATGTCCTAGTGACAGCGAAGAAGATGGAAAATAAGGAGAGCCGAAGAAGAGAAAGGATGTTGAGAGAATGTGAGATGAAGACAGGCTGATTAGAGGACAGACAGAAAGGACTGACATAAAGGATGATAGAAGCAAAAAGGGAAACGCAGTCAGATTCAAAGCGGGACCTTATACATGTACATACGCACAGACATGAATACATACATGCTGGTGAGAATGGAGGAAACCATGAATCTGTAATGTGTACTAGTGTGGCCTGGATATTTCTTTCACACTGTCACACACACACACGGCGTACGTCCTTGGCAGTAATAAGTGGTGCGGTATGTCTCGGAGGAACCCGGGCTTATCTGTGCCAGTTATAATGCAGTCAGGACAGCGTATGTAAAAGTCTAAATATAGAGAAGGAAAAGCATTCGTCATTTGGAGGAGTGAAACATTTGTGTGCGTGTCCGTTTGAACACTACGCTGAATGCACACCATTCCCACAATCTACCTTCCCAGAGGAAAATTGTACTGCTCTCCTATAGCTCAGCAGTTTTCAGTTATGTTTCATTTAAATGTCAACTCAGATATTTCATCTAAAATTCCTTAAAATTAATAGAGCCGAGAGCAGAAAACATCAATGATGAAACATGTGAATATGATTAAAATAGTCAAATATGAAAGAACAAATCCTGTGGATGTTACCAAACTTCCAGAGTTATTTGTGAAAATGTAAATTAACTTATTAAAGCGGCACCAGAGTTGAATGGGTGTGTAATTGCTTGAGTAGCAGGTGGCTCCATCCCACCAAATTCAGTTTCTCTGTGTTTTATTGTTTTTGATGCCCAAATAAATTTAGAAGATACAATAAAAGAAGCAAATGAGACAATCATTGGACAAGAACAGAGCTATACAATTAATGTGCACTAATGCAGATCATTTGTTTTTGAAAGAATTTGATTGAGTTCACAGACATTTCAACCGATAACAGATGATTTCCTCTCTTATAGGAAAGCAATCTTTACAGTATGCTTCAATAAATAGTGCTCTTAAAGAGTTATTTTTTCTGTAATCTAGTGCTTTAAACCAGTGATTAAGTATCTATTATTGGCCAATGCAATACATTTAAAAAATCCCTAATATCAGTCAATAACAGGTACATTGTGCATCCCTTGAGTACTGAAACCTCTGAATTTTGATTGTAAACATTAATGACTTGAAATATCTGAGCATAAAGAGCTCCAGACGAGATACACTATCGTTCAAAAGTTTTGAGATTTTTAATGTTTCTATAATGTATTTTAATATTTTTTTAAATAAAGTTTATTCCTGTGATTGCAAATCTGAATTTTCAGTATTCAGTGTTATGATCCTTCAGAAATCATTTTAATATGCTGATTTGGTGCTCAAGAAACATTTCCCATTATTATCAATGCTGAAAACAGCTGTTCTGCATAATATTTTTGTGGAAATATTTTTAGGGTTTCTTTGATGAACAGATAAGTTAGATTAAGAAGTAGATAATAATAGATAAATAAAAAGAACAGCATTTATAAAAAAAAAAAAAAAACTTTTGTTAACATTGTCTTTTTGTCACTTTCATTCAATTTAATGTATCCTTCTTGAATAAAAGTAAAAAAATATTTAAATAATTCTAACTTTTGAATGGTAATGTACATGTGAAATTTTGAAAAATCTAAGAAGCAGGAGATAGGGATGTTCATTTTAACCGTTTAACCGTTAACCCACCGATAAGAATTTTGACCGATTAATACAATCAGTTAAAATGGTTTAAAGTCACTTTTTTTTTCTTTTTCTTCAGTAATTCAGTAAAGGTTTGCTGCATGGTTAAAATAAGCTATGTGTATAAAAAAAAATATATGTTTTTTAGAGAGAGAGAGAGAGAGAGAGAGAAAAAAAACATAAATCGCATTTTATTATTTCACTCAGAAATAGGCGCGAATTACAAACATTATAATAAACACTGTAAACATAGCTAGGCTATTTTAGTTCCTCTCACTCCACAACAAATCCTTTCAATTAACAGTAGGCTAGTTAGAAAAGAACAAGAATTAAAAATGTAAGAAGCTATAGCTATATAAACGACAAACCAAAACAAATTAATTTAGGCTAAAACGAAACTGAAACCAATTTTGGGTCTCTCGTTCGACACAAAATCAAATGTTTCTGTATTCGCGATGTATTTGAATGCCAAAATATTATTTACCTTTTATGTAGTCCTGCTTCACTTGCGTTCCAATATCCACGTAAAACAAATGTTTTGCATAACTTCACGGCGGTACGGTGACAACGCTTAATGGCACAGATTTTACTACATATTTAAACTGAGCAGTGTGTTTTTTCTGCTATGTTTGACTGATTGTTTTTTATAATGATAATGAACAGGCTGCATTGTGAAGGTAGAATGCTTAACTGTGTGTGCGCATGCGGCGCTGGAGAAATCACTTGATTTGTTTTTTCTTCTAACAGTGGAAGCAAATACTCCTTTTAGTCATGAAGATAATCGGAATTGTAAAAGGTTTGCTTTTATTTGTGTACATTCACAATAAAAACAAAATTTGCGATTTTGTAAAATAAGCCTAAAAAAATAGGATTCCGCTTTCTGCCGTCTGCTTTCCTTTCACGCAGCACAAAAATGAACCGAAACTCTGCATAGGCTACTTGTTGCACAGGTTTACTATCGTTTTCTTAAATTATTATTTAAGTGAAAATATATTTCTCGTATAGGCCTATTTATTCGTTATAATATATAATATATATATATATCGCCTAGCTTTATTATGTTTTTCTCCGCTCGCAGAAGCGCTGCAGGTGCGTGATGTGATAGCTATGATGATCATGTGAATCCTCATGTTCTGTTGTTTTCTGCTTTTTGCACATGTAAAATTAATCCCCGGAAATTAAAGACACTTAATCCCCGGTCACAGACACTTATTCTTTCTAATTTAATTCAGTTCTAATTTAAAATAATCTTGTCGGTTAACGGTTAATAATCGGTTAACGAATGTCGGTTGTCGGTTAGGAAAAATAACCGAAATGAACATCCTTAGCAAACATAAGAAAAGGTCTCCATTTGCTCTCCATTTAGTCACACTTCTTTCTAGGAAAAAGTTTGTGAAAAATCTCATATTAAAAAGATTATATTTGTAATTTTTCTTTTTTATGGGCTTCCTCTGTTTCATGTTGCTGCTTTTAAAACGCCCACCTATTCAGACTCTCAAATTTGCACACACACACACACACACACACACACACACACATACACATAAACAAATAGCCCCAGATGAGCTTGTTACATCTCTTGTTTCAAAAAACACAGTAAAAAGAGAGATGGAATATGAAAAACAGATATTTAGAGACATAGAAAAAAAAGGAAACTGTCACCACCCAGGGCTCTTATCGCAGCCAAAAACACCACACACACAGACTAGCAAAATCAAACAGGAAGTAGATTTGTTTGTATGTAGCCTATATGATGACAGGCTTCTGTATGACAAATTAGAGCATAAAATGTTTTCAGTAAACCTGCTGAGCTGCGCAAATGGTAAAGTGCTCTCTCTTGGCCCAAAATGATTCTGTCATGAGTCTACTATATCCTGCAGGGCACTTGACACAAATCTAACACAATAATGATACTCCATGAGTTTCCTGTATTAGGCCTTGTATGTACAAAAACTTTACTAGGCAGGAAGGAGAGTGTGGTCAGGTGTCTATATATATGGGTGCAGTCACACCTACTATAGTCTCGCACAGCCAGACCTTCATCACAACTTTCACTGGCCAAGAACCGCCCAAGAAGCCATCTGATAGACATGTAAAGCAGCCAATCACACTTTGTTTTGCTCAGCATCATGTTTAGGGATGTGAAAATGTAAAGTCAATGTTCGTACAATAACAGACTGGCGTACAACTTATAAATGAATCATTCAATAATGTCATTAAATCATGAGATCATCGTCACAGTTGTAAACACAATGGTTTTTTTCTTCTATGAAAGGGTTTGGAGTCGCGACACACAAGTCTCTCAGAAACCGTGTAGAATTCAACCAATCAGATGACGACTTCAAAATTCCCAAAGTGTTTCCCATTTTGCCAACAGTCCGTGGGCATGATGTCTGAGGCTGAGACTACACCATCAAAGAGACGCTGAGACATTCAGCCATTACTGACCTCAGGCCAGAGAAATCAATACAGCAACCACCTCCATTTAAACACACAAACAGTAGAAAGTAAACCATAAAGTACTCCATCAAAAGCAAATATTGTATCTGGATGTCTGCATGGTGTGTTCCCTCTGGCTCGGACATGTTCTATTTCCTCTTATAAATGGCTGACCTTTGAGAGCGATAGAAAGACCCCAGTGGGATTTGGAGAAAAAAGGGGGCGCTAGGCAGTATGAATGAAAGAATAATGTCAAGGCAGTGGTGAAGTATGAAAAAATTCAGCCTTACAGTATGTAACTTGGTATAAGATCAAGTAAAAAGATTCGTTTTTTTGGGGGGGGAATAAGAAAATGTAGGCAGTGTTTGCCCATACAAAACCATCTCTACGGCCCCCAGCGATCTCTTTAAACTGCCCCAAGTCACAAGAGTCCACCTTGAGAAGATATTCTACTGCTTAGATATGGCTCCCAGGGGCCTCTGCACAGGGTCCCCAGTCACCATCAAGTCTGTAAGATATTCTGGTTCCTAGGCTTAATGGCTTAGATAGCACCACAAGTCAATAAGCTACATGTGTCGAGTTATGTACAACAGCTCAAATTTGCAAAACTTTTGGTGAAAGAATAATGGCAAGCATAAGCAATAACAATAGTGATACCCAGCTAAATACTCGTTTGCATAAAAAAATAATAAAAAATAAATAAAATTATTATTATTATTTATTTTTTTATCAATGCGAATACATTTTAACTGACACAACCTTGTGTTCAGATTTTTTTTTATTAATATCTGCGAATAAAGTTGGCCAACCAATAAGGTTTGCGCTTTTGGTCACATGCCCAGAACCATTGCTATTACATAAATTGACTTGGTGACTCTCACAAACAGATTGTTTTGATAAGAAGACTCCAGAAAACAGCTCTCCTGTCTCCGTACTCATGCATTTACTGTTGTTAGATAAACAACATAGTGAACACAAAAATTGTAATGGCTGTTTGAAAACATGCAAATACTGTTTAACGTCCTTTCTTCTCTGTGACAACCAGGTGTGAAAAACGAAAAGTGAATTTGCATTTTTATCCAGACAGTATGCTGTTTTTTTCTGCACTGGTATAGTAAACCTGTGTTGTTATTGTTAACCAAAACTAAAGCTTTTGTTAAATAAATAAACTTCAATAAAATATTAGATGAAACACTTAGAAACTTAGAAAAACAAAAATAAGAAATGTTTGTCAAACTAATGTAGTAACTAAATAAGTTTAAGCACAACAACTAAAACTAAAATTGAAATAAAATAATAAATTAAAGCTAAATTGAAGTATTAAAAAAATAGAAAATTGACAAAAGCACATAACAAAATTACTTAAACTTAAATAAAACTAAAATAAAATAAAATTCAATATATTAAAATATCATATCATAATAGTATATAGCTAAGAGTAATATTACACTGGTCTAAGCAGACAAATTATATTTGTAAATTGGACAGAATTCTCATTTTGAACGTCTTTATATACCAAGTAAACATCACAACCTGGGAATAAAACAATGACAGATATATGCATACACAACATGCAAGCACTAAACCAGAGTGATATAATAAAAAATAAGAGCAGTGCAGAAATGCATGTACAGCAAAACAATAAGGGATAAATTTGAAAGCATGTCAATCCAAACATGGATCTAAATGGATGTATACATTTTTCAAATGACCTACATGTGGTCATTAATAATGCAGCAGCATTAAAAATCACATCACTTAATCTGTACGATCAATATGAATATTTTTAGACATTAAACATTCATGGTTACTTATTTTGAAAGTATATACTGTGTGCGTCTTCATATTCCATCTTTAAGAAGGAGGCAGTCTTAAAAAGTGACATGTTTGTTTGTGGGTGTGTTATGACAGCCTTCAAAATCTACTGAGGGTGTCAGGTCAGCAGATGAGTTAACCTTCATATCAGCCGAAAGGAAACATAAAGATAAACACAGAGACAAACAGAAAGCAGACAAAGAGAGGGAGCGGAAGGAATGGATAAAAAAAACAGAAAGCAGCAATAACAAAATCAAAACTCTCCACTTGCGATTAATCACATCCACCTAAATATATCTGGATGCACTGTGTGTGCATCCAGCTGTCAGTCTTTGTGTGTATGTGAGTCCGTCATATGTGCCAGGGTCAGAATATGCCCATCATAGACGAGCTGAGTCATCTAATAACATAACTGCAGCTGTCTTTCTCAAAAAGAAAGGCAAAAGGAAGAGAGTAACTGAAGGGAGGGGGACTGCAAGATGAATGAGTGACAAAGTGGGAGGTGATATGTGAGAAAGAAAAAAAAGCATCTATTGGAGCCGACATTTCCTGTCAACTAAACTCGAGAGTTTTGTCATTTCATATCACACCACAGTAGTTTTGAGAAAAACACTTCTGCATCATGTGTGGAGAGTCAAACATGACCTCGTCATCTCTCTAAATGAGAACTATGATCAATCTGACTTTAAGCCAGTAAAAGTCATTTACTCACCCTCATGTCAGTATGACTTTCCTTCAAGGAACACAAAGGAGATATTCTGCCTCATAACTTGTTCTTGTGTGTCTTGTGATCAACTGAGACATCCCAGGTATAAATATGCACAGTGTGTGTGAATAAGATTTAAGTGTTTTAACAAATAAATCAAATTTATGGAAAGCGCCACTACTGAGCAATTTGACTAATGACTGATTAATATACTCATAACAATGAATTAAACAACTGTTAACATTAATTTGTAATATAGTTTTTCTGTTGTCTCACTTCAATAATGTCATCTATGCGTTAGTGGATGCAAGTTGTGTAGTTAAACTTCATAAATAGTGAACAGCTGGCTCATTTAGTTTAATTCACATCTAGTTCATTTGCAGTCTATTTGAATTTCAATGAAATGAGCAAAACAGCAGTCTAGAAAAATTTTAAAAGTGAAACTAAGGGTAAATATAAATACATATTATATAGTTTGGGGTGGTGAAATGGTCTGCTGTTTTTGTTTTACTTTTAAAGTGATCAACCACCTGAAAAGATTTGAAAACCACTGCACTATTACAACAGAAGGACTGAATAAACCCTGAAATAACTCCATATATCTAAACAGCTGCGTTGAAGAACTCCAATTAGGAGAATACATTACTAGAGTCACTCTTTCCAATCATCATCCAGTTATAAAATAAGCTTTTAGATCATTAAAAACCTCCTAAATATTGATGAGACATTTTCTGTCGACATGAGGCACATTTTGCATCTTATTTTCCGGCATCTCCTGCACAGAAATGAGCTGAATCACTTGCGCAGTTCATCGAGTTATCTCATTTCTGTACAGTAGTGGGGGCGGCAATATTCAGAGAGCTCCATTATTGATTCCTGAAGCAAAGCTTGAGTATTAAAGAGGCCTGAGAGCACTGTGATGCAATTTGAGGTCAAAGTCCTGAGAGCTTGATGCATCTCAAACACTCCAGCAGATGGTGTGGGTTTAGCGCTGCTGCAAAGCTTCATGGGATTGAGAGGGTGTAGCGTATTGATTTCTATGTTGGCTGGTGTTGGCCCTAACTGTATCTAAAGTCAGTGTTGCCCTTTAGCATTAATGGTTTTGATTAGGATGGAGGTTGAAGAAACCGTATCCTGCATCAGCACTTAAAGGCAGTTTTCCTGGGCGGTATTGATTTCTGGAGAAGGTTTGCATGGTGAAAAGCTCTCTCTTTTTAACACAGTGGAGACAGAAGTGAAGGCTGGGTAGGGTTTCCACACAAGTCCTCGTCACCAAGTCTGGCAACAGAACTCAACCTCTAAAGCCACAATCAGATCATCAGTGCTTCTCTAATGACTAGGTTTGGAACAGAAAACCAGGTTGTATTGAGAAACGGTTCCAAACAAATACTGGAACCAAATGATGTTAATGAAGAAAGGTGTGACCAGTGTAGTCTGATTCCTGAACAAATTACTCTTATGATCCTTTTTGATGAACATTAATGAGTCAGTTCAGTTCACCAAACAAGTGACTCTTATGAGCCATTTATTTTCTTGAATCAGAGAAATCTTGGATTCCCAAATTAATTACACTTATAAGCCACTTTTTAACCAAATTCAAATCAAGGCAGTATCATATTTCTAAAAGAATGACTCTTATGTTTATGTTCTTGTTTTTTTAAGCAAATCAAAATATTGTGCTGTCAGTGCAGTCAGATTCTCAAACAGATGACTCTTATGAGCAATTTCTTTAAGTTAATCAGAAAAACTCATCAGTTCTTTTTAGCAAATTAAATGTTTAAGTGAATAAAAAAACTCAGTGTATTCCGATTCCTGAACAAATGACTCTTATAGGGCAGCTCTTTTAAGTGAAACAAAAAGATACATAACAATCAGTGTAGTCTAATTACCAGGAAAACAATTACTCTCATAAGCCATTTCTTTTGTGAATCAGAAAAGCTCAGCACAATCAGTTTAGTCTGATTCCCAAACAAATTACTCTATAAGCCATTTTTATGTGATTCAAAAACATACAGCACAATCATTGTGGCCAGATTCCTATATAAATGACTCAAATGAGCTGGTTCTTTTAAGTGAATCAAAAGCACTTTAGCAGTTACTGAATTAATTTGTCTCAAAAGCTTTTATGGGTGTTTTTATGTAATTTCTGAAGCTTGACAGTTTCCATTTTTTCACTTTCATTGTATGACAAACAGCACCAGAAACAATGCGCTAAACTTCTCCTTTTGTGTTCCACAGAATAAAGAAAGTCATACAAGTTTGAAACAAACATGAGGGTGATTAAATGATGACAAAATGTTCATTTTGGGGGGAACTATCTCTTTAGAAGACTGCAAGTGGCAACACATTCCGCTGGACTGCAGTAGCCTTACAGAAATCATTTCTCTGTTGGACTAAGAAATATTACCACCTTTACTTCACCAAATCATTTTTTCTATAAAATAATTCTTTCCAGCCATGTCGGTGGAGGTGAAATGCCTAAATAAGCCCTGTTACTTTTCTTCACATCTCACCTGGCAGAAGACGGGTTTGTAGCTTTCTGAAAAAATGTGCGCCAGCTCCTCCGAGTCTTCAAAGTCTAGCGGCAGGCGATCCACGCATAAGCACTTGGAGTGGAGGTGGTCAGCAGAGGTCAGCTGGTTGACGTCAGCCCACTGCACCATGAGTGCACGGTCGCCCAGCGGTTTGCCCAAGAGTTCTGACCGTGCCCTGGAGGCCGAGTCCTTCTTCATGTACTCCACAAAGCCGTAACCTTTGGAGTGGCCCGTAAGGTCACTGTACACCAGGAAACAGCGTTCAATGTTGCCATAGGAGCGCACCAGCTCCTGAAACTGGGTGGCAGTGACTGTGTAGGGCACGTTGGTGACACACAGGAGAGAGTCCGTGGGCTGAAGCTGGACGGTGATGTCACGGCCTCGGACTGATGTCTGGTGCAGAGTTCGGATGGCATCCTGTGCCTGGTCACCATTTAGAAGGGTTACGAAGGCTAGTGAGACACACACACACATAAACACACGTACACAAAAAAACATTAATAAAACACTCAAACAGCAAATCAAATGGATCTTGAGTGTAAAAACCAACAAGAGTAGTATTACATCCTGTGAGTAAGAACAAAAATGTGGGTCACGCTGAGTCTAACAAAACACAAATGGAAAAACTCATCAAACATAAAAATTAACATACAGGCCAGAAAAAAAAAATGACATAAAAAAAAAATTGCAGTTATATGTTAGTGGATGCATTTCATGAGAAGAGGAGCAATTGTATGCTTTTTTTCTCCGTTATTTCACTGAAACAAAGAGCAGACTGTGGACGAGAACTTTGCAGGAGTAAACATTGACACTCTAGGATCCGACACTGATGTTAACTGCAGTGAATACGTAGCACAACCTTAAAAAAGTTAAATTCCAGCACAAGCATCCTCACTCGTATATCACAATTTTACCGGACATGTAATGCACGTAATTCACAATCCTTTAAGTTCCTTCTATGCATGAAACTTAAAGTCAGAATGAAATATTTTTGAAATGCATTGATCTTATTGTGAACTATACATCCATGCATGCTTTATTTCTTTTAAATTTTGAACATTTTTAATAAAATCCTTTTTAATTTGACCTTTAGATGAAAACAACAGACTTCTCTCTGGTGAGGCATGTCGGACTTTTTCCAAATCATTTAGTCCACTTAATCCCTGTACCTTCAAGATCACATTTGTCTCCATTTTTTAAATGCCACGCCCACATCTTAAAATCTAATTAACAACCGATGATGTATTTTACAATTTGGAATAAAAGATCTGCAGTTACTTCTGATTCATCCTGACTTCACATGAATAACTTCTTATTCTTCTCAAATCTTCTATTTCAACAAAAACAATGTAAAAACTAAAACTTTACAGATTTCCTATTGGATTGGAATATGTTTCTCAGTTTACAAACCTGATTAATTCCTGGAAATGTGTCAGAACAGTGATCCTGTCATAAAATAATCCTTAATTACCATTCAATTCAATTAAAACATGTAATTAACTTCACAAGAAGTCTGTCGATTTAATTATCAAACATAAAAGGATTTAACAAGATTTTAAAAAACAGGGCATAAATTGTTTAAAAATATTGTCTATCACTCTTGCAGAGGAATACAATATTTTGTTTAGTTCCACATACAGTAAAATCTAATTCTGAATATGTTTCGCACATTACTTGCAATTATACATGTGAATCCAGCATTTGAGCACAAAGCCCAGTTTATGACATTTATGCTGTTTATACAGTAAATGAGTCTGTTGCATTATTTCCCAGTAAATTGTTTAGCAAGAACTAATTGGATGCTTTCCACCCCCTCAGAAATTAATCAGCCCTTTAACTTCTGCTGAACCTGTAGTGCCCTTTATAATACACAGTGACAATCCTTTAAAACTACAGTAATCTTTTAGAATAAATAGTAAATAACTATTGTAAATAGTTTCACACAGGCCCTTGATCCATAGAAGTTATTCTCGTTTATACTTCATTTTTTCCGTCTCCATCCCCCTCATTCCTCCCTTCCTTTTAACTAGAGTAAATGAAGCATAGCTAGGCATTTTCTTATCCGACAAAGAGAAAATACAGAGTGAACAAAGAGCAGCTAACACAATAATCTTTGAAATCACAGCCACTTTAGCTGGTGACAGCGCTGAGACGGCCATTTTTTAAAACACAGGAACCTGATTATAGCCTTCGTCTCAATCTGTGACAGTTATTAGTTTTTTTTTTCCTGGCTAAGTCGAGTTAGGGGGGTTGTGTGGTGGGGGCTTTATTGTAACAGCATAAAGCCTATAATTCTTCTGCCATGAGACATCTAAAATTACTCATTAATGTACAGTGGAGTCATTAATAAGCGCTACACAGGGTCTGACATAAAAATGAATAGCATGACGTGGTTCAGCTGTCAATAGAAGATGTCTATAGCTGATCTTTCATGGCTTCTTTAGGTCTGTTGTGGTCAGTTGAGTCTAGATTGAAACGCTTATCATTGGATTCTAGAAACATCACAAAACAAAGGCACAACAATTACAGCAATTATAAAGTTAAAATCACAGTGTTGAGCCTCCTCATCCCATGAGCATTGTCTGTGCTCCGTTTCCCCGTTCTTATTACACTCATTAGACTTTTCGTTAGCTCTGAGATGATAATATGCTGAGGAGGAGTAACACTCACTCAGTTACTGTAGTGTACGACATGAGCACTATTCACACTGTGAGAGCTCATTGAGATTCATTAAGCCAGGGTGTGAAAGATCACAGCATTTAAAACAAGCATGGGCTTGTATCTGTTAGCACATGGGGTTAGATGATTGATGCAGTCGCTTCTGTCCAGGCTAATGACACTCATAAAGAATCATTCCAACTAACTGGCTAACTGGCTAAATTTGCATATTTCTGCTAAACACTCAATGCACTTCTTTGGAAATGAGAAAATTGTACTAGATCCCACTATTTCATGAATTTACATCTTGATACCAAGAGACTGCTTTGTTGCATGCATGACGTGTAATATCTAGCTAACACAAATGAGGGGTCAGAAACCTTGTGCCACTTTTGGCAGGCGGAAGGGGAAACATTGGCACACCAGCAAAAACTGAGAGAGAGGAATATTACATGATTGTTATTTTGTTGGTTTTGGAAATGTTAAAGTCAGGGTCCAAAATGAACACTCACAGAGTGCAAAATATGAGTACAAATAGGCTTTGCAGAGTAAAAAAATAAAATAAAATAAAAATAATAATAATTCAGGATAAGTGTAAAAATGATAAACTGACACTCACTGTTTTAAGTAACATGCATGATTCAAATCAAAAACATATACAAACCATCTAACCTTTGTACCTCCAGAGGATAGTTTACAATTAAAAAAAAAAAAATCCAAAAATATTTGTCTGATCTTTTAAGACCAATTATGCAGCACATACACTACCGTTCCAAAGTTTGGGGTCATTATTATTATTATATTTTATTTTATTTAAAGAAATTAATACTTTCGTTCAGCAATAATGCAATAAATTTATTTATAAAAGTGACAGTAAAGACTTTTACATTACAAAAATTATATTTCAAATAAATTCTGTCTTTTTAAACTTTTCTATTCATCAACAAATGATTAAAAAATTAGTTTTCACAAAAAATATTAGGCAGCACAACTAAGCAATGATAATAAGCAATGCTTCTAATGGTTTCTGAAAGATCACTGAAGACTGGAGTAACGTTGGCTGAAAATTCACCTTTGCCATCAGAGGAATAAATTACATTTTAAAAATATATTAAAATAGATAAGCAGTTATTTACATTTTTAACTATATCACAGTTTTACTGTATTTTTGATTAAATAAATGCAGCATTGATGAGCATAAGAAACTTCTTTAAAAACCTTTGAATGGTAGTATACTGTATGTAAGCCACCAAAGCTAAAATATGAGGAACAAATCATGATGTTTCAGACCCATAAAAATGTAAAAGTTTGGTATATTTCTCATCCCAAAATTTTGTATGAACAAATCTTCATTCTATGCCATGTATTAAGATGCATTTTGGTTGATTGGATTAGTAGACAAGAGAGACATATTTCTTGTTTACACCTGCTATTTAATTTTTTTCCCCCACCTTCACATTAAACCAATTTCCTGATTTCTTTGAGGGAAGGGTCTGTGGGCAGGTGTATGTGTGGGCAGGTGTATGTATGGGCTTTTCTGATCTTCCGATCTAATATTGTGAAATAAGCTCATACAAATGCAAAAAGAGACAATGGAAAATGATACAGAATGCAGCAGCTTTCATTTCTGCTCTAATAGCTGCAAAACTACACTGAACGCTGTGAGTCTTTGTTACATTTTTCATCTTTAAACAAAACGTACTATTTCAGACAGCCAAGTGGCTTTTGTGGCTGTTCAAACACATTCAACCACATGACCATCTGTGTGTTTTTGGAGTGATCGAAAGTGGACAAGCTCAAAGCAAAGGGTTTCACACCCCGTTTACACCTGTATTTAGCATTGTCCACTTGTAATCGGATTTTAATAACTAATTTTAATATCAGGTGTAAACGGAGCCCTACAAATAAAAAAGTGCAACTAAATATTTCAGTTGAACAAGCTGAGCTCCCTGAGTGAAATCCCAGAAAGGCCTTTGACTTGCACTATCCTTGATCTGCCATGCTAAACACCGCAGCACCGTGAATGAGGATTCAGCCACTGTGACACAGACACATGCAATCACTGTGGTTTTAGTTTACAACTAGGTCTGTGGCAAAGAACAGACAACGCAGCTCTGCCCTGGTACTGTGCTCGTTATGGCTTGTTAGGCTCTGTTCAGACTATGTGTCGTTACCAGATGGCTACAATATCGTAGCAGACCAAGGCCATCAGCGCCGGGCCAAGTTTGGGTCCTTCAGGCTGTGCCTTGACAGAGTGTCCTCCCCCCACTAGCTGCCTTCAGCGGCAGAGCACAAACAAGCCTTCCCCTGCTGCTTTACAGCATGTCAATTATCAAGCATTCAGGCAGACGCACATACACACACTCACAAACACGCAGACAGAGGCTCTGTGATCCAACTAGTATTTTATGGCATGTCAGCTGGCAGGTCAGAGATACACAAAACACACATGCATACCTGTAGTTCCCGACTGCAACTATATCAATTCTAAGGTCACCTGACCTAATGTTTAATATAACGCTACAACACACACAGATTTTGGCGTCCGCTTGCTATATCTCAGCATGTCAATTACTACTGAAAACACCCAACAAAGCTGACAGCTGCTATACTGTAGATTTGGGGTATGTATTCTGATGAACATGCAAAAGAACAAACAGACTGATCTGGTATATTGTAAAATCAGGCTTTGGAAATGAATCTATTTTTGTTGGAGATGGACCAAAATGCTCTGAAAATTGTTTAATTTAAGATGTGGAAGTAGAACCGATCACCAGTGATAATCGCCTTATGCATGCTGTCCAATGATGTCAGCATAATATGAAATAATATGACAACTAAAAAAGTATTAAATATAGGTTTTGGTGATATTAAAAAGTTGATTTGTTGAATGAACCTTCATCCTATCATCTTTATATAAAAAGTGGTATTTCCATTCCATCACAATCAGTTTTTGCTTGCATTTACATTCCTAATTATTATTTATTTATATTTATTTCCTAATTATTATAGTGTAACAGCACAAGAAATGCTTAGCTCTCAACTCTGAGATTGCAGACTGAATTAAACGTGTTTAGAGAGAAAGACTGGATGGAATAAAAACACAACACATCCTATGTCTCTTTGCTTTGCTTTTACACATCTTTGAGCTCTTTTATCATGACTTATGACTCGTGCCTGAGCACTTCATAAGTGCAATGCTGTACCGGGTGAGCTACCGAGAAAGTTTACTACATTAGAAAAGCTATAGAACTGCAGATGCAAATGTCAGAATTAGGGGTGGGTGATATACTGTAGACATGATCAACCGGTAGAAATTTGTCAACCAGTAGATATGTTTGACTATCGTCTCTATGACAGTTACACACTCACGTGATGTTGCTGTGCTACATGGTCACGAAAATGCATTTTTAAGCATAGAAACAAGTGATTGTAAGCCATTGAACACAATCAGCAGTGAAAGAGAACTTATTTTGCTATATGCATGCGCAGTCTGAGAGACTGTTTCTAAGCGCTGTCAGAGAGGTGTGCGCATGTAAAGACTGTGCTCATAGGACGCAGGAGTTATTTTTGCTGCTTTATAGGCCTCGAACAGTTAAATACACATGTGTCAAAATGCTGGTATTTGCAAGTAACCTCGTAAACACAATAATTTAGTGAAAGCAAACATCTGAGAAAGAAAACACGTGTAAATTCTAGTCTAATATACCTGCTATCTGTCATTCATGTTAATCAAACAACAAAAGAGACAAAATCTCTCACTGCTCTTGACTAAATCACTTTTGCAACTTTAATAAGAAAAAATATATATACTAAAATGTATTAAAACTATATATTTAATTTACACAGTGGAGAATATGCAGTGTTTTTATACATTTGCTTACTTGCAATTTTGTTTTATACATTTATTTGTTGTACTGTAGTTTTTTGTCCTATTGTTTGTAATTAGATTCTTATTCTTATTTAATCGCTGACTGTTTACTTGTCTTCAGTGAGCTTGAGCTTTTTTTTTTTTATTTAGGCTAGTATTCTTTTTTTGTGATAGTGACGCTGGAGACAAGAATTATGACATTTCTATGGTATCAAAAATGTTGATATCATAAAGACCTTACTTAAAGAAAAAATAACTAATATCGTTACGTGAAATAAAATTACTCATATTGTGTTTTAAGATTTTGGTCATATCACCCACCCCTAGTCAAAATGTACTGGTTTACAAACCATGCACTCTGGTAAAAGCAAAAGGTCATAAAACAGTATTGTGTTATAATTATAATTTGTGTGAAAAGGAATAAAAGTGGTTGGTGTTTTACTGCCATTAGTGTTCATTTCAGCTGAAAACTGCAGTTAATTTTATTTATAGGTACACTTTTGTAGTTTTTCAACAACGTTGTTATAGGCATGTTTTTCCAATGAGCCTTTGTTGGAGGATCCGCCACCATTATTATGGAGTGTCCTAAATAAAATCTCCTCACACATACAGTACAACACATCCAAAATAGATCTGAAAAACCCTTGCATACAAGACTGAGTCAAAACAGAAAAACAAACTAAATGACATTGCTATTCCCGTTTCCAACCGCGCAGCAAAGATGCCCGATAATGGAGCGGTTAAATGCTAGCATTACCCAGCCTCAATATTCAAATGTGTTCTGCTCTTCAGCAGCCACGACTTTGGCCTTTGTCCTCCTGTGTGTTCATGTTTGAGTGTGAGAGTGTGTGTGTGCTCCTTCTCCAAAGCCGCCTACATTTGCCACTGCATCAATTAATGATGATCTCCTTCTGCTTTCCCAGCATCAGTCATCTGGCTGAAGTGGTTGTCGGGCCGAGCAGTAACTCCCACACGCTCCCGTAAAAAGCCCTTCTAAAGCTTCAAGTGGACAACGAGACCCCCATGCCGCTATTGGATCCATTTGCAGCCCCCTCTCTCGATCTTCATCATCTGTGAGATTGAGATGCATGCTGGGTGATTGTTATGATGGAGTGCTCATGCTGTTTAAATGACTTACATCTTATCATCACCTAAATACATGCATCACCTGAATAAATGGGTCTGAACCAGTGAATATCATGTCATCTCACCTCAAAAATACCACTAAAGAAAACAAATTACTTTTAGCTTTAAAAAAAAAAAACAAAAAAAACAACAGCTTCTCAATGCTGTGATGCAAAAATTATGTATTATTTAAAATTGTATTTATACATCTTAGTAGCATGTGTTGCACTTTATACCGACTAATGAAATAATTAATAAAAAGTTCTTAATTAATAAAAAATAATTCATAATAATATGTAAATAAAAAAAATATATATAAAATAACAAAAAAAGGAACTACACGTTTTTACTGAAATATTTATATTATAAACATTTATTTAAAATGTATGAGAATTATCTTTAAGAATTATGGCATTTTTTTTAAACCTCTGAAGAAAAATGTTAAGGCCTTTTCACACTGAACGCGAAATTCGGCGCGAATGTTCAGCGTGATGATGCTTTTAAATCGAATCAATAGATCCCTATGGGGCTATTCACATCAGGCGCGATCATTCGAAGCGCGAAAAAGCGAGGATTTTTGTTTCATCCTGTGTGTCGCTTTTTTCCCCTGTCGCTCCGAGACGAAACGGGCCGTCCAATCAGATTTGAGCTAAGATCACGTGCCCGGGGCAGCTGCAGTTGCACAAAAAGGCAGAGTGGTGACACTGACAAACAAACACCGAAGAAGAGTATCCCGCAAGATACTAGCAAGAAATTTTTTTTATTTATTTTTTTTCCTCTGTTTAATCATGCATTTAAATATTGTAAGGTGTCCTTGAGTGTCTTGAAAGGTGCCCATAAATAAAATTAATTATTATTTTTATTATTATTATTATTATTAAGAGAGAAGGGAGTGGATGCTGAGTTCTTGTTGGTATCTGAGGACAGAATTATCCTCACATGTTCTTAATATAATTTCTATTTATTCTCCACTGAATCATGTGATCTGGAGAGCACTGTCCGTTTTCTTCCATGTGCGCGAGTGTTATATGAGTTATATGAGTGCGTGCTCTAGATCTTCCGTATTAAAAAAAAAAAATTTGAGTGAAACATTTTTCTAAACATGAAATATGAAAGCAAATAGACATATGATTATGACTATATATTTTCTGTATATATCGGACAATGTTAAATCCATATATGAGATAGGCCTACATGTCTGAGGAAAAATGCATTGTTGGTTGGCACACCTAGCATGCAGGCGTGAATTAGCAGAAGGCGAACAATCGTTTCCCGCTCGGTGTGAAAGTATCGTTCGTCTGCGATTCGCTTTTTCGCATTGCGCTCAGTGTGAAACGGCCTTTATGGTAATGAAAACTTGAGGGACTTAATTAAACACCCTCAATTTTCATGTAAATAATGCAAAATAGTCCTAAAAATATTTCATTTTATTTAAGCATAATTTTTTATTTATTTATATATTTTTGACATGTTTTGTGAGATTTACCCAAACACTTCAACCATGATATGTCATTGTCAGCAGGGCCGAACACAATGCTCCGCTCCCAATTTGTGATTCTCGAAGGACAACTACAACATGACAAGAGCCAAGAGAGTGGGCAGCCATTTCCGGTGTGTTTCCCTCATAGATCATGCGTGTCAGATAGCAGCAGTTTTAACGGCTATGATTTGTCACTGTACATGCTGATGAACTGTCCGCTGGGAGTGAATGTGAACGCTCACATGGCAATTAATTTCAGGGCTGCAAATCAGTCATTTAGAAACTGGGCACAGCAAACAACAGCGCACATAACAAGAATTGAGGCGTGAAATGACAGCATGTGGGCTTCTAATGGTGTTCTTCTCCTCCCTTTGGGACTTGAATTCAGCTGTTATCTGTGCTGTCTCTCTGCGTGATAAGCCACTGTTGAGAGAGATCAGTGAAGTGCTGTCACAGGCATGAGAAGAATCCTGAGATGCTGAACTGATGGCTGAGCGTTTTTATGCTATTGTCTGCATAAACGTCCATATTTGAAGGATCTGTACTGTGGGAGACAATGTATTCTAAATATGTTACTACATCCAGGAATGAAAAAGTAAAAAAAAATCAACTGAAGTGAAGAACAACTATTCTAAGGAGTATAAAGCTGTAGTCACCCACTGTGTCTTGTAAGAGGCACGCAGGGAGAGCATTTAGCTAACTTCAATCTGGCTGAAAGCTTTATAAAGCATCCAGCTGTTGTTCTGCTGGTCATGTAATATAATATAAAAAATATTATATAATAATTATTTTCCTCCGCAGAACAACTCCTCATGATCAAGGTATTCAGTGCTATTAAGCTTTGCTAGATGTTAAAACCAACATCTATAAATTATCTGTCAGAAAGCTTAATACAGCATCATATTGTTTTTCTGCTAGTCGTATAATATAATATAAGTTTTTTTTTTCTCAGCAGAAATACTCCTCATGGCCAAGCTATTCGGTGCTATTCTATTTTTTGCGCGACCATAAATTAGCTGTTTAAATTAGCTCTTTCTATGACCATATCAGTCATGACCAGCCCATTTTCATATTGTAAACGAACATAAAGGCAATGCTACAACACAAAAAGCAAAAGGGTTTAATCACTTAATTAGATACCTTGACATAACCATCCATAATTGCTACTTTTTTTAAATATGCTATGAAACCAAAAAAAGCTTCACAAAAGGGTCTATATATGAGCCCCTCTCGATCACACCTAGTGCAGTAGCCCATGAAAGGCCAGAACATTGATGGCCTATCACAAATAATTGGGCAAAATCAGCAGGGCTGTACGTGAACCCTTATATATAATGAGGCTGAATGAGGATAAAATGTGCGCAGAGAGACTTTTATCAAAGACTCTCAACTTCATGGTCACTAAGGCAGCTTCAAATCACTCTACAGACATTTCAACTGCATTAGTCCGAAAGGAAAGTGTCAACTGACAGTTAGTAGGTGAGATCTGAAGACCTCAAAATAGAAAAACTTGAAACTAAACTACATATACTGTTAATAAAGCAACAACTAATAACAAACTTTCTTCAGAACTTAAATTTCAAGAGCTAATCACATCATGCGGCCTCTTCTTATGCAAAGTGTTCTGCACAAAAGTCTTTGATTGTACACAGAAATATAAAGGTATATGAAATCTAAAATAATATAGTATATGATAAAATATAAAAAAATAAAATATTTAGGATTGATCTAACTAAATGATGTTGTACATCCATATGTAAGGAATAATTGATGATGGGCCGTTGAATTATTAGAAAAATAATGCACACCCGACTCGAGGTGGTGATATATATAAACCACATTTTAATTCAATGGCCTGGAGTCAATTATTCTGCTTATGCTGTGGTTACCACACCTCAAGACATCGATCAGATGACATATTTCTAGGCTATTGTCCGGTTTTGTCCTTAAAACGCTAGTGTGTGTAGGATTCATTTTTTCATCTCATTCAATGCCTCCATTAATAATTCCTAAACCTCATTTTAGACCAAGTAACGAAGGCTTGAGTCGTTGATAGCAGACTAATTATGCAGCTAATAACCAAGTTATTAGAGAGAGAAAGAGAGAGATTAAATGTGTGAATTACCTTTCTGAGTCTGTGCATCTCTCAAAAGTGTCTCTCAAAAGCAGCAGCATTTCTACGAATAGTGAAACTTTAAGTAGCTACATGTTCTGCAAGAACAGCGCCGTTGCCTCGCTTGTGAGAAATTTCATGTAGATTTTAAGTTGCTAAACTATTTTACTGATAAAATCGTCAGAGTGGCGCTAACAATGTTAGCATGTTTATGTTTCCATGTGTGCTAGTGTTTGTACTGCATGTGTGTGCGTTTTGTAAGGGAGAGAGAGCAGGAGAAATCGAGTATGTGCTTTCCATACACTGTTAGACATTTCTGTAATTTCCACAGTTATTTACTGTATATCCCCCAGTATAATACTGCAAATTCCCTTTACAGTAAATAACTGTAATACCCTTTGCATCACGGGAATTTTCTGTGACGTCAGACCCCACATACAGAGACTTACTGTATTTTTTTAAATTGCTGTATACTACTGTATTTGCTGTAACGGTCTCTTTGGCGCCATTCTATTGAGGTCGTTTTATTTTCCTCATTTCTTACATTTGGATTGACACAATTTGCCTACACCGTGTCTACAACGCCGCAACAGCTTGGGACTGACTACACTGGATGTGTTACATCGCTTGTAAGGATTGGAAAATCCGTTTCCTTCATGTCAGAAACAGCGTGAGCGCTTGGAGTACATCTGTATGTCAGAAATATACCGGGGCATCACTTTACTGTCCGCATCCACTGTAGATAATTTTTTTTTTTTTAAAGTTTTGTTTAATGGATTCTATATTGTTGTCTGTTATTTCAGACAACATTTTCAACGCGCCGCGCCACTCCACTCGTGTCCGAGGAAGACACGGAAGCAGCGGGGCAGCGCTGCGGGTTTTGCCCGGGGATGAACCCACGAGAGTGGAAGAGCTCCGGAGAACATCTGCGCTGTGTCGATGCAACTTACGAGAGAATAAGACTAGCAAGCAAGGTAAAAATTTACATTTGTCTGTGCGTTTGTGTCAGATTTTTGCACACCAGTTTAACCCATAGTAACATTTACTCGTCAACATGGCGGTTACCAGTGCTTAATTTGTAAATTTCGAGGTCCCGGAACAAAGCGTGGTGACGGATCTGGCATGTGATTAGAGGAGGGAGAGGTAACGGAGCATTTGCGCGATCACATTGGTGGACAGCTTAAATGATTAACAGCGTGCATCAATTGCTTTTATTAGGGTTCGTACATGGGAAAACCTGGAAAAGCCGTGAAATTTTGAAACAGCGCAATTTCCAGGGCTGAAAAAAATAAATAAATAAAAAATAATAATAATGGAATTTTATTTAACAAATCTCTGTAATAGAGTTATATTTAATCATCTCCAGAATTACTGCGGGGGATTGTGTGTGTAGGCTATCACATAGTTTTATTAATCCCTGCAGTTTTCAAGTTTATAATGAGGGAAATTCCTGCAAACATTTATTCAGTATAGCATGTAGGTTATATGAGTAAATAAATCCACACAAACTATCAGATTAAATCAGTCATTTGAAAACAGCGTGAGTGATTCAGCTGTACCGCGTTTTCTCTCTTTCACTCTCTCGAAGCGGCTTCACATCAGCGCATCTCGTCTGCAAAACGAGCTGCTGCACGCTGATCCAAGACTTTCGCTCGCATTTTGGGAGAGTTGACAGAATTGTCGCTTGCCTAATCGGGTCATTGTTGCATCGTCACAAAAATGTATAATTTGCACATCTTTTTAAGCCAGTCGGTACTCGTGCGCTCCAGAGGTGGTTTAAGGCTGAGCGCTCACAGTCACATCCAAAACCGCCTCGCGAGTATCACAGAGTTATTTTTCATATTTTGTTGTTAAGCTTAAGTGGCCAAGTACACACAAAATTACGTAAAAATTGCCGTCCTGGCGATTATCCTCGTAAACACAGTCAATTTGCCATATATGCACACTATAGGTCAGAACAAACGTCTTTCATTGGCGCGTGAGTAGGGGGATCCGCCAAAATGAGGTGCCGGATCGGATTTCGGAGGTGCCGGATCCGGATCCGGCTTGTTCCGGCACAAATTAAGCCCTGGCGGTTACAAAACTTTACCACGGTAAACTGCGCTGTCGTTTCAAATGACTTTTGTCAGCTTATTGAATTAAGTAACCGAATTAAAATTATTTTTAACGAGCAACGCTCATCTTATATTAACATTAGGTTAACTAATGTGAAATTTAGTTAAGGTGTTAGTAGTTAATGTTGGTCAGTAGCCTATTGAGAAAATAAAATCGTATGTTAGCTAGGTTAAACTAGTTTTATGGCTAGCTGTCTTTCTAGTTTTAGAATTAGTTTGTTATAGTTTTAATGGAATTTAAGATTTACTGCATTTTTTGTATTTGTGTTTTAAAGGCAACTGCAATGAAGCATCAAGAAAGACATGAGCACGCCAGCCACCCTGAGACTGATAATTCATGGTAAGAGAACAACTATGTTTTTGAGAGATTTGTGTATTCTATATGAGGTTTGCCTTTTAAAAGTGTGCTATTTCTACTTCTTGTTTTTCAGAGAAGACATTTCTGTCACTAACAAAGTGGATGGTGAGCAAAGGTGGTGGTAACATTTTGGAGCAGCACCTGGGTTTTGCAGATGGCTATGTATTCTTTGGCTGCTTGTCTTTTTTCCCCATTATGTTTCTGTTGCCTAAAGATTCGTTGTGAGGATAAATCCAGAGGATACAACATAATGCACTGCAAAACGTCCTAGATGCTCTGTTCCAGCATTGGAAGTCTGTATTTTTAAGTGTTATACATGCAATGTTTTAAATAAAGAATTTGATATTTTGTAATTATTGTATCTGTTTTAATTGAATGCCAGTAGTACCTATGTAGAGTAAAAATAAAATTAATTCTATATAAAAATTATAAAATCTAATGAAATCTATATTAAAATGAATGAATTACAGCGTTATACTGATGAATTGGATTTTATTTACAGTAATTTACTGTAAAACAGTACAGTTTGCAGCTGTAAATCAAATACAGTTTGCTACTGTAAATCTTAATTACAGTAACTTACTGGCAACAGTGTTGCCAGTAAGTTACTGTAAAAACCCTTTGAAATGTCTAACAGTGCACATAATAAAACTTAATTTTGTGGTAAAAACAAGGAAATAATCTGACGTTTTTATCCTGTTATTTACTGTATTTATTGTTTGGCCAGTGTTATTGTGGGTTTTGGTTATTTTGATGTTTTAGGCTGTGATGACCTTTGTAATAACTGAAATCATTCGGCGAAGTGATGTAAAGGCCCATTCACACCAAGGACGATAACTATAAAGATAAATTATTAGCATCCACACCGGCGAACAATATCGTCTGTTTATTCTAAGCGCACGCTCGTCTGCCGCTTTAAATTCTTGAGCTCGTTACAGCAGGATGGATTCTGATTGGCTGTCAATGTTTGTATCTTTCATCAGCTGGAAAAAATCATTCTGAAAGTGATTCCAACGATATCGTTTCTCTGTGCCTTTATCGTTATAGTTGTGGTGTGGACTCTGCTATTCTTTAATATTGAGAACGATTTTTAGAACTATATCTTTAACGTTATCTTTATAGTTATCGTGCTTGGTGTGAACGGGCCTTAATGCAGTCAAGACCTGCCTGAAACTACATTCCCAGTGCGTTTCCCTGAAAATAATTGCACACCTTAGAACGTTCATCAGCCAATCAGATTCAAGCATTCAACGTTCCTGGGAAAAGTCAGTTTTGTGCCTGATCATCTGTATTCATTTTACATTCTAAGTCTTCCAAAATCATTTGACCCAAATGACTTATGTCAAAAGTGATGTGTGTAATTTTTTAGATGTTAAAATTATTTTTACTCTCTGAGTTTATTTTGCAGAGACAACTATAAGTAAGCCATTTGTAGGTTGATTCCTCTGAAAAATATAAACACTGTGGCTCTTCAAAACATTTTTTTGCTTTGTTTTGTTTTGTGAAGGTTCATAACACCTGAAGAAAGCCATCCGTTACCATTCCCATCAATTTTGGATGACAGCAGGCAGCAGAACATACCGTAAAATTCAAATATCAAGCTTCTCTAGTAAAATATCAACTGTTATATAAGACATTTATATTTATATAAAATTAGACTAGACTAGAATGTAAACCGTACTATACTTTAATAATGCTATTATTTTACCTATTAACAATATAAAAATAAAAATGTTATGAAAAGCCAAAATGTAATATGATCAAACAAGTAAGCAAACCTTGATGGTCTGAAATTGTTACATGCAAATTCAAAATTTTAGCAAGTAGTTATGTAGTTTAGCATCTATGTTAACTAGGCCTATTGAGCCGGTGTGGTTGGGCCAGCGTAAGCGCTTTTGATCCGTATGTGTCTTCATTACAGGACAGTGCACTTTACACAAAAGTTCCATTGTTTAACTTTAATTCTCATGCCCACCGCATCCATTGTCATTCCACTGCCTGTCCGGAACACCACACATTCCTTCAGAATTCCATCACGGATTGGATGCCCCTATTGAAACAAGTGAACGTTTTTAATTCTATAACTAGAGGATGGGAAAATCCAGGACGGCTGACAGTGAGTTCTAAGTGTTAAATTAACAGGCTTTGTTTCGTAATGCACAGCCATTAACAATTGCTTTCAAACCACGCAGCCAATTTGTTGGGCTCACTGAGGCGAATCTTGAGTAAACTTTGCATAGGAGATGGAAGATAAATATTCCTCATTACCTAAAGAGAGGAAGCAACAGCCCGGAGCAAATCCCTCTATACGAGAGTATGCACCTCTTCACGCACACACACACCCTCTGTTGTTTTGTAATTACAGGGAAAAACGTCTTCACAAGCCACACTTACCTCCTCCATTAGGAGCAGAAGAAAAAGAAAACACAAAGCAGACATCGCAACGTGCATTTTTTTTTACTGGAAATGCTATGCAGTCATGTAAACGGGAGGGAGAGAGATAGAGGAAGGTCGGATGCCTAATGGCCTTCCCAGACACTGACAATTCAATTAAATGCACTGTGTACAGTAGGTTCTCTTGTATTACTTTCTTCTCTGCACTTTTCTCCAGCTGCTGTGAGTCTGTACTTTCACATCACTCCTGAGTGCAATAACAGCATCTCTCAGATTCCAATGGGCAGAAATACGTAAACAATAAACCTATGTAGGATTATTACCGGAAAAAAACCTGAATCATTTAATCCATAAGAGATGCGAATAAAAATAAATCATGTATTTTCTTCTAAAGCTTGTGTCCTTTTCTGTCCTCCTGTCTCTTCTATTTGAGTGAAACTGCTTTATCATGCTGCTAAAACATTCAGAGAAAAAGCAGGAGCCAGATTCAAATAACATTCCTAAGAAAAACATTCTTCAAAACCACTATTTTCTTCTTATATTGTAACAAATGTAAATTTAACATGTATTTGATAATAAATGTAACAAATGTTAAAAATGTTAGTAGATTTTATTCTTGAAGATTTTATAAGTGTTAGTAGATGTATTAATGTTAGTAGATTTTATTCTTACTCTCTTTTACTTATTTAAAATTTTATATTTTAAATTTAAAATATTTGAGAGCTTCTTATAAATTCTTCAAGAATTGTACAATACAACTTTCTTATATGCCATCAAGTATTTATTTATTTATTTATGTTTTAGCAAGGACTCATTAAATGTACACACACACACAAACGGACTATATATATATATATATATATATCAAGGTTCAAGGTTCTTTATTATTTGTCACATACACAATATACAGGGTATATATATATATATATACTGTATATATACACATACATACTGTATACAGTACATTAATGAATCACATTTCACACACACAGTACTGGAAATGGCTGCAGGAAAATTCAGCTTTGCCATTACAAGATAAACTACATTTTAAAAATATAATAAATTAGAAAAGTTATTTTAAATTGTAGTAATATTTCCCAGTGTTACTTTTCCTATTGTATTTTTGATATAAATGCAGCCTATAGGTGAGCCTTCTGAACAGTAGTGTGTATCTTGTAATTTATCCCAAGAACTTAAGTGGATTGTCGTATGTTGATCTAACCAAATAGTGTAAACATACTGGCTCTGCGATGCTATCAAAACATTGCTCTGTTTGTTTGAGCCGCCCAAAGATGTCTAATATGAGAGCTATCTGTTATTATCTGCATGGCAGTTGCTCAGAGTATGCAAGTTCTGAACTACGCAACCTAGATGTAGTCATCTTTGCTTCATGCTAGTTCCAGCCCTAAAAAAACCTTAAACACAACACACCTGCATCTATCTACATGGGATAGATAGTACACTAGAGGTCAGGCGGTACGACCCATAATTTACATCATCAGCATTCCCCGGACTGAACATACCACTCTGAAGAAGAGCTGCCTCTCTTTCCAGACAATCCAAACATTTATAAAGCTGGAGGGCCTGCAGCTGCTAAAGGAGAAAGCCTTGTTTGTTATTTAAAAGTCATGGGGGAGAATTTTAACCTCTCTAAAGAGGCTTCAGAAATGAACGAACAGAGTGTGTATGCAAAGCTGGGCTGATTTTAATAAACTCATGAGATGTCTTTGTGTTTTGTGGCGGCTGCATAACATAGAGTCTGAGCACTGAGGACCTCCATATTCTTCCCAAGACACACTTTAGAGTTACTTACATTTAAGGCAGACTGAAACGACCTTACAAAGATATAGCCAACAAAACCTTAAATAAAGACGTGTCAGATGTGACATCTCTGAGATCAGTAACAATTCGGACTTGTACTTCTAAGAACAGGCGTTTGAAATGAGAGCTTGCCACTATTGTCACTATTTTTGTTTTGGAAGGCAGCTCTTCCCTGGCAGGCCTTAAAAGCATATGTTCAGATCATTTAGCCTAGGAACGTTCATAATGCAGTATGAAGCAACTATAACATGAGGAAGAAGGGGGAGGCGTGTAATTCCCTTACTGTAAGCCTCCAGCATTGGGAATATCACAGCATATTTCAATTCCGGGCTGCATGCCAGACGAGACAAGAATTATTTTTCTGTAGGATTTCTTTTTCCCCACATCTTCCACCATCATATAAGCTGTCATTCTTTCTTCCTTCTCTGATTGCTTTCTCTCCCTGCAGTCTCTATCAATATTTCCTCGCCTTTCCTCATTTCCTCTTTGGTAATGCCTCAACTCAACTCTAACTGCAAGAGCAGGTCTTATATACCATGTGAATCTGTCATTTTTAAATTGTTCAACTTATTTCAGGCAAGTATTTAAAGAGCAAAAGGAACGTTCCTCCTCCTGCAGGCACGCTGGACTCTGATCCTCGACACCGGAGCCTCTGCTGGGGTGCTGGCAGGAGGTGACAAGCCCCGAGCGGCTGGAGGATGAGATCATCACGGTGTTTCACCTTAGATACTGCTAATTAGAGCATGTGGGAATGTTTGCAATGCTGCCAGGGGTTTTAGGCACTGACGACATTTAGCAGGCCAGAATCCCGGCATTACATGAAGGTACAGGTTGATAATCAGACTTAGGTTTAGCACTGGACTGTGCAAAATACCTATGTGTGAAATATGCAGCTGTGATTACGGTAACCGTGCAGCTGAGGCTCAATCCATCAGTAGCCACGTGTGGCTTGGCTACCGTACGGCTGGTGGCAAAATTAATACGATATATCAGCCGATATTTTGCAGTTTTTATTTATCACCATCAGCCGAAACATTTTTCTGTTGGCCGATAAGTTTTGGAAATGGGACTTTTATATTGACAGTGCCAGGACTTTTATTTTGACAGCTCTGAGAATGACAGCATAATTTTTTTCCACATGAACTCCTTTCATATTCATAGTTGGGCAAACTTCCATGGTGGTAAACAGAAACTACAACAATATATATATATATATATATATATATATAATAAATAAATAAATAAATACTGCCCCAATTTTGCCCCATACTGAAAGTAAACAGTATTAAAACATAAATATTGTATTACAGTAAATACAGTATTAAAAAACATATATTGTATTTTTAATGTATTAAAAATAAGTATATTGTATTACAAATAATTGTATTTTTAATGTATTAAAAATAAGTATATTGTAATGCATAGTGTTATTAATGTACATTTTAAAAAAAAAAACATTATCCATTGGTCTTTTGGTACTTTTTCAAATTATTCACTTCTATTTTAGTAAATATTATGTAAAATAATTAGTGCTGGGCAACGATTAATCGTGAATAATCGCATCCAAAATAAAAGTTGTGGTGTACATAATATACATGCATGTATATATTTAATAAAAATGTGTTATGTTTATACATTAAATATATTTACAAATAATATAAATTATGAATATAAATATATACATGTAAATACATGTAAATATTTTCTAAACATATACATTATTTGTGTGTGTCTGTTATATATATATACATAATAAATATACACAGTACACACATATATTATATACACAAAAACTTTTATTTTGGATGCAATTAATCATGATTAATCGTTGCCCAGCACTAAAAATAATAATTGTTTTATTTACTATCTTTAATTAAATAGTGAAATGTAATATCATAGGCTATATATTGAATAAGACATAATATCATCAAAGATTATTAATATCATTAAAATGTAAATATTTGTATCGATCAATAAAATTGTAGGGTTAGAGGCTTAAACAATGTTCTTAGGACTGTAATAGAACTATTGTTCCAGGACCAACAAAGAACGTTGATCCAGGAACACATCCTACTTGGCTACATCACTTTGTGCAACTCAGAATAGATTTCACCTCTGATGAACCCTATTACACTGAAGCATTACAGCTTTGATCATTCACAATTTTTCATACTGGCATGAAGATATGCCAAATGATGCTAGAACATTTTAACTCAGCCTTCCACATCTTGAAAAAGAGATATTAAGAAATTAGAGCTGATTTTTCAACAACATTTCAAAGCAAGTTGCTCGTGGCACTTTTCAAGACGCTGCTAGCACTATAAATATCATAGCAGTTCTAAAATGTGAGAATGTTAAACATTTGGCCAGGTCTGCGTCTACCATCTTGCACTAAATTTTGATGAAAGGTTTGTTGTTCCCATCACAACATTCAGAGAGAATTGCTGCATTTAGAAAAGAAACTGTCATAATTACAGTAGCTGAAAGATTTAAAAACGATTTTCTGAAAGGAACTTGCTTTGACTTGCTTTTGGATCAATACAATAAAATAAAATAAAAAGATAGTACACTGGTTGTACTCATGAACAAGACTAAACATATATACTACACCCTTGTTTTCTGAAAAGAGAGAAAGTTGGGATTTTTTTCTGACTTGGTAAAGGTTGTGCCTAACCATTTAATTTAGCCAGTCTGGAAAATTATGTGTCTGTGCTTTCCAATTAATGTTTGTTTACATTTTTAAGGCCTAATTTCATGGCGCAGGAGTGTGAATATTGGTAGATGAAAATGGGCTAAGACAAATGATTATAGAGCATTGAAATGTACTAAACCCAATTAAAATGAATTCATAATTGAAAATGTTTGGGCAAATGCTACAACATAAATTACTTGCAGCAGCAGTAATGATTCAGTCAACTGCAATACTTTACATTATCAGCTTATAATTAGCTAATAATATCATTTTTTTCATACATTTCCCGGTATGACTAAGTCTTCCAGTTCCAAGTGAGCAACAAGATTTTTCCTCCGCTCGGGAGGGGGAAATTTCCTCTTATTCAGGCTGCAAAATTTCTTCTAATTTCTCAAACTGAATAACGAGAACACACTTTTGCTTAACTTCAGAGTGACATTTTTCACATTTAATTTTATTACAGTTTATCTTAGCCCTTATTTATCTTCAAGAATTTATTACCATATGTTAATTAATTAAAAAAAAAAATCCTTGGTCAGAATTAATCTTACCATATAAAACTGAGGTTGCTTTTTTACAGCATGGATGACAATGACAAGCTTTCTAAGGTTTGTGTTTGAAACAATATCACTCATTAGAACATCAGAAACTAAGAAATTAATTTTTCCTGAGCTTTCCAATTTTGACATTTATCTGGAATCCATATGAAAAAAATGATCTGAAATAGATGTATCACAACATTAGATCATTTAGAAAAGAAACTATAATTTAAAAGTGATGGACTGCTTTGACTTGCTTTTGGATCAATACAATAAAATAAAATAAAAAGATAGTACACTGGTTGTACTCATGAACAAGACTAAACATATATACTACACCCTTGTTTTCTGAACTGACTTGGTAAAGGTTGTGCCAAATTTAGCCAGTCTGGAAAATTATGTGTCTGTGCTGTTTGTTTACATTTTTAAGGCCTGGAGGAGTGTAATATTGGTAGATGAGGGCTAAGACAAATGATTATAGAGCATTGAATGTACTAAACCCAATTAAAATGAATTCATAATTGAAAATGCTTGGGCAAATGCTACAACATAAATTACTTGCAGCAGCAGTAATGATTCAGTCAACTGCAATACTTTACATTATCAGCTTATAATTAGCTAATAATATCATTTTTTTCATACATTTCCCGGTATGACTAAGTCTTCCAGTTCCAAGTGAGCAAGCTTTTCCTCTTATTCAGACTGCAAAATTTCTTCTAATTTCTCAAACTGAATAACAGAACACACTTTTGCTTAACTTCAGAGCATTTTGTTTATCTTCCCTTATTTATCTTCAAGAATTTATTACCATATGTTATACTTAAAATTGTTTTTCAGCATGGATGACAATGACAAGCTTGGTTTGTTTTGAAAGTCACCCTGAGCTTTCCAATTGTCTGGAATCCAGCTGAAATAGATGTATTAGATCAATATTTTAAGTGATGGACTGAAGTTAAAATAATTTTACATTTGATTTATTATTTTATTATAATGAAGTTAAAATTATATATGAAATCTAAAATGCACTGCTTGTTTGATTCAGTATTTCGTACAGAACAAAAATAGAAAGAGGACAAATCAACACAGTGACAGAATGCACAAACTCAAATAACCTCAAAGCTTCTCTTTACTTCAAAGGAACAGGCAACATTTTTGCAGTTACCGAGCTGAGACCTTTCATCAAGATTCATCAATTCTCTGTAAGTGCTCATTCACCACCACACGAAATTAACATCTCAGGTGCGTTAAGTAGGCAAATGTGTGGTGTTTTTCGAGAGGTCTGGATTCTGATGGCTCAGATGGAAGAGAACCATTAGAAACATGAGAGCAGTAGCATGACTGAAGGAGGCAAATTACCTGTTCCTTTGTTCCGGTCCACAAAACAGTATTTGAGCTCGTACTCGCGTAGAATTTCATGGACCTCCTGGTGGAAACGAAAAGAGAGAAAAAGTGAGCAAATTAATGCTACACTGTATTGTATGTTTGTTTTTCGCTACACAAATATATATTATTAGCAGTTAGTTCCTCAAATTTGATTGGCTGAGCTTTGTTCCTCTTTCATTTACTGGGGAGTAAATGGAAAACCCGGAGTGGAACCGGAGCTAAAATTGTAAATAATCTATATATATTATAAGCTATATTTATAACAGCATTAAATAATCAAAATTGTGCCAGGCACAATTGACAAAGGGTGTATGACAAAGACTACCGTTGTCATACACCCTAGATACACTACAATACACATTTTTTAATAATAATAAAAAAAACACACAAGCACATCACCAAAATGCACTACATACAGTTGTAGGCTATATTTATCCACTGCATTATTGCGCTATAGTCTGTAGCAAGGACTCTTTCTGAAAAGTGGGTCTCTATTGCAGCAGAAATTTAAATAAAATATGACTAAGTAATATAGAAATATATAGCCTCACACTAGGGATTTGAAGAGATGCGTAACAATGTGTTAACTTTATAAGGAAATCATTTCTCTTGCATGCATATATATTGTATAGTGCTGATGATTTCTTTTGTGTGAGGAAAGAACGTTGGCACATCATGTGATCTCGCAATTGGCCTCCAGCCATCATTTAGAGAGAATCTGAGCCATAAAATGTCTCTTTCAGAAGGGTTTCTTAATTTTCTAAAATCAAATAAAGGTGTATAAACATATTTCTGGTGAAAACACATGAAAAGAAAAACATAAAATATCAAAGATTCAGTAATAATAAATTCAGTGAGTGATCATCCAGATGCAGTATACGGGGTGCCATACAAATTTGTTCTTTTATCATTATGAAAATCAATACAATGAAGGTGTGGCCATGAGAATAAAGATTTCCAGCTGCAGCCACACAAAGAACCAGAGTGTCCGCTGTTATCCATCAGATAAACACACACATACGCTGTCTCATACATCTCTTCCTCTTCCCTTTTATGCACACAGCAGGCCCTGCTGTCACATCCCGGACGAGTGTTAACAGAGATAAACCAGAGGTGCCCACACCAGCTTTGTGCCTTTCTCTAGATGGTCATAAGGAACATCCAGAAGGACACACTTGATTATGACAAAGGGACTTCTGGATTCAGCAGGGGACATGGCATACTGCAACAGCGTGGGGCTGTTAATGTGTGCTGTGCTGAGTTACTGTGAACTGTGAGATGTACTTTCATGTAATGCCGGCAGTCTGACGAACAATGATTTTGCTGAGGACCTAAAATTGTGTATTTGGTAAAAAGTGCAGTTTAATGTGTCTTCTGAAGAGACATGAACGGTTTATACGATGAGCCGATTTAATTTAGGCTTTTATTTACACATAAACACTGATAAATGCACACCAAATATGGTAAACAAAAGCTCAACTGTACTTGCTTGATGCAAAAGAACAAACTTAGGTTCTTGCGGAAACTCAAACGTGCTTGTCAAGGACAAACCTCATTGGTTCTTTTATGTCAAGCAAGAGCTTCCGTTTACCATATTTGATGTGCTCTATGTATTTGCATTAATCGATGTTTATATGTGAAAAAAAACCATAAAAACTACACAAGACCACTCGATTCATATAAATTACATTTACAATACTTACTTTTCAGATCTTGAATCGTCAAAGATTTGTTTACATGGACTTTCAATGGAGGGATAGACATCTCAGGTTTCATTAAAAATATCTACACTTGTGTTTTAAAGATAAAATATTTTTGGGATTGGGGCATGAGGGTAAATTATGTAAATGATGACAGAATTTTCATATGTGTGATATGACAACCTTTAATAAAACTTCTATGGTTTTGTTTATATTTTGTTCTTTCAGGAGACTGACAGATCCTTGGTCATTGTATTTCACTGTATGGACAACAGCATTTTGGATATTGTTCAAAACTTCTATTTTTGTGTTCCACAGAAGAAAAAAAGCAATGAACCCTTTTCTCAGACTGTGATGACGCATTTCAAAGGTCATCAGCATCTTAAATTGTGCAAAGATTTTATATTTTCTTTTGTAATGTACAGTATGTACATTTATAACACTATACTTTGTATTATATTACCTTTGCATCAAATTACAAAAAAACTAATGCTGCTGTGAGGGGGTTTCTAATTCAGTGGCTGTGGGAGTGATGGTAAATTTGACATTGTTCTCTCTTCTGACTGATGTTATCAATCTCTGTCTATTTTTTCCTCTTTTTGAAAGTGTGAAATCAATATTGTTTTTTTTTTTTTTTGCTGTTTGAGCAAATGGGAATGCAAAAAATATAGAAGCTCACCCAATTATGATGACTTCTGTTTCTAAAAAACCTGGAAATGTGAAAAGGGTCCATAAAGGTTTGGAACGACATGATTGTGAGTAAATAATGAAAGACAGATGTGAGTATTTGAGATAGCTTAATAGTCATATCTGTCAAACTATTAACACATTTATTTCCTTTAATATGTATGAAAACCAAATAAAATTAAGCACATGCATTCTAATCTGCTATATACAGTACATAAACTACATTTTTTTCAACTTCACGTCTTGTACTGTCCTTTGGTAAATGTAAGTACACTTTGTCTAATTCACTTTCTTTGCCATTTCAAAGAGCAGTGCACTCCCTCCCTCTGCCTCTAATTAGAGTCAACAAGACACTTTCCACACAAGTCTGCCTCACTTATGGCTTTCTCTTAACACAGCGCATTACACATGCATTGTAATGGCCCATAAATGGCCAGAAAGCCTGAGTGGGCATCTAGATACCATTAGATATGGATCACACTGTCAGGACAAGCATCGGCCCACTATGATTCAACTGAACATCTGGGACGGTTGAAGGCTAACAGAAGGGAGGGGGGTTACTGCCCTTGATTAATTTCTCTGTGCCTGTTCAACAATGAAACACGGGTCATGCTGCATGTGACTTAATCAAATGCTTTACAGACGGTCTGTGTTAACAAGGGGATTTAAAACTAAAAGTCAGAAGTTAAAACTAAAAGACAGAGCAATTTATCAGAGTGAGAGTATAAATATGCTCACGTGTGTTAATCATTTTGTACTGCTGAGAACTCAGACGCTTTGTTGTCTCTGAGAAGACAAGAGATGTGTAATGTGTGAATGTGTTGTAGGCCTGTGACACTGATGAAAGCTGCTAGCTACTATATATCACGAAACAACAAACAATTTTCACTACACTGCTTTTTCACTTTTATTCTGCAATGTGCAAAAAAAAATCACAATATGGTTATTAAATTATATAGTTATAAATGAGGTCTTTATTCTTGTCACCAGTGTTAATATCACAAAAATAATACTAGCCTAAAAATAAAAAAAGACAACTCAAGCTTACTGAAGAGTGAAGACAAGTAAATAGTCAGCAATTAAATAAGAATAAGAAACATATTACAAGCAATAGGGCAAAAACACTACATTAGAACAAATAAATAATAAATGCTACATTGTTTAAAGTAATCAAATGTATAAAAACACTGCATATTCTTCACTGTGTAAATTAAATATTTCTTCTTATTAAAGTTACAAAAGTGATTTAGTCAAGAGCAGTAGAGATTTTCTCTTTTTGTTGTTTGATTAACATGAATGACAGACAGCAGGAATATTAGACTGCTGTCACTTTATGAGCTGCCGGGATCCAATATACTGTTACTCATGTGTTTCCTTTCTCAACTGTTTGCTTTCACTTAAGACCTAAATTACTGTTTACAAGGATACTTGCAAACATGGACATTTTGCCGCAATGCTTAAAAGCGCGTGCAAAAGATACGTTTTCTTGAACACATAGCACAGCAACGATTGGTCAAAAAACGAATTGGTCAAAAAACTTTTTCGTAAACTGAAATAAAATAAAAAAATACAAATAAATAAATAACTAAAACGAAACGAAACTAACAACAGTTATTGCAAAACTAACTGAAATAAAATAATAATTATCAAAAATAAATATCGTTTTCGTAATCATTACATTCTCACCCCGTGGCGGAAAAATATATGAGCTGTGTGTCAGTTTAGGGAAATACCTGTAAATGGAAAGATGGAAATATTTAGTGGAAAATTAGAATGTCATTTTTAATGATATCATTGTTTTCAATGTTTTGACAGTTGGTCATCTAGCGAACTGATACCCCTCGAACAACATGATGAAAGTTAAAGGGGTCCTATTATGCTTTTTCACTTTTTGAATTTTAGTCAGTGTGTAGTGTGTATGTTTGGGCATAAAACGATCTACAAAGTTACAAATCTCAAAGTCCACTCCAAAGGGAGATATTTCATTTTTTTTAAATCCCTTTTCAAGAACTACAACGAACGGCTCGTTTGGACTACAAAGTTGTTTTCCTGTATTTGTGATATCACAAAAATAAATCCAGCCTATGGAAATTCGAATGGTTGGCAGGTGGGGAGAATGCTTGGTTGAGCACTGCACGTTTCAAAATAGAAACCCAGTGCAGGTGTTTTTATATCACTGTATTGACTGTTTTCATAAAATTTTGGATGTCATTTTCATTTCATCTTGCATGTAATGTCTGATAATGCAGCGTTTGTGAGCGGAGCGCTGCTTTGTGTACAGTGTTACCGGGGAAACCTCGCTCTCTCCCACTCCAACAGCGCCTCCTGCTGGCAGAGAATTAATTTGCATATATATGCCGCCCCAAATAGTGTAAGTCTGTGGGACTATGGTATAAATAAATTCAACTGTATAACAGTTTCACTGCAATTCATGTTATAATGTTAGAATTAAAGAACAATAAACATAATACATATTACCGTTGCACTTATCTGTACATAGTAAATGCAGTTATTTTTAAGCTGTTGTTGACATCCAATCTAAAATGTGATTTAGCTATAAAAAACAAAAAAACAATAACGTTACCACTTTAATATGTCTTGCAATATCCGTGCGTGCAAAGGTTCTGCGCAATCCTCTTGTTCAATATTCTCGAGTGCCGTTTCTCAATATGCGTTCTTATCTGTACTTGTGTTCTTGTGGACTTGTGAAACGTCATCAGTCGTCGCCCAAGTACTGTTCCAATTCAAAGTTCACATCTAGCCAAGTACAGTTCAAATCCCTGGATGTGTTCTTGCTCCGCCCCTTTTATCAAGGATGCACCCAGAGGTGACTTGTGTGAACTTGAGGCAGCCAGGTGTCCCAGAATGCATTTCGCACCAATCAGCGAGCGTAATGGCGGAGGGGAAAACCGCAAAATTTCAAAATATTACTGTTATTGTGTCATGAAATGCTGTTATAAGAGAATTTCAGGCGAGACTGTAGCTGTTTAAAACTCAAATCTGTGGTTTATTTATAAAGAAAGCGCCTATTTGAAAATTTGTTTCGCCGATTTCGGAGACGTGAGTTCCAGGCATTCACCGGGCGCTCAGTGCTCGTGTATCCGCCAAGAGCAGCCTCACCCCGGCTAGTCCTTCTGACATCTGCCGCTGGCTCTGATGTCTCTGTAGTGGTTAAACATGAGCTAAAATTTGTTTTGGGTAAATCTAACAGGCAATCTTTGGTCTCATGAATCTATTATTTCTTCCAGGTCATATCGTTTTGGTTGAGCACAAAGTTATTTTTTATAAATTATTTATTAATCGTAATACAGCGCTTACTTTGTTAACGTGACTGATTTGTTTGCTTTTGTCTTTATTTCCTATTACATAAGTCTCTTATACTTTACTTTTATAATGGCTATTATTGTTCATTAAAACTGACATTTAACAAAAAAGACAGTTGTGCTTGTCATATTTCATTTTATTATACATACAGTGAACCAGGGTATATGTGCACATTACCTTAACCACATATTAATGTTTTATATTTTTAAAATGAAAACGAAAAGAGGGTTGTGTTTTATATTTTGAAGAAAATTAAAAGGCAGTGGTGTTTGATATCATTTTGTTTTATTGTAATGCGTGTACGTGTTGCATGAACCACATTTTTGTGGCTAATAATATTTTAAATGAAGCAGAAAAGAGGCAATGCTGTTTGATATAATATTTAGTTTCACTGTAATGTATGTACGTTCCCTGAACTACATTTTTGTGGCTATTAATATGTTTACATGAAAACAAAAAGAGGCAGTGGTGTTTGATATATTTTGTCGTATTGTAATACAGTGTAGATAACTTAGGCGAGCTGACTGACGTTATCAAGTACGCTGCTGTTCCATTTGCAGAATTACCGGACTTGTGTCCTCCCGTCCTCGGGAGTTCGCACTCCCGAGTCGAACTTGCGAAGTCCGAACTTTGCGTACTTGGACGCAAGTCGACCGCGGTCTGAATTGATATGGCAATATTGACGAACTTGTTGCTTTGGCAAGGGGCGGGACAGTACTGAAACGCCGTCTAAGCTGTTCGCCAATCACAACGCACTGGGACTTTAACCAATCACAACACATTTCGTTTTTCGGAAGGCGGGCCATCATCAAACCCAGAACTAATCGAGTCGTTTGTGTCAGGCTGGGGACACAGGTATTGTAATAATGTAAATTATGTGAAAAATAATGCGATTTTCGAACCCCCAAGCATGAGAGCATGTTCTAGTACACCCCTAAAACAAAATCAAGACTTTGTAAAAGAGCATAATAGGACCCCTTTAAGGGTTCGTGCACACAGGAAGGTCAGATATTGGGGTGAAACAGACTGACACAGATATAGAGCTTGCTTTGCTCTGTGGTGACCCAAGTCAATAGCCAAGGTGACACGAGGTCAGGACAGAACAGAGAGAAATTGAAACCAGATAGAAACTAATCTTCAGAAGGAAGGGGAAGGAAAACAATTTATTCTAGCAGACAACACCAGGTAAACAGTATGCAATGACCTCTAAGTGACTACAACTCAAGTATGATATAAAACAGTAGCTATTTCTGAGCTCTTAGCAAACTTAAACAAATATAGGCTAAGAATACATATTTACTCCAAATATTGAAATGTTTTAAATACATTTTTATTTAGGGTAGGTGATATACTGATTTTAAGGACTGTTTGTGTCAAGTTTGTGCAAAATGCCACTGCGTGGAAGGGAATAGGCATTCAAATGACTTTACATTCAGATATTTACAGATGACAGATTGGATTACTTACCATTACTGTAAAGAAAAAAATAATAAAACATAAAAACCCTCACATTTATTTTATTTTAGCTAGTTCAGTATTTCGTATTTTCATTTATTTTAACTTGATGTAATTAATATAAATGACAAAAACATCAAAATTACTAAAACCTTAATTAAAATTATATATGTATATAATTATTATTACATTTATTAAATAATATTTAAATAATATTAAATAATAATTAAAATTATTATTAAATTATTTATATATATATATATTCTCTCTCTCTCTCTCTATATAATATATAGAGAGAGAGATTTTTTCTGTTTTTGTAATCATTTTCTGAACCACATATACGGTTGTTGAGATAGAATATTAATATAACAGATCATTAATAGTATATAATGATACATTTTTTGCTTATCGCCCAACCCATCTGTAAGTGTGAATGTTGAGTATTCAGAAAGAATACACACTCCCATACTCCACTGCTGAACATCTGCTACTGACACCCAAACCAATAACAAACCTGTGGAAGAGTGGACAGATCTCAACAATGGGGAGAGGATGAGATAACCCAAAATATGTTGTCACCTGACAAGGAGCCAATCAGCAGAGTTCATTTCTGACATTTCTCCAACCCAAACCTGTGACCGACCTGCTCCTAAATTATTCAGTATAAGGAGCAGAGTGATTGTGTATGTATGAATGAGGGACACAGACAGAAAGAGAGACCGAGCTGCTTTGCCTGACATGTGTTCTCAGTGATAAGCTGCTACTCTGTGACCTGATCACAGCGGCGGTGTGCACCTGACACTCTTCTCCAAACTGTTACTCACTGTCGTGCTGTCTAAGGTTTTATAGGTATCCATAATACAACATGCAGTACAGGCTATGTGAAATAACATGCAAGAGAATGTCATAATAACAATTAAACATCTGAAAAGAATCAGTCAAAATTAATGCTACTGCATACTACACACAACCTAACCTGAAAGTTAATGTTTTGTGCATTCTGGAAGTGCAAACGTACAGTGCAGTGTCATCTGTTCAGCACATACTGACAATTAGATATTAACTGCATTCATCTCCTCCTGGAGCTGGGGAAATATTACACCTCCCTCAAGGACCCAGGTATCCGACATGTTTACTGACAGTAATAATGTGGGAAAACTCTGTAGGAAATGCCATCGGCAGCAGCCACCTCAGCTCGTTGAATATGAAAATCTCCCACTCAGAGTTCAGCTCACCACTGTGCTGTTCTCCCTGCCTGAACGCCCTCAGCCGGATCTCAGTCAGTCTGCCTGTCTCCATGAGCAAACATGCCTCCAGACAACATCCAACCACAACCAGACAAATGGATAAGAGCCGCCGCGTGTAGGAAACATTAATAAGCAAACAAGCCATACTCTAAATTAAATATAATAAGAGCTACAATAAGGAACGATTAGCAGAGTATGAGATAAAAAAACATAAGTTATAAAACTAAAACATAAAATAAAACCCATTAGGGCTTATAAAATGAAACTCGCTGCGTTTTTGTAGAGAGTGTTATCATACTCAGTTCATTTCGAAACAAGTCTAGTATATACCCAGTTACACGGAACATATGTTAGGCTGCATATTGGTTAATAGACGAGTATTTGAGTCGCATTTATGAGGTTGTGGGGATACATAAGACGAAAAGAGTTGATAAACGCTGAACTAGATAGAGACGGTGAGCGGCTCGTTTTCAGCGGAACTCTTTATTCAGACGGAGCGCGCGTTCATCCAAAGCTGCCGTCGGGCTGTTATTTTACTGCATATTTTCCGCTTATTTGTTTTCGTTTCACTTCAGTGGTGCTTTTACAATAGAAATTTGGTGTTGTTTTAGGGCAGATAACGTTATGGGTCGCGCGCAAAGTTAAACCGACAGGTTTTCCCGATGATGAACGTAAAAGTTTCAGCACTGCTTTATTCATTCATTTATTTATTTCAAGGTCACTTAATTTGAACCGTTTACGTTTACTTAGGCGATGCTCAATATCCGTATTTCAAACTAATATTTTTTTAATTAACTTTTTGTAACTGATGCGTGTTTGCCATTTTATTTATTTACTTTGGCTGAAACATATTGTAGCGGTCGTACGTGGTGCGCTTAACTATCTGCACACGTTAGATGAAAACTCATGGAATAATAAAACTCGTTCATGTATCTTGACTAACAAACTAACAACCGTACTTAAAATGCTAAGAAAAGCTCTTGAAAAGCCTTTTGTCCCATGAACTAGTGAGCAGTGTAACTTTCACCTGTCAGGCTGAGGTATGTAAATCTCTCTAACGTTACCTGGTTGGTTGTATCCTGTGGCAGGTTCTTAATAAGGATCTTCCTCCTGTTGCTCAGCTCTCTGCGAGTTTTCTCCAGCCGTTTCTCGATCTCCTCGGGATCAAGTTCTGGTAGATCTCTGAGGATGGTGGTCCCCTCGGATGCTGCGTCCTCCTCCTGTCGGCTCGCGGGACTGTCGGACTCCGGGTGAGGTGAATTTTCCCGCTGTATCGCATGCACGCTCGGCGGCTGGATGGATGAAGCGGCCGCCATTTTGAAGCGCTCGGTGAAAGTGAGTCGGAGAGAGCGGATAGGTGGCGTCTGTGCTTTGAGTCAAACCCATCGACGGCACTCTTGAAAGTAAGTGTGGATGAGCCCCAGCACAGTACAGCTGGCGACCTCCACCGATGGAAAATTAAACACATTCTGACTGTCTCTTTTCCCCATCTTAACAGGGCAGAATCATATTACAAATAATAACAATAAATGCCATATAATGTTAAGATAGCAACAATAAATAACAAAACATTAGCATAACAGTTCATGATGTAATAATGGTTCTAGTAAGCAGATCTTTTGTAATTAAAAATATTTATTAAAACATTATTAAGCAATATTTAGGGATATCTAGTGTTTATTTATTTATGCAAATCAAACAATAGTGTTGTCATATTAGCGAAATTTCACTGAGCACAATGGTAAATTTCTTGTCCTGATATTCGGTAGTAGGCTTTTTTAGTTCGAAAAGAAGCAGTGTTGTCGATTTCCAAATCAGCGATACAACTTTTCACTTGTATTTGTAACTAACTCTGCTTGTGTTTTCATTTTCCAGACAGGCTGTCAGTCTGTTCAATATTGGCAATTTTTTCACTGACCCTTTCTGTTACATCGTTATGCCAGTAGGTGGCAACAAGAGACTCTTTACTGAATCATTCACTCAACTGACTTGCTGATTAGTTAAAACACCACTGCTGTGTGTTGCTCAGAGATGCACAACATTTTTCCTGCTTTGACTGGTTTTAAAACTATTTTCATTGACAGAGCAAACATACTGCCAATAATGTGTCTAAAAACTTGTGCTTTAAACTAATTGTTTAGTAAATGGTTGCATGAAAGCTTAAATAAACTGTATGGACAAGCTGACATTTATAGCTCAGAAATCATTTAGTCTGTATACTTGAAGAGATTGTGTATGGCAGAAACATCTGAAGGCATGTCTGCAGAAAATATTGCATGCCTGACAGATCTTTTGACTCCATACACTGGCTCTGGTGTGGAATGAATGACTTATGCCATCTCTCGTGGGTGTGCTAAATGCCATCTCCTGGCAGACTCAATCACAGGAGTCCTTATGATGTCTCTGAATGAACGCATTGAGTTTCAGCAGCTACACATCCCACATCAACAATATTTACAGATGATTGCATTTGACTCTTTAAGAATGGGGATGGCACATTTTTTTCTGTTTTTGGATTTTTTTTTTCCGACACGAGAATAATTATAACAATCACATTATTATTATTAGGCTATTCTTATTCTTATTATTGTTATTATGTAGCGTAAGATTTTCTGTGCAATTTTGGAGGTGGCGGTTTAAAACACACACACACACACACACACAAATACGAAAATGTAAAATATAGAAAATGTAAAATGCAAAATATAAACCACCACTGCAATGCTTTACGAATGTCCGTTTAATATCCCTATTGCAGTGCATGGATTAATATTCATTGCACACGGATAATTTTCCACCATCATATGGGAAGTTCCAGTCCCTCACATATAGGCTGTGTCATATGCATTCATCTGAATTACCTGAACATGAACTAAAGCAGTGATTCAGCGCGTCTCTGAGGCGGAGTGAGAGAAAAGACCAGAATATTTCAATGGCTCAGAAAAGTAGCGCGTGGGCGCTCGAGCGAGTGCTGGAGCGGGCAGAGCGCGCATCTGGGACGCGCGTGTGTTTATGTAAAGGGGTGATGGGAACCTTGAACTCCTCACCGCGAGCAGCGCTGAGTGCGCAGTGTGCGTGGGCGGCGTTATCCGAGTCATTATATGTGTGTGTGTGGTCCCAAGCATCATGAATGCACGATTTATTCATTTATGCGCGACTGTCTGATTTCGCAAATGATGCATACATATGTATTATTGAGAGGTAAACACTGTAAACTTGGAACAGAAGCAGGAGAACAATAAGTAATTAAACTGAACGCTTTGCACATTTCTCAGGATACGTTTGCCTTGCTTGCGGTAGCCTAATGACAAGAGAAACATTTGAGAAGCTGGAAACTTGAGCGACTGGTTTTCTCTAAAGTTTCGACTAGCGATGTCCGATTCGTAAACGAATGGTTCTTTCAAATCGAATTATTTTCAATGAATCAGTTGAACGGATTTATAAAAACCAGTTTGAAGGAATCGCACTGAATTGGTCCGAATCAACCGGAGTCGTAATGAGCTGATAGTATGAGGATTTGACTGATTTGAGTTCGTTTTAATAAATAGCTTTTTATTATAACGTCATTTTTTTCAGTCGTAAAGTAGCTTGGCCTAAATAAAATTGTTAAATGCAAATCACATATAAGTTCTAAATGATTAGCCTATTGTTTGTTTTGTAGTGCAAATCATTGGTGAAACAAAATAATACCGAACATGTAATTACAATAAACACCGTTATTAATAAAATTAAAAGGAAAATGATGCTTACATATGGCCTGTTGGAACATTTTTAGAGCACGTGCCATGCACGTGTACATGTGATGGCGTTTTTTACATCAGGACGCAAAGTATAGATTAATCATTTTTGAACCGGTTCTTCACGGACCGTTGGCTAAACGTCTGATGTATATGGCACACTTATCTGGAAACACTTCAGGAGTGTCGAAGTCGTCGTCGGATTGGTTGAATTATACAGGATTTCCGGGAGACGTGTGTGTTCTTTAACGTTCTGCCTGGAAATAAAGATGCTGTGGAGCTAAACCCCCTCACGAAAGAAGAAAGCCGTCAACTGTGACGACGAGCGCTTATCAGGATCAACTACACGCTGGATTTTCAAAAGTATGTGAAATATTTAAAGTTCGCGGCATAGAATCTTTAAAATACGTCCGATGGTTTCACACACCGGTCTGGTATTGTGGTGACATTTCCACGCACCGAAACGTGACGCTGAACGAAACGAACTGTGATTGGTTGTTTGACATGTCGGTCAAACGGCCTCATGGGCGGGCCTTGGCCAATAAATGCTGTCATCTATTCCAGACCTTCTTCAGCCGTCAGTCTGAAGGTCTGGCTACGCGAGACTATCTCTCCCATGGCCCCAATTTAACAGAGGTGCTCCACTTTTCTGCCAACCCCACTGTGCGCTCACACCTCGTGTTCGGGTTAAAATTGTCCATCAAGGATCAGCCTTAACGACCTTGTATGCAAATCCCAGGCAGCGGCAGCGCGCGAGGAATGCCCTGCACGTCACGTGACCTTATTTGCCCGTTATGTGTGTGTGACCGCGATTAAAAAAAAAAAAATGTAGGCTGATGATGCCATAATGGAGTAAACTCATATTTTAATCCTGCCCCGTAAATCCCAGTTTTGTTTTATTTACACTGACAACCTAATGATATAAAAAAAATAAAAAGGAGTCTCCATATCAACCTGAAAGATGTGAAATCTTGTTTGCGGTTTATAATGGATATACTTAAGAGATATACCATAGAGACATAATGCAAGCTTTCATGCAAATAAATTGCAGAGAATGTTGTAATGTTGATAATTAATTCTGTGTACTGATATTTAGAAGACACCGGGGCTAGTGGTCACACGGAGAATGTAACACATGGAATATTCTCAGTAACTATAAGGTCAAGTCAAGTAACACAAAGTTGGTTTGAAACAAACTCAAAACTTTTTAATTTAGCTAAAAAGCCTTTAATAGACAGATTTCCCCTTACACCATAATGTGCAAAAATCAATGTGTTTAATCAAGTCTATCTTATTACTTATTATTTGGCAATAACATTGGAAATATTTAGTGGCCAAGACTTCAAGGCATGTGCCTATACAGAAATTGATTTATTCAGTATCCCCACCCAGAAAAATATTCACTGGAGTAAAGAGTGTGACAACTAGCCCACAATCCTCTGGGGGTGGATGAATTATGAGCTGACTATGAGTATTGAAATGACTATGTAAAACATTTTAATGAAGATAATATGACATCTTTTTATATGATGCTAAATGCGTGTATAAACACAAACACCAAATTCTGTGCAATTATCGCTTATGTTGGAATCACAGCAGATCCCATATAATGACCTGACTGATCACAGTTGCATTCAAAGCATAAACAATATATCACATTCACCCTGCAAAAGATCTGAATATCAACTTTAAATTGTTATATGACCAAAATAAGAATGATAGCTGCACACTGACTGAACTTTAAGCGCATAAAATATGATTCATAGACGTGATTCAGCAGTCTCTAAGGTATATTTGATTAAAACTGCCACTGTAACAGATTGAGGCTGAAATTTCACAGGGACATGCCTGGACAGAACTAATGTACCAGACTTCTGTATCATAATGTGTGAAAGTTGTGTTTTGCTTATGCGTTTGATTATTTAAGATCACTGGACTCATGATTATGAGCATGATTTATTATCACACATAGATTAAAATCAAACTATTCATTAGTTTTTTCCCCTACCCAAATTTCAAATGTAACTTAAGAGCATATGCAGAAACACTCAAAAACTGACAAAATGAAACACTTCTGACGAGGATAAAAGGTTTGTTGTAGTGTATGACACATTTATAGCTACTTTGTTAAACTTTAGATGTATATACATGGTATATCATTTCATTCTGAAAACAATAGACACAATCCCTCTAAAATCATAGGAGCACAATGTCTACATATCAGTAGACAAGCAGTTGAGTAAAAGTGCACATGGGTTTAGAAGGATCTGAAAAATATCATGGCATTCCATCAATACTGACTAATGACTTAAAAAAAAAAAACGACAACATTATTAGAGACGATCCATCTGCGCCATCACACATACATCACATTCACACACAATTACGTACACAAGCACCAACACATGCACACACATCGTTTCTCTCTCTCTCTCGTACACCAAATGTAAAATAATCGGGCAGACAGAAATACAAGGACAGCTTATACACACACTGAGCACAGTCTGTCTCCCAGTCATCTTTAAAATATTGAACATTTCCTGCACTGGGTTTGTGGCCCAGAACACCTTGGTCACATTGCACAGTGTCTTGAGATTCACCATCATCTCACACCGTCGAAAAAACAACAAAACAAAACCAGAGTGACAGCTCCTCAGAATACGCCACATTTTCACATCTCCTTGATGTGCAGCGCAGGCATTTGTGTCTATTGTTCCTTGAAATGTTTTGTTTACTCTCCACACAAGAAATTCTCATGGCGTGCGTATGACTCAAATGTGCCATGAATCGAATCCTTCAAGGCTGCTTCGCAGTCTAGTCAAGGAGAAAACCTGGGCCGGGTCTTAAAAAGGGCTCTATAGGCCTAATAGAAAGCTGACAAATTCAGTCAGTCAGTCAATTTAATTTTTTCCATTCATGATCTCCATCTCCACTCCTGTTAAATAAATAGTAGAAAAATAATCCTTTCATCTTCATTGTTTCTTGGAAAAAAAAAAGAGAGGAAAAAACATAAGGAGCTTTGTATCGTATATGCACCTGCCAAATCCACTCCCTAATGACCTCTACAGAGGTCAAATGTTCGCCCCCATGCTCAACAAGCACAAACACCTCTGACCGCCTCAGCAGATGCCCAGGGAGAGTTGGGAGATAAGATTCTCTTGTTTTTGCAGGATGCAGGGCCTGAATGGAGGTGGTGGATGAAGTTAGCAGTGGCATCAAAGGAAGGGTTGGCGGTTGGTTTGGGGTCACGGGTGGGCAGGATCAGCACTCGGCATCCACGCTGTGCACGGTGACGGCAGCCTGGAGATGATGCGTGTGCAAGTGCAGGGGGTGGTGCGTGTGGGGGTGCCGGTAGGGGTGGAACTTGTGGCTGAGAAGAGCAGCTGTCTGTGGAGGCGTGTCCAGGTCGAGGTCCTCATCGTGATTGCCCACATCGACGCCCGCAGAGAGAGGATCATTGTTGCAGGGCGGGTTCTCACTGTCTTCCTGAGGGCTCATGGTGCTGTAACCTACATATAAATAGACAAGGAATCACAATCAATATTTTCGGAAATTGACTTTGAATCTAAAATGTTCTACAAGTGTAGCTAACAGCTTTTTGTATTTCTAAAACAGGAGCTGAAAGGAAATTTTCAACTGAGAATGGACATTTGAACCTAGTTATGTCTCTGTGTCATTTTGTAGATATTGCTAATGGAAACTTGTTAAAAACATGATCATTTAAGTTGCTCATTAAACTAATCATCTTAATGAATCCTAATCCATTCTAATCGCACACTCCTCACATAAAACTCAAACATATTAAAAGGAACATTAATCTCATTATTTACTAATCTGACAGACTCATTATGCTCATGATAGTGTAACGTGACAAATAAATATATGTAATATATACACACACACACACACACACATATATATATATATATATATATATATATATATATATATATATATATATATATATACATATACATATATATATATATATATATATATATATGTATATATATAGTATATGTCATATTATATCATTTAATGCATTCTTGCCAAATAAAGTATTCATTTCTTTAAGAAAAAAATCTTACTGCCCATAAACTTTTTAAAAGCAGTGTTCAGAAATCTAATAAAAACACAATATATAAATATATTGAAAATGATACAGATCAGGGATAAACATATAAAAATGTTTTAATCAGTGCAATGCAAAATTGTAATTATAAAAACAGCGGTAATGATTATAATAATTATGAAGTTGTGGTGCAGAGGAATGGCAATAGTGCAAAGTAGTGTTCATGTTATTATCAGTTTGTCTCAGTGCAACAGATTTGCATTGAGGAACAATACCTTGATGCCTACTTCCTACTACACCTATTATTATACAAACAGTTTTAAACATACAGACTTTATACTGAGAGACTACATTGAATATTTCTACTTTCAAATTTGAATGCGTCAAAGACTGAGAGACTACATTGAATATTTCTACTTTCAAATTTGAATGCGTCAAACTGGAGAGAGAAAAAACAAAACATAAAATGTGATTTCTAAATTGTTGATGAGCATACACCTTCTTTTATACATAAATTTAAACTTAAAATCCTGACATTGAAAGAAGAAACTGATGTCAATGTTATTTGTTATCTACCCAAAACTACTTTCCCCTGTCAAACTGCCAACGTTCCTGTTTAGACAACAATACAAAAGACACATGAAGCAGCTGAAGTGAATAATAGATTAGACAGTTACTGGCAACTAAACTTGTATGGTGGGAGGGGAGCTCACAATGCACAGAAAAAAACAAACAAACTGTTGGAAACTTAACATAATAACAGTCACAGCACATCCTGAATTAAGATACAGTACAAAGAGCACAAAAAAGGTCTTGTCCTGCTGCCAGGTGGCCAAAACGTCCAGCCACGTGTGACATTTGAAATGGGATCGGAGGTGAAAAGAAAGGTCAAAACCTCTTATGATCCTGACTTTGATCAATGTTTGCATGAGCCGTCTCAGAGCGGATCTGGAACCAGCTTTGAAATTCTGCAGTGAGAATGAAAGAGCTGGGATACCGATTCTGGATCAGGATCTATCCCTAAACATATCAAACAGCCAAGCAAGCAAACAAGTACTAAAAAGCATCTCAGTTCCTGGCAATAAACACATTTCTGTTTAGATAAATTCTTTAAACCTCGATCTGAAGCGAATACTCGTATACATCTACATTGCTCCTGGCAAAAACTCTCTGTGTTGGTGGAGCGGTAATGAGTCAGAGCGCACAGGAAAAGGCTTCGGAGCTGTTCTCCTGCATATGCACGCTCAAAAGCCAAATCGATATTGCTTTAAAACGACCCCTTAAGCTGGATGACTGAGCAGCCGGTGGGAGGCGACCTTTAACCCTGCCAAATAAAAATACAGGGAAGAAACTTTTGTACTTGGTCTTTGCCACCTCTAACTGTTCTCGCATCTCTCAATCTACCCACTTTGCTGGCTTTCTTCCTCCAGGTCTCTCATTGCATCTCTCCTTGTGGAATAGGGCTGCCCTTTCTCCTCTTGCTGGTTACACAATGATCTCCAGAAAGCCTCGTCCCTGAGGGGTGGCAGATTTAGCATGCACTGTAGACTCCATGTAACCCAAGCCTGGAGCCGCCAATGAAATCGAGGCCGAACACAAGCATACACTGCTCCCGGGGAAGGCTTTGCTTTATTTCAATAATAAAACTCTCAATATATTCTTAGGTGAGAAATTTGATGGTCACGCCTTTGAATTTTTCTTTGACCCTTGTTTCAAAAGGATCTTTTCAGACCTACTAATACCGTTTTTCCTTTAGACTTTGAGGAAGGAATGCACATACACACATACGCACTCTTACCATGGTCACTTTCTGTCCCTGACCGGCCCCAGTATCTCCGCCGCCGTTCTGGGCTGTGTGTGTGCCTCTCAATAACAGCAGCAATGAATCGAGTGTTACTAACTGCAGAGAGAGAGAGAAACAGAGCCAAATGGTCATATAACAATAAGACACTTGGGTCTCCAGCTGGCCAGCATGGTGTAAGAGTACAGGAAATTTAAAAGGCAATAACACACCTGTAGATACTTCTCATATAAAAGGTTATACTGGGGATGAACTCGGTAAACAATGAGGAAAAAATTAAAAATATGTCTTTCAAAAGACTTCCAAAGCACCATATCATATGTGTGTATACTAGTTCCATAATCTAAACAGCTAAGTAAGGTTGGTAATTATTTATATAATACATATAATTGATAACTATTTATATACATTAATGTGTAGTCAACAAACATGGTTTAACAATGAAAAATAATACATTTATAAATGAACAATTGCTATAAAATGTTGTTTATTGTTTGTACAAGATGTCTGTATGTAATGGAACTTTAGTAAAATTAAAAAAAAAACATTTTGTTTTAAAAATGTACATTTTAAGTCTCTTTGAGTAAGAGGTTATCAAAATATTACAAACAATTTTTGATTTTGCCTTCGACTTTTTGGATCCTGTTTACAGGTTGCGTTTGTGCCTTAATTTATAGGAATATTTTGGGTTCAATTCCCAAAGTTGAGCTCAAACAGCACCACTTTTGGCACCACTTCAAATAATTTGGTCATGTACCCAAGTTTGTAAAACCAAAAATAAAATATATGCACTGTCTTATGCACTTACAATGGAAGTCAATTGGGCAAGCGGCCATTGTAAGTACCTTTCAGTACATTTAGTCTGTTTTTAAAAACCGAGTCGATAGTAGGAGTACAGTGTTTACATTTCTTTGCACTGATAATCAGTATTATATACATACTGACTGTTGTTCATTTAGATTTCTTACGTTATGCATGATGTTTCATATTGTATGTTTCTTACAGTTATGCATAGCACAAAATCTAATTAAAACAACTTTGTGATGTAAATCAGATGGTATTGAAAATGCTTCTGATTACAAAATGTACAACGGAACAAGAAAGCTGATCAGGAACACATTATAATATTGTCACTAAAGATGAGACCAATTACGACATCAGACTAACCCACATGGCTGTTTGAAGCAATTATCACACAAGAATGACACTGAATCATTGTGAGCATGAATGCTCGCTTTTTACTCTAGGAGAATAAAACAGCACACCGTACACAAAGAATTCACGGATTATCATCCATTTGGTGTCTGATGCACTGAATCCGTGAAAAACAGCATTAATGGTATAAAGTACAATACTGTAAATTTGATGTACATAAAAACCCTCAGTGTAATTACTAATGCTAAAATGGGTATTAAAGGTTTTCTGTGTTAATTCGTGTGAAGTGGTGCCAGGCAGGGAGGCGGGTATCTTACTTATTCCTCTGTCTTCGTGACTGTCTTCATCTCTGTCATCTCGTTCATTGTCTAAGTTGGACATCCGGACAGACATCTCTGATAAAAGAGACAGAGACAGAAAGACAGGCGTAAGAGAAGATTAGAAAGATGGAGCAATTCTGAACAGATTTGATGTAATATATCTTTGTCTTCTCCTTTGGTCCACAGTCTCTCTCATAAAAAAAAAGAAGACAGACATCAAATCTCCTCAAATCACTTTTTGCCCACGAATGCCAATCAGACATTAAAAAACTGAGGAAAGCCAGTCTATTCTTTTCTAGAATGCAGATTCAGACTAAAGTGGTCTCTCAGACAGTTTCTCAGACAACTGCAACACAGACTGATTCAAACACATTTATATTGCATCAGACCAAGTTATACTTCCTAGGCATGCACATATAGAGACTGAATTTGGCTGAGACATGAGGGAGCAACTGCAAGGGAAGAGGGAATTCAGCTCTTTAAATTACTTTTATATCCTTCTAAGGTCCTTTTAGTGGTCAACTGTGCTTTAGTATCTCATTAGCACAGGGAGTAGCACACTTTAAAAGTGCACTCAATAATTTTTCCCTCATTAAAGTGAGTTTTACTTGCTCTTCCTCTGAAACAACTTTCCTTCTCAGGCTGACGTCACCAGATTCTTTCTTTCTAATCAATTCTCATTTATAAAAGGTCCCGGTCTACATTTTATAATCCTTGATTATCTTGCTTCCCTCTTAAATGTCACATAATAAAAGTAACATAGGTTATGCGCTGTGACTTTAATTCAACAATCTTTAATGCCGATTCTTTTTTTATTCAGTAATAAACTATTAAGACAAAACCAAATCACAACAAAGTCAAACAGCTGCTTGATAATGGCAAAAATCATAATCACGATTATTTTGGTCAATATTGTAATCACAATTAACATAAGGAGTGGGCGATATCACACATCTGAGACTGGGTATTTTTTGTTCCACAATAGCGCTATACAGGTGCATCTCAATAAATTAGAATGTCGTGAAAAAGTAATTTTTTCTTGTAAGTTATTTCAAAAAGTGAAACTTTCATATATTTTAGATTCATTGCATGTAAAGTAAAACATTTCAAAAGTTTTTTTTGTTTTAATTTTGATGATTAGAGCTTACAGCTCATGAAAGTCAAAAATCAGTATCTCAAAATATTAGAATATTTACATTTGAGTTTCAATTAATGACCATCCATACAGTATAAGTTCTGGGTATCTCTTGTTCTTTGAAACCACAATAATGGGGAACACTGCTGACTTGGCAATGATCCAGAAGATGAACATTGACGCCCTCCACAAAGAGGGTAAGTCACAGAGGGTCATTACTGAAAGGTGTGGCTGTTTACAGAGTGCTGTATCAAAGCATATTAAATGCAAAGTTGACTGGAAGGAAGAATTTGGGTAGGAAAAGGTGCACAAGCAACAGGGATGACTGCAAGCTTGAGAATACAGTCAAGCAAAGCTGATTCAAACACTTGGGAGAGCTTCACAAGGAGTGAACTGAAGCTGGAGTCAGTGCATCAAGAGTCACCACACTCAGACGTCTTCAGGAAAAGGGCTACCAAGCCACTTCTGAACCAGAGACAACGTCAGAAGCGTCTTACCTGGGCTGTGGAGAAGAAGAACTCAGTGGGGTCCAAAGTCCTCTTTTCAGATGAAAGTACATTTTGCATTTCATTTGGAAACAAGGTCCCAGAGTCTGGAGGAAGAGTGGAGAGGCACAGAATCCATGTTGCTTGAAGTCCAGTGTGAAGTTTCCACAGTCAGTGATGATTTGGGCTGCCATGTCATCTGCTGGTGTTGGTCCACTGTGTTTTCTGAAGTCCACAGTCAACGCAGCCATCTACCAGGAAATTTTAGAGCACTTCATGCTTCCTTCTGCTGACAAGCTTTATGGAGATGCTGATTTCATTTTCCAGCAGGACTTGGCACCTGTCCACACTGCCAAAGGTACCAAAAGCTGGTTCAATGACCATGGTGTTACTGTGCTTGATTGGCCAGCAAACTCGCCTGACCTGAACCCCATAGAGAATCTATGGGGTATTGTCAAGAGGAAGATGAGAGACACCAGACCCAACAATGCAGATGAGCTGAAGGCCACTGTCAAAGAAACCTGGGCTTCCATACCACCTCAGCAGTGCCACAAACTGATCACCTCCATGCCACGCCGAATTGAGGCAGTAATTAAAGCAAAAGGAGCCCCTACCAAGTATTGAGTACATATACAGTAAATTAACATACTTTCCAGAAGGCCAACAATTCACTAAAAATGTTTTTTTTATTGGTCTTATGAAGTATTCTAATTTGTTGAGATAGTGAATTGGTGGGTTTTTGTTAAATGTGAGCCTAAATCATCACAATTAAAAGAACCAAAGACTTAAACTACTTCAGTCTGTGTGCACTGAATTTATTTAATACACGAGTTTCACAATTTGAGTTGAATTACTGAAATAAATGAACTTTTCCACGACATTCTAATTTATTGAGATGCACCTGCATTATTAAGTATATTTTGCTGGAAATAAAGATGCTATGATATCAAAATTTAGACACCAATGAAATTTCACAATTCTTGATAATCAAATATAAAAATAAAACACTGAACAGTCTGTATGAATTACATATACACAGATTTTTATTAAAACTACTAAAGTTGTTCAGTCAAGAGCAGTAAATGTATTTTTCTTTGTCTTTTGTTGTTTGATTATTAAGGACAGCAGCAGGTATATAAGGCTGCTGTCACTCTAAGACTAAATGCACAGCTCTAATATACTGACACATCCGATTACTTTTTGTGTTTTGTTCGTATTCACTTAAGACATAACTGACTGTGTTTATATGAATACTTGCCAACACAGGTCTTTTGACATATTTTTGTGTGTATCTGACTATTGGCCACGTATCCAAAGCCCAAAGTATACTTTTGCTTGTCTGTGTTCTGCTTGGTTCCTCTTGGAAAGCGCATACAGAAAGTCACCAGAGGAACAGCGTGAGCTCTCTTTAGCAGCAACTCTTTTTCAAACACATCCTGCAGTAGACTTCATATTATGACAGTCGCATTACAAGATTTGACTGATTTGGACATTCTGTTTGGGATTTTAAGGAGAAGTGAAAGCAAACTGCTTTAAAGCAAAGGAAAGGAATTTGGCACAATAATATTTGTATCTGGATTATCGTGTTTTCATAATCATTGTAAGTCTAAATGGAAACTGAAATTTAATTAATTCCAGAACCCTAACATTGTTTCCCAACAGTCACAGGTAAGAATCACTTTCACTTTTAGACTCAAAGTGTCCAGACTCACCCTGTGCGGCCAGCGGGGACATGTGCTGATGCCTGCGACGGTGGATCTGGTGCCTATAGGCATACACAGCCAACACCAGCACCATGATGCATCCCATAATCCCTCCTGCCACTGGCCCCACGGGCGCACTCTTGATCATATTCAGCGAAGCCAACTCCTCATCTGCAAAGAGATGAGGAAATACAAAAATAATTATATATTGAAATGAAATAATGAAATAAGGCATACACACTAGCAAAGATCCTGAAGGCACAATGTGTGACTCATGAAGTCGGTGTAATTCCAAACTTCTGTGCATATCTTTCCAAAACAGCAAAACTAAACAATAGAAAGAAGTAATTTTCTAGTGGACCATTGTGACCCATCAATGCAATTTACTTACATACTTATTATAAACAGAACAAATATATTAATAAACTGCAATAATAGTGTGACTATAGAAGTAGCAGCTCACCTAAAATGCCCAGTCCGTCCACATACGGACTCTTGGCACCCACTATCCCTCCAAAACATTCCTTCTGTAGGGCACAGTAAGGCTTGTCCAGATGGGTCTTTCCGTCACTGTCCACCATACACCACTCACAGTCCAGAACACCAAAACAGTCACTATAACCCACACAAATAAAACAGAACATACAAAAAAGCAATGTTATAGAGATGGTTACACATACCACATACACTACCATGCAAAAGTTTGGGGTCAATGGGATTTTTTAAATGTTTTTGAAAGATATCTCTTTCGTTTACCAAGGCTGTATTTATTTAATCAAAAATACAGAAAAACTGTAAAATATTACTACAATTAAAAATAACTTTTTTATTTGAATATATTTTAAAATGTATTTTTTTCCCTGTGATAACAAAGCAGAATTTTCAGCAGCCATTAGTCTTCAGTGTCACATGACTCTTCAGAAATCATTATGATACTGTATGCTGATTTGGTTTTCAAGAAACATTTCTCATTATCAACATTGAAATCTGTTGTGTACTTATTATTTCTGTGGAAACCATGACACATTTTTCAGGATTATTTGAGGAACACAAAGTACTAAAGAACATCATTTATTTAAAAAAAGAAATCTTTTGTAACAATGAAAAATATTTTGTTTCACCAAAGCACCCTCACCACCTACAATATGTTCAAACAATATACTAAAAATCATTTGATAAAATTCTTATAAAATTCTATTTTATAAAATGCATAAGCATTTTATAATACAAACTATACTTATTTCTAAAAATAAAAATACCATTTATTAGTAGTTTTGAATATGTATATTTAACACCGAGGTTCCATTAGTTAACATTAGTTAATGAATAAACTAACAATGAGCAATACATTTGTTACAGTATTTATTAATCTTTCTTAACATAAAAATGATTTAACACAACTGTTCAGTGTTAGTTCATATCAGTTCAGGTCCATTAAATAATATTAACAGATTGGACTTTGTATTTTAATAATGCTGAAAACACCCATTAATAAATGCTTTAGAAGTATTTTTCATTGCTAGTTTATATAGTTAACTGATGTTAACAAATGGAACAATATTGTAAAGTTTTACCAACACAGACTTGGTTCTTTGAGTCTATATTGAACGACAGTGTGAGATAACTCATGAGCTATGAGTCTTTGATTTCTACAGTCCCTAATAATAGCTGACATTGTCTGATCTTGAGAAACACACATGCTTGTTGTTGTGGTCAGCACAGGTTGTGAATAAGTGATGTGACATTAGCGGTGTTAAGTGAAAGGAGAAACATCATTACTCTCAGAGACTCTGTGTTTCTGTTAAGGTCCAGCTAAGGGCAGGCTGATCACAACTGATACAGTATATGGCCGTACCTGCTGGTGAAGCGCTGGCTGCATCTGGTATTGATACACTGAGGCAGAGTGTCCTGTAGACTGGGCTCAGTTACAGTCAAAGACAAAGGCTCTTGGTGCACGTCACAGCTCGGATTTCTATGCACACACACACAGAGACACACAGTAGTAAGGCAAGCTGAGTCGGTTAGGCCCTAAATACAACATGTAACTCATTAAAGTCAAAGCTATTTGTAATTATTTGTAACAGTCTGGCAACAATGTTGTTCTGTAGATCAATGGCATTCAACAGACAACAAATAATCAACAGTTATTATTGCTACACAGTGAATACCCAGCCTTTTTTTACTACAGGCCTCTGTAGTAAAGGATACATTTATTAGCATTCAAGTGTGCAATTTTTCACTAAAATGAACAGATGGCACAGTGACAGAAAGGTAAATGCCTTGAGATCTCTCAGCTGGGAATAATGCGACAAACCTGAAAGTGTCTAAATGTCTATTGAGGAACAATCCTGAACTGACGGCTAATTGGGGACACAGGTGGCTGGATATCTATTCATCGTGACAAACAAGAACTTGATGAAGTGACAGGCAGAAGTGTGTGTGTGTGTGTGTGTGTGACTAAGTGTGATTCATTCCAGTGCATGCTGATGAGAATCTGGACATGTGGTCCAGTGATTAATTTCTGGATCATATATTGTGGCAGTCTATTTTCCAAGCACTTAAGGGGTAACCTTTACATCCTAACACATTGTGTACAACATGTATTATGTGTTAAAATGGGGTTAATGTCTACTTCTACATGACCTTCAATAAATAATACAAGACTGTCCTGTAAACAGCAGCGGTTTACCTGTTCTCAGCGTTGGTGAGGTTGCCAGTACATTCATTCACCTCTAGAGGGCATTCACAGGGGCACTCGCATTCATTCTGCTCCATTCTGAGGAAGATGGGAACACATTGAGAAAGTCTGTTTACAGGGCTTTTAACCTGTTTACAGGTCTTTTTAAAATTGGTTTTGCTAGTGTGCTTCTACAAGTTGATAAAAATAGCTTTTACAAGATAAATGCCTTTTAAATTGACTGTACTCCTCACATTTGGACTAATTCTGAGAACTGCACAAATTTTTGTCCAATTCAAATTAAAATCTTGATTCATCACTATGGGTTACGACTAAAGCCTACCGGCATTTAAAAAATGTAATTGGCTATTACCTTGTGGGTTAAATTCCACAAAAATGTATAATAAATAAATAAATAAATATAATACAATACATTAACAAATAAATGCCATGGTGTCAGTAAGATAAAAAAAGTAATTTATATTTTTATTCAGCAACGATGCAGTAAATTAATGAAAAATGACTTTAAAACTTCCTATTCATCAAAATATCCTAAAAATACTTAACTTAAGCACTAAATACAACATGTTAGTAGTAGAGTTGTGCAGACTGTAAACATTACCTGTGGCAGTTAAGACAGAGACGATCCACAGTACTACAAGCACAGAAGGCCAGTGAATCACAGGTCTCATTCACAATACCAGCAAACGCATTGGTTCCTGGGATACGAGTGAGCCGGTACTTTGAGCAGTGACTGCCATGCACAAGGTTTGTCAGATCACCCTTAAAAATGACAAACACACAGTAATCCATTAACAATCATTTGAATTCATAATCTTTCACTTTGTGCAAACAATTTCTCATTAAAAAACAACTTGAATAACAGTGCAGCTGGTTTTACTAGAAAGCACATCTGTTATAGCCGCTACCAAAACAACCCCCACTAGGTGGCGTCCAAACATAACTAATACATTAGGCTGACTAAACTTACATGGTAAAAAAAGGCAGGATTGTCACTTCAAACAAAATGTACAGTAGCCTGATATGAAATAATTCATATGAGACTCCACTCACGACAATGCTGGTGTTGAACTTGTAGAAACGCTGCACGGTACGATCACTGAAACTGTTACACAGGTTCTTCTTCACAAAGTTGGGGTGGTTGAGAATGTCATTGGCCACTAGAGGCTCCTAAAGTCAAGCAAATCAGGAGAAAATTATGAACTCAGTAAGCTTGTTTTTCAGTTTCATTACCAATCTTTGAATATGATATGGCTGAAGAATAAGAAGGACAAAAACATAAAACTGCCTATTTTCTTGTGAAAGACAGGTAAAGTTTGTCCTCAGACCCACAGTTCCTTACCTTATGAGTAATATGCTGCTGTTCTGCTGGAGCGTGACCCTTCGGGTCAATCAGGGTCGGATGGGCCACCAGATAGCCTCTGTCCTCCATGATAAAACACCTACACGTACATAAGGACACCAAGACAAACAGGATCAAGCACTCTGAGCCTGTACAAAGATCCAAAATGACATATAGAGGGGAAAGGTGGAAGGAAACAGTAGATGGCTTCCTGTGTGTTCACAGGGTACCATCTGCAGTTCAGAACAGTTCAGGTTATTGTGTGGCACACTGAAGCATTCCACTTCACTAATCCTGTTTAATGACCATAGCACTGAAAACTCAAAGAACACGGAGGCCTCCACAGCACAGACAGATAAAGAGACAGAGAGAGCGTGAAGAGGGACAAAGAAAGAGACAAATAGAGTAGAAATAGAGTTAAGAAAAAGGGAGGGAAGAGAGGAATGAGAGGGAAAGGGTAAAAGAGAGACAGAAAAAAAAGGGAGCGAGGGAAAAATGGGGACACTGGCACCTAACATAACAGGATGTGTCTGGAATGCAGCCCTAATCAGCTTATCTCCCTTTGTGTCTTTCAGTCAGTCCTGAAAATCATACTCCGTTTCTTCCCTGGCTTTTATATATTGCATCAGTAGGGTTTATTTGCACTGCTTGCCAAGGCAAGCATTACTATTGCTTTTTCTTAGGGTTAAAATATTGAGCTACAGACATGAATGATAAAGCAAATGGCACGGCTTTTTCAGGAGAAGCCTGCTATTACTTTTCTGAAAAATTACATGTATGTGACCTTGGAGCACAAAACCAGTCATAAGTAGCACAGGTATATTCGTAGCAATAGCCAACAATACATTGTATGGATCAAAATTATGCATTTTTCTTTTATGCCAAAAATCATTAGGATATTAAATAAAGATCATGTTCCATGAAGATATTTTGTAAATTTCCTACCGTAAATATATAAAAACGTAATTTTTGATTAGTAATATGCGATGCTAAGGAATTCATTTGGACAACTTTAAAGGCGATTTTCTCAATATTTTTTTTTTTTGCACCTCACATTCCAGATATTCAAATAGTTGTATCTCAGCCAAATATTGTCCGATCCTAACAAACCATACATCAATGGAAAGCTTGTATAAATGTCAGAATTGACCCTTATGACTGGTTTTGTGGTCCAGGGTCACATACAGTGCACAGCATAAATGAGTACACCCCCTCTGAATAAATATAAAAGATTTATTTTCTTAATGATCACTAATATAATTCATGGAAAGATGGCAAAATTGAAATGTATTAAACATATACTTAATAAAAACGACAAAATATATGTCAATATTTTCTGTAAGACAAGTAAATTAGCCAATTTTGTTTAAATGAAGGACTGCAGAAATGAGTACACCCTAGATTTAATTCAGTAAATGTATAATATTCTAGTACTTAGTATGTCCTCCAGAACTTTAAGTACACTGCTTTGACCCTTCTTGGCATTGAGTGTACAAGTTCATGACAAATTTTCACATCTGTCCTGTTTAACTCCTGGAGGACGACCTCCTTAAATGCTCTGGTCTTTAATGGGGAGTTTTGCTCAGCTCATCTCTACAGAATCCCCCACAGCTGCTCAAGAGCGTTAAGATTGAGTGAAATACATTTCCACTGAAGGATTTTCACCTTGGGAGAATGAATATCTTCATTGTCATGCTGAAAAATGCCCAATAATGCAGGGAATGAGGGGAGGGTAGCATCTTCTGTTTCAAGTTTTTGTATTCCATCACACAGTAGTGTGTGAATTCATGACAGCGTTGATAAAGCACAACTCCCTCACACCTTCAGCACTCATTCATCCCTATATAAAAGCTTTACTAGCACTGAATGTCACTTTGGGTACCAAACACTTCTCACTGTACTCCTCCTCTAGCAACACCAGAGCATTTTGGATCCGAAATGATTGACTTTGTCTCTTGAGACCAGAGTATGGATTCCCAGAAGTCTCTATTTTGTAAATATGGGCCTTGGAAGAGTTTAAATGAGTTTATTTTGCTTTGGCTACAGTAGGGTAATTCTAGTGGTGACACAACTATGCATGTCACTTCTGCAGGCTGCGTCATACTCTGTGAGATAAAGTGTCACTCTTTTCATAGCTTTTGCCGGCTCTGAGACACTTGCATGTTATTTCTCCTGCTCTTTTTCTAACAAAAATTCACTCATCACTAAATGAAAACTTAAAGTGAAGACCTGATTATTTCAGGAGCCTTGTCACAAGTCCATTGTTTTTGAATGTCGGTGCTACTTCTGCTATATTTTCACACTTAAAACAATAATTTGGTATTCCTCTTGTACCATTGTCCTCTTTTATGCCAAGGAATAAGTCACTTGGCAGTTCTCTCCCAAGTGGTTCCACTGCTGCCAGCATTAAGTCTGAGTATGATTCAATGGGCTATATAACACTTTTAATTGTCAGGAAATAACAGTTTGGTTCAATATACTTACCTGTTGATCAAAAATAGCCTTAAACCTGTACACATTTTTTTTTAGTAACTTTCAGGAGGGTGTACTCATTTTTGCAACACAGCATTTTATCACTTTGACAAGAAAATCTTAATTTGCTGAATAATTTTGACATTCTTTGGTAATTGATCAAGCAGGTTTGTTGGAACATTATATCTCCAAAGAACCCTAACACGTCATCTAAGTAAAGAGTAATTGCTGAATTTAAGTATTAGAGGGGTGTACTCTTTTATGCTGTGCACTGTATATGGTTGACTACATAAATTAGATTTCCACTTAAATATGACACACAAATAATCACGAAAAACAATTATACTGTTATATATGAATTATGTATCTATCTGACTACAAGACCCCAACTGACCTCAATATTTAATTTACAGAAATTAGTATCTTTAGAATAAAATAAGTGACTAAATTATATTTACAATAATCAAAAATAAATGAAAAATAAATAAATAAAATAAAATAATTACATAATAGAATTCCAAAAGTTGGGGTGAATTAAATATCTGGATTTTTTGTTGTTTTAGCTTACTTTAAAAAGGTAGTTTTGCCTTATTTTTATTTTTTTTAAGTCATCTTGAACTTTGCTGAGGCCCCCTGTTTGAGAACCACTGGTCTAAATAATATATTTAAATATGCAAATATTAAATATTCAGGAACTGCATCAAAAATTAGAAGGGGAAATAAATACTAATGGAACAAACTGGAAAATTTTAATTTATATTTTTTGTGGAATGCTGGCATTAACGCAAACTGTGCTTAAAAGCTAAAAAAGTTGTTTATGTTGTAGTATCATCAGAAGTTGTTTGTTAAGATGTAATCCTTCTGTAATTTTTCCAACCATTCTTCCTGGTCAGAGGTTTCCATAATATGTATACAGAGTTTAATTGTGTTAAGCTTACATATTTTAGTACTGTATACCATTGTAACTTTGTGCACATTTACTCAACAACTAGGCTTGTAACTTCAGCTAAGCTGGTTCTCTGAATATCATAAGCAACCGCCCTAGTGATAATAAAAACTTGACAACTGCCACAACACCCTAGTATCATTGCAGCGACTTTTTGCAGAGGCAAGCACCACCTAATTTTTTTTTTTTTTTTTTGAAAAATAAATAATTGTTCCAGTCTTTATACTTTTCCCTTCTCATCTCTCCTCTCTCTCTCCATCCAGCCCTCCCTCACAGTTTCTTGATCCCCACCTCAGATTTCTCATTCCATCTCCTCCTATCCTAAAAGAGGGAGCTTAGAAGCATGCAGAGAAGACTAAGTGAATGCCTCTTTTCCAACAAAAGCAAATCTGATTAGTTTCATTTGAAAGAGCTTTAAAGAGCCTCTGTGGGGCATCGATAGCTTCAGGCACTATGCTGGACACCACAGCCGGCACACTGGGATCTTGGCAGACACTAGAGAGTTTGAGAAGAAATGAGATGGGGGTTGGGTTTGGTGGGAACGCCTTACCGGATTTTGTTGCCCTTGTCCTGGTTGCAAATGGGCAGAAGATCCAACAGAACTTTGTAGAAGTAGCGCAGAGTGAAGTCAATGCCCATAACTGCTACTGTGTAACCAGAGGCCTTTTGAGAACTAGAAACAGAGACAGATAAGCGTGTTGAACAATATGAAGAATGAGGAGATCTACAGTATGATGGGTCACCGCAATGGAGCTTTAGATCAGACCGCACACTCCATAGTCGCATTTCCTCCTCTTAAGAGACAACTGATTGGAAAATGTGAAGGGAAAACACTCTTTATCTACACTAGACATTCTGGAACGCTGCCAGTTTCAAACAGCTTCATCATATCTCTACATACACAAGCATACACACACACACGCACTGTGCCAAGCACCAACCCGACAGTGATAAGGCAGTTGTTTTTCATTTGCAACAGGTACTATTACGTACTACATATGCCATGCTTTCTTCAACTAGACAGCAAATATATGAAAAAAGTGTTAGGTAAGAAAAAGTGACAAAATTATGTATTCAAATTCTGTTAAAGGACTCATGTTCATGCAAAACAAGTTTCATTCATGGTACATTATGGCAAACTATACTAGCCTTGATGTAAAACATTCCTAGTTTTGTGTTTCTTGTGACCAGTAGTGATGTGTCAGGTTTGAATGTACATGAAGATTTGATGTTGAATAATAAAAAAAAGCATATGAGTGAATAATGACTTTTACGAAGCACACGAGTCATATGAACTACTTTTATGCTACATTAAGGTGGTTTTTTTTACTCATTTTAGGAGCTTATCAGGCATTGGCCATTTCATTGTAGGAAATAAAAAAAAAAACTTTCAAGAGTGAGTACAATCTTTATGTTGTGCTTGACCTATTCATTTAATTCTCTATATTTAAGTTATTTATATCATCGTCTTTAAAGTATTTTAAAGTCCATACAAGCATAAAAAAACAGCTAGTGTCTGAATAAGCAAAAATAAATGAATATTCACATTATAAAAGCCATAATGCATAGCAAACGATGTGTCTTAACCAGCGCTTCTCAAACTTTTTGACTTAAAGACCCCATGTCTCCAGCACAATATTCAAAGGGCCACTCCCCGCTAGAAGATATTTTTCAGTATTTCTACCATTATGACAAAACTGCTTGTTTTAAAACAGAACAGAAACAGAAAGTACACAGATATATATATAAAAAATATTTTTTCAATAATATGTTTTTCAATAAAAACAAAAGTTATTCAGAGGGGAAAGACCTCTAGATTTTTTTCTTAAAACATTAATTAATTAAGCGTTAGAATTTCTTTAAATATATTAGTAATTTATTACTTAAATGAATAATCCTGTGGCCCCCCGGTTGAGATCCAATAGGTTTAAATATGAAATGTTAAGGGTCAACTGACCTAGAGGAGTGGATGGTGTGGCTAATAGTGACCACGTAGCCCGCCCCACCAACATCCAGGTATGGTCCAGTAAAAGTGATGAGACCAGGATTGGCTACAGCATGTAGGTACCTAAAAGACAAAAGGATCACTAATTAGACCACATTTTAAACAGAAATTTACAAATTGATCAAAGTTTGTTTTGCTTTTTTATTTTTTTCCTATACAATTTTTGTATAAAAAAACTACACCCTTTTTGTAGTGTGTACAGCTGCATATGAACACAAAATACCTTCTTGGGAATCTGTCAGTTTGCTAAGCTTAGTCAACAGACTGTGCGATCTGTTGACCAGCGTCCCACTAGGAGTTTGAAGACCTCCGTCCTGAGGCTCAAATCTTACCATTGCCTCCTGGTGGGATCGAAGGCTTTGTCCATGAGAGAACCGGGGTAAATCCGCAGCACCCCATTGGGCGTTGCTATGTAACGCCTCACAATGTAGCAGTTGAGGCTGCTCATCTCCATAAGACTCATCCATTCATTTGTCACGTGACTGGTGGCCATCACCTCATTCCTCACAGAAGACTGGAAGACCAAAGGAGGGGGTGTTAAAGAATTCTACTAAGCAGAGAATCATAAAGACTGGTACGCTGCATTTCCCTAATGAAAAAGAAGAATTAAAGAGGAGAGGAAGACTGCCAACTAAGAACTGCCAGTTAGGACTGAGAAACTAACCATGTGACCACTAACTGTGAAAGATTGAGTCATTCCTAGGTTGACTATGAGACATGTGTTGCTGAGATGGGCAGCAAGTGTGTGTTTGTGTGTACCTTCAGGCCTGGGTTGGCTATGAGCCGGGTGTTGTCACTCAGGTAAGCTGTGTAGTGCTCCACCATGCGCTTGGTCTCTGGCTGACTCAAGTGCTCATATGGAGAGGAGAAACTACCAGCAGACAACATCACTGTGGGACTCTCTGTGAAAAAAGAGAGAGATGAATTAGTTGTGTTGCTTAATTATATTAGCCCCGAACCATTATCAATCATCCCTTAGTAACAGTACTATTCACTTACCAAAAAAGTACACTGTTCAAAAGTGTGGGGTTATTAATTTCATTTAATTTAATTTAAGAAATTAAAATGTTTATTCAGCAAGGACACAAACTTATCCAAAGTGACAGTACAGACTAATAAATAAATTCTATTCTTGAACTTTCTATTTATCAAAGAAGCATAGTTCCCAATATTAAGCAACTCAATCCTTTTCAACCTTTATAATAGATAAGAAAAGTTACTTGAGCACCAAATCAGCATATTAGAATCATCATGTGACACTGAAGACTGGAATAATGGAAATTCTGCTGAAAATTCAGCTTTGCCAAAGGAATAAATTACATTAAATATATTAAAAACAGAAAATAGTTACTTTAAATTGTAAAAACATTTAACAATTTTACTGTATTTTTTGATTAAATAATCACAGCCTTGGTGAGCATAACAGACTTTTAAAAAAAAACAAAAAAAAAAAAACATTAGTAATATACAGTATATCTGTAATATATATCTGTAATATATATATATATATATATAGTGTGTGTGTGTGTGTGTGATTGTCTACTTTTTCCATAGTAACGCATTAACACATTTATTTCCCTTTAAGAATAATATGAAATTAATAATACTTTAACAACAAAACAACTTCTGACATGCAGTCCTCTGCTAACATTTATTTGTTTTTTGTTGGTAAAAATTCACTTGTTGAGCAAGAATGCAAAGAAACTTTTGTAATTGTTCCATCTGAATTTGATATTGATTTATGAAAAAATAAATATCTTAAAATAAATGTCTCACTCCATTTTCAGAGAAACATGAGCTCTGCATGGTAAGTTCTAACAACTATGAGAATAGCATGTACTACTTTTTTTTTTTTTTTTTTAAATGTACAAGATGTTAAGATTATATTAATGTTTCATCTGAGCTTACCAACTGTAGCGAGCTGTTTAAAGTGGAGGCAGGAGCTGGGCTGCCCCAGCAGATCCAGGCGGTGGTACAGGAGTTTGCTGCTAGGGGCCGTGTTCAGATTTTTCAGTTGCTTCACCGGGATCTCCGGCTGAACATAAACTATACACAATATAAACGAAGTGTCCTGAACCTGCAAATCAGGGATCAAGATCAGTAAAAATTAAAAAAATAATAATAAATAAAACACAGTCTGGTTTTCCCTCAGCCTGCTCTAAGCCAATGCTTGTTCCACTGCGGAGGAATAGCTTACCAGTTTCCAAGCGTAGCTGACATTGTAGGCATCTCGACTGGGATCACGTAGGCGGTTCATGTGCCAAGACAGAGAGGAGTTGACAGGCACAGCAATGACCTGACTCCCCAGAGGCAGACTAACAAGAAACACACAACATGAGCTCAGCAGTCATGTGAGTAGAGCTGTCGCGATTCGTCGATTTTAGTCACTAGTCGATTTTGAAAAATCGTCGACTTCATTTTGCTGCGTCGACTAACCGGCAAAATACCGGAAGTGCCGCATTTCACAGAGGAGAATCCACAAAACACATTATTAGACTATTTTCCAAGGCTGCATTACATTAAACCCATTTAAAAATCATAATTAAGCATAATTGTGAATTCACAAAAGCTATGACTTAATTAAATAATTATATGCCATGCAGTTCTAACACAGTATATGCGCTTTAATTATTTACATGCGTGTAGGTTAAGCACGTGCGTCTCACAGCGGCTCCGTTCACAGTAGTTCCACAGAAACTTATCATCTACATGTGTGAAGCGTCTCAAACTCCATCTCTGCATGTTGTTGTGAGTTTGGGTTTATTATAACGTTCATCTGGGAACGCAACGTGCGCCATTTCATCAGATTTGTGAGGTAAATCATTTATAAACCTGTGCAAACAAAGGAGAACACATCGCGATTTCAAAATAAAAGCTCAAACCCTCACTCTGAGTTTACACGTTTTGATGTCCACATATTCATTTAATTACAGTGGCTATAGCATTTCTGTCCTAAAGAAATGGCCAAATATTAAAGATTAAGTGGACATTTGAATTAAATGGTGCTTGGTCAATATTAAACAAGGATTAGATCGCGCAGTAATGTTTAAAAATAATCATTTGTTGTTTATGCGTCATGTACATTAGCTCTATTGTTTATAATACATTATGTATTTTAACAGTTTTGTTCAATAAAACTATATGATCTCTTGCTTTTGATACTTTATTTGAACTAATTATTATTGCATCATTGCTATTATATATGTATTTTAAGTCATTTTAAAAGCTATTGTTCACTTACATCTATTTTTATTACCACAAAAACATTATTATAATTATAGGGCCCTATGAAATCAGTTTTATTTCCAAATTCATTTTTTTTCCATTTTTATTTTTCTATACTCTGTTTTAATGGTTAAATTAAATTGTATTAATCAAAAAGCCTGTCTAATTAATTGAGTTTTACAGTTTTATCTGTACCAAATTCTTAATGGTTCCATTAATTTTCTTTTTCAGAAATACTGCACATTTACATTTTTCTCCTAAATAAATTCTGGTAAATAATATTTCTGGTAAATACTCCTTTATTTAAAATACTGATTATAATTTTATTATTAGACTAGAACACGTGGATATGTTGTCATTCTTACACTATAATACTGAACTGATTTCAATGATTTGGACTATGAGATGAGATGGACACCTGCTTCTTGCACTCTATGTTGCACATTACTTTTGCTTTAAAAAAGGAATTCATAGAAATTTGGATTTAATTTGGTTTAATAAAATATTCTTGAGTAAAATTGATGATTTTTTTGTGGGAAATTAATTGTTTAGATTAATCGATAAATTAGTGAGTAAAATTGATACATGATTAAGCTTTTTGCGGGAAATTGTTTAGATTAATCGATAAATTAGTCGATAGATTAATCGAAATAAAAATAGTCGTTAGTGGCAGCCCTACATGTGAGTAACACAGTAAGCTCGAGCAACTGCAGATACCCAGGTCTTTTTGAAATCCCATACTCCCTCACCTGAGGATATTCTGACGCACAGCAGCAAACCTTGGGATGTTCTCATAGTGGATGATGTCTGTATGGAGGGGAGCTTCAGTCATCAGGTAAGGACGGGTGAGTGATGGATGCATGAGGGTGTAGCCTGAAAGATATTCAAACATTAAATTTAATTAAAATACATTTAATATAATAACATCAAAAAACTAATAAACTTGATTTTTTTTGTGTGTGGAAAAAAACATGACAATTTTCCACTCTTTCTCTGATCAGTAGAATGTACTAAATTACTATTAAATGATTAAATTGAATTAGAAACTTTTTTTTTTTTGCTGTTGGGCCTATATGTACATACATAATTTGTATATGAAATGCATAACTTTTACTTGCAAGCTGTGACTATGTTTCCTGGTCCAATGTAGTTTTGAACATTGTATATTGTGACAGGTTTTCAGTTCAGTGTGATGGTCCATCGTAAGGCTCAAACCTTTCAGTTACCAGTCAAGATTTTCAACTACTAGGTTACACACAAAATCTGTGGCCTGCAGAACACAGGGAGAGACTTCATTTTGAAAAGAACTGAGAGGCAGTGCCAGCTCGTCTCTTTACTGAACAGCTGGAGACAGCAGGTGCCACTTCATTATCCCAGTCATTAGGATAGACTGTATACTCTCAGGAACAGATAATCACCCTCATTTTATTACATATGTAATACAACACACCCTTTTAGTGCAAAGTGGCAATTTCTGGTGGGCTTATCGAATTGTTTTAATATGTATTAAGTGGAGGTTAACAGCGTTGTAAATTCAGAGACACTTCACCCTGCTGGGGGAAGTCATGGAAAAACAAATTGATGTTATTTAGAGCAGGATGAAGAAAGTATAAATGAAAGCTTGTCAAAATAAGGCCAACAGTGCTTAATTTCATTCTATGGTGGACAGTGTTTGCATAAGCAGACTACTGCTCCTTTTCAAGGAGGAAAAACAAAAACAAATTTAAAGTATTCTCTCCCTAAAATGTTCAAATCCAAAAGTTCAAATTTGCTGGTCCCACTTCAAGAAACTGACATGATGTCAGCCGTGGCTCTGACTCTGAGCCGCTCAATGTGGGACAGCTGATTCCCCTAATTAACTGTTAAAGGTTAATGGCCTTTAGTTCAGTGTTTTGTGTCAGTGAAGATCAGACCTCCAAATTCATGAAGTTAGAAAGTCAAGTTGAAGTGAGGGAAACAGGGAAACATGTAAAACAAGCTTGGCTCATTTTGGCTAATGGAACCAGGTGGTTCTCCACCAAAAACAATCATCAGTACACACATCTTCCTACCTTTATTGTCTATGAGGAATGTATATGAGGCCAGGGAGTCCTGGTAGTAGGTGACGTCCTCCAGTATGTAAGCCAGATTCACGTCCACTCCAACTACACCCAGCAACAAGTTCCCAAAGTAGCATGGCCGGCTGACGGTCATGATGAAACCTATAAACGGAAAGGAAGTTCCTTTCAATCTGTCCCCATATTAATAAGTCACACAAAGTAAACAGCAATTCATGAAGAAATATTAAATGTGAGGTAGAAGCCATTGCCAAAAGCTCAACAATACTCTAAAACAACAATTAACAATTTTTCAGTTTCACTTCCTTCAGGTGCCATCTCCATCACAGCCTAATGAAGTTTTATCAAAATTTGGAAAATGAGATGAGAGACATTTTTATGAAGAAAAATCAAGGTAAATATCACTTGTGAGCAGATTCGTAATATAATTTCATCAGAATGACTTCCTGTCTAGCAGCCCCATAAGAGCAGACTCTGCAATTGTGATTTTGGCTTTACTAATAGTTTAAGTTTACAGTATATAGCACCATGGAAACTTTCTGGTGCAGAGCCACTTCTTCTGAGGTCTTCTGAGTGCATATGGTTTGTCTTAACCAAGATCTTAACTTACCGTCTCCCATCTGGTCTGCATAAGGCAAGCTGAAGGAGGCCACGTCGATCATTCGATTGGGGAGGTTGATGTAGAAGCGGCCCACTGTGGTCTCCAGGTTACTGAGCTGGTTCAAAACCATCATACTGCCCTTCACAACAGGCAGGGCGGAACGATCCGGAACGCCGTACTTAACAGAGTTCTGCTCGGCCAGGTCTCGCAAGAAGGCCAGCTCCTTGAGTCCCGTTACTCCTTCTGAGGACGATGGTATAAAAAAAACTAATTAAAATAGACATTTTATACTAAACATCAATGTGCTATGTGTCTCTTGTGCACCACTGGGTTTTGGAACAAAGCTAGTATCAACCAATTTATCTAAATTTTCACAAATATTGCGGGCGTTTTGTAAAGGTTTTGCTTCTCTGGCCCATTTAGAGTGCAGCACAGTAATAGAAAGCCATTCATATCCCACACGGATTACTTAACCGCAGAGCTAAAAATCACACTTAATCTATTTCCATCATGAAATGGTGGTTTTGGACCTTTAACAGAAAGAATAGGAGGTTTTTGTTAGTCAGTCTTTCACTTTTGGAGGAACATTAAATTCTGTTGAATTGTTATTGGACTGGACATAAATTTCAACACTCCAGTCTATTAATCTGACACTGTGACAGGTTTTAATATGTGAATATAATACAACTTGTCATAAATGAACCAGACTTCAAATAAACAAGGAAATATGAGTAATTCCCTGTGTGTGTGTCCTTCAGAGACTCACAATACCTAGTCAAAGTAGCGTAACCTGCATTACCAAGCTAATCAATCTGAATCATATCTCTGAGTCATCTAATGCATGAAAAAAAGGCCTTTCTCACTCTTTCATGTCACTGAGTGGCCTTTGATGTATTGTTGCATTTCTCTTTCTTCTTTTCGATGATCTGCATTTTAATTTTCATGATGCCAAACTGATGTATGCTAATGGCAGGCTAATACATGCGGGGAGAGGAACAGCTGAGGAGAGCAATATAATGGAGAGTGGTTTCTTACGCTCCTACACACAAAGACCAGAAGAAAGATGAAGGGGCGTCAAAACACCTGAACATGTTTTGAAAAAGCACAAACATGCACACAGGTGTTCACTATGAGCCCTCGTGGCCTGCAAGACAATGAGTTAATAAAAAAGCTGCACTCCTTGTCTGTATCTCACCGTTCATGAGAGCGTAGGTGAGGATCATGACAGAGTTGTTGAGGTAGCGGTTCTCCTCTTTGACCACGCTCAGGGTTGCTCTCTTTTCGTGCTCGGATGAGTCTCGGGAGGTGACGCCTGATGACAGGTAGATTATCACCATGTCGGTGTCTGTGAGAGGGAAGATGATCAATAATCAATCATACTGAATATAATAACCGACCTCGAGGCAACTTGAGACCATACACACCAAAATAAGGTGTATAATACTCCGGTAACTATTTCTCAGGAACCAATTCTTTATAGGCACAAATGACACACATTTATCTTTAACCAATAAATATTGTAATATATAAATCAATTAGAAAATGTACATATTTTATTTTTTACTATTTAAAGATTTGACCATTTTGCCCCAATAAAAATTTGACAACTTCTGTGTGGTAACACTTCAGCCTTTCTGTTAAAATCTACCTTCATTATAGTTGACTCTTGTCTGACTGTATGCTAGTGTGATTTTATATTGTGCATTAAAAAAGTATGATCATACAGCATTTTTGGTAACACTTTACTTAAAGCCCTTATGTACAGTACAATGCATTATAAAGTTATTCATAATGCAGGTTACCAAAGGTAAATGCAAGTTAAATGTGCATGTAACCAAAGTTAAAATGCATTAACTTTGGCAGATTCTAAAATTGGTTGTTTGTCATGTGCATTATACTTTCTAAAAGTGTGTTCAATGAATTGATAAGTATTATAATGTATTATAATTATGGTTACAATTATTCATGAAACCATAAAATGCTTTATAAGGTGCATTACATTAAAATACTTTTATAATGCATTTTACATTAAAGGCTTAAGTAAAGTATTAAGGAGTTTTTTTAAATACAATATATAAAATCTATTTTAGAGAAAAAAAAAAAATTCTTTAATTGAACACATACACATATATATATATATATATATACATTTTTTTTTTTTTATATATAATTAAACATTAAAGAACACTTTTGTTAACACTAAACAGAAAATACATAAAGGTAGGAAATGACATGGTGTTAGTCAATCTAATGTACATAAGCTTTGACTCTTACTAGTCGGCTGTCTGGTGACGCTGCTTGTGTTCCTCAACAACTGAAAGGCTTTCTGGAAGCCATGTGCATGCTGGGTAGAGCTGTCAGATGCTTTAATGTTGTTGATGAAGGTGCTCATCTTCCTCTTAGTCTCGCTGGTAGCAGGAGAGAGGAAGCTCTTGTAGCACTGATCCAGAGAGCAGGAACGAACAGTATCTGCTATTGTCAACACTGAGATCTGAGGGGAAAAAAAGGACACTGAGTGCCAAAAGAAGAAATGCAATCAGTGGAGGGTGTATGATGATGATGACGAGTCACTTCCTTACTTTATCATGCTCATCGATGGAGTTGAGGATGATTAGCGCAGCGTCACGGGCGATCTGGAGTTGGGTCTCAGTGACGGAGGTACCATGGTCTATGATCACTACAATATGTTTCGACTGCGGCCTTACTGCCGAAACATACACAGGCCTGCCAGCACACAGAAACAAAGATTTACGGTCTACTTATTTGCAGAATGCAAGAACCCTGCACAACGACTTTTCCTGGACTCTGACGGCAAGAAGCCAAGTGTAGTCCTGGCGTGATTCCCGCTCTCTTCACTACAGTGTTTGTGCAAGATATCCTGCACTCTATTGTGTTGTTTTTGGAAACCCTTTTCAACTCCAACACTATGAAAAAGTTGGCCATATTGCCTAAATCTCGTATATACATCCTATAAGTGGTTGAAAACCTGTGAGTACCAGAGTTTTTTGTGCAATCTCCAGCAGGAGGAGAGAAGGCAGCAGAAATGAGCCCATCTTTCAGCACAGGCACACATTGCCCACAACACTGGGTGGCAGATTCCAGTGGGGTTTAGTAGGGGCGACCCTGCATTCCAGTCAAGGGCATGGGGCCTATTGTAACTACATTAAACAGACCTAAAAGGCCTCTCTAGAATGTAATTTACACTCAGCCACACAAGACGCTAAATTCTGAGGTGCCTATGACAGTGAGCAATTAATTTACAGATCACAGTTTTTATACAAAAAGAGAAAATAACCTTGTTGGTCTCTAGCTAAAAGATGGGGACAATGAAAAGAGACAAATCTTTATTTAAAAATACTAATATAAAGACAAAAACAGCTAGAGCATTTGACAAGTAAGTACTTGACTAAAATTTCTAAAGATTTCTTCTAACTGGAATATAATTTAATTTCATTCACACTTGTTTCATAAACACACAATCCTTTCTGGATTACAATCCGCCATCAAAATGATACATTTAATTATTCTAGCTGCTGTGAGAAAAGGCTTTAAATGAGCCGCCTACTAGCCGGGAAAACTTCTTTATGTTTACAGACGTGACGTAATGACGCAGTGCCGTGCTCGAATTTCCCGCCATAACCTACCCGTACCACTCAAATTAGAAAACATTATTAAAAGTTAACCGTTGTGAATCAGGCTAAAGTAAGGCGATAGTTTTGAACACTGGCTGGTTATGTACTTTCTCAAATATTGATTTCGGATAATTTTTAACCCAAAAAAGTTACGGACTGCAGCTTTAAAAAAATAGAAAGTATTATTACCAAGCATGCCCTAAAGACAGTGATAACTATGGGATTCAATACCTTGCTATAGGGTATATCAGTGTTCAGAGTGAAAACTTAAAGGACAGTGGTGTGTGTGTGAGAGAGAGAGAGCGGGAGAGAATGAGAGATAAAAAGAAAGAGAAAGCACTTTGTACCTGCTCCTGTGCTCGTATGTGCCCTTGCATTGAAACTTGTGAGCAGGAAACACAGTGAAAATACCCTCCTCTGAGCTGAAGTACTGCCACTTGATCCCTGGATTGGACTTCAGGTTGTCTGCCAGCACTAAAGTCAAAGAGAAAGCAAGAATAGTTTGAAAAGTTTGATTTCTTTTGTATTACTCTATAGCCTCTTCTTAAAAAAAATAAAAAAAATAATCATTAATAAAGAAATTAAATCAACGTTTGATATCTTTTGTATTACTCCATGGCGTCGTCTTAAAACTAAACTAAACTAAAATTAAATAAAATAAGACCACACAAACAAACATATAAATAAGTAAACGAATAAGCAAGTAAATAAATAAATAAATACTTTTCTGTTTAATTTCTGAGATAAGAACCAGTTGACTTTATCCATTATTCACAATCATTACTTGTCAAGTCATATATCATTATTAACGTTTAAAGCAGCATTTCATAGAAACATTAGTATCTAAATGTCACAAACTCAAAGACAATCATCCAGAACTAATTTAATATGCCATGCAGCACGGATCTATATGAATGGTGTGTGCACTTGAAGCAGGCAGCTGTAGTGTTTGTGTCAGTCGAACAGGCCCCAGCTGTGTGACGGCCAGAGCCCAGACAAGCTGATCCTTTCCAAACACTCGAGAAGCACAGCGATCACCACTCTGCTGCCATCAATTCAAGCGTTTATTTACTTAACAGGAGCCAGGAAGTGAAGGAAAGTGGGGAAAAGAACAAGAAAAGACAGGAAAAGAAGGAATACAAGTGAAAGAGGCAGTGGAGGTATTCAAAAGGGCATAAGTCTGATAATATGTATGATCCTTTTCAGAATGTACTTTAGTAATATTATTTGGATCTTTTACACTGAAAAAAAAAAAAAAAAAGATTTTAAGTCACTTCAAAAGGATGAATATGTGCTACGAGAGGTTACTCGGGTCAAATAAATAACCTGCAATTCACCCATTCCACTTAAACATGTGATTCAAAATGTTAACTCAAACAATACAAGGCCAATATTATATAATATAATAAAAGATACAAATAATGAAGGAAGTAAAGGTTTAGAATAAACACTAGCTTTAGCCTTTCCTAATTAATTATGACCTTTCCTAATTATGATCAAAATAAACATAGTTCATCAAATTGCTGTGGAAACCTGCAGAAGAAGAAAAATGGATGCTAAGCACGAACAGGCGTCCCAACCACAAATGAGCCATCAATCCATACCCGAAGTATAAACAGGAACTTTACAGCATGTTGACAGCTTTAAAAAATCATACACATGAGTGTATGCCCCAGAGTGCTTAATCCCCATCCAGTGTTTAGAGTAGCTGAGAAGCAGAGTCATGACGTGACACCCCTTCATTTCCTCTATCCCTTCATTCCACTTTAAATCTTCACTGAATGTTATATTTCTTCTCGCTTACGGTGCTGTCAATTTCATGGTTATTTTTAACTCCAATAATCGTTGCATTTGCCTCTTCCTTATTTAAACTCAGTCTCATCCAGCCAATGGGAATTGTTGTGTATTTCTCAGTGACACTGATAAACCAAAAGTTGTGTCTAAAGTAGACTGTGAGCCTAAATAGTGTGTCCCAAATCATAGTAAACTACAATGGATTTTTTTTTAAAAATGCACAGTTGCTCAATGCTTTTGTGCCTAAAATTGACCACAATCCCTTGAAATCAAACACAAGAGGAGTTTGTGTTGGTGTTGTGCAATTTCCAATCCCCCATAAAATTTTATCCTCAACCTGATAAAAAAAAAGTAGCATTATTGTGATAGCATTATTGTGATAATCAAGCGTTTTTCTTAACCAATTGCTGCTATGCTAAGCTATTAGGCTAAGCTATTTAGCTTTCTAATCGAAGGCTAACTTTGAAACCGTAATAACTTGTCTAACTGTGGAATCATGATTTTTTTTTATGAATATAAAGTTCAAAAGAACAGCATTTACTTTACATTAGAAATGTCTTATAACATTACATGGATTGGATCTTTGCTAATTTTTTGCTAATACTTTTTAAAGAAAAGTATTAATTTATTTAAAAAAGCAGCACCACACGCATGCGTTGTGGTACTCTCCTAAATGCGTAGCGAAGTCTGACACGGAAGAGAAGAAATTGTTGAATAAACTTGTTATTTTTGTTTTCTTTGTGTACAAAAAGTATTCTTATAGTTTAATACATTTACGGTTGAACCACTGATCACATGGACTATTTTAATGATGTCCTTACTATCTTTCTGGGCCTTGAACGTGATTTGCATTGCTGCCTATGCACGGTCAGAAAGCTCTCGGATTGGATCAAAAATATCTTAATTTGTGTTCCAAAGTTGAACAAAGATCTTCCGGGTTTGGAACGACATGAGGGTGAGTAATTAATGACAGAATTTTCATTTTTGGGTGAATTATCTCTTTAATAGTACTTATTTTTTAATCAGCAACAAAGTACACACACACTTTGAGTGCTTATAAACTTGAGACGCAGCCTTATGACAGTCAGGGGAACTCTTACGGAACTCTGAGAAATAAACAGACAGAGATGTGAAGAGGAGTAAAGGGTGAAACAAAGGACACCAAAGGGGGGTATGTTGGGAAAGAGGAACCAACCCTACAAACTAAATCAAAGACATCACATCACACTCAAACACAACATTATCTCTCTCTTTCTCTCTCTCATCACTATTCTCAAGGTTTTTCCTCCCTCTTAATTGTTTCGTCTCTTTTCTCCCTCTTCCCCCCTCCCTCCTCTTTTCATCAATGTTTAGACTAACAGGGATCAAATATGACTGATGACTGCCTGCATGGTTAGCAGGGTCAGTATTCAGTGACAAATGGAGGGAGAGTGGTAACATGAACTCCTGATGACTGCCTTACAAAAATAAGCATCTGTATGAAGATGAATTGTGATAATCTGTTCTGGAGGGAAGAAGGGAGGCCAGAAGAAGGGAGAGTCTGAACCAAGGTGGCTAAAAAAAAAAATTGCTGTTAGTGTAATGAATCTGTTGGTCGCACTTTAATTTAAGGACCAATTCTCACTATTAACTAACTATTAACTACGACTTTTGCCCCAAACTCTTAATGTGCTGCTTATTAATAGTTGGTAGTTAGGTTTAGGTATGGTAGGATTGAGAATAAAGCATTAATATGTGCTTTATAAGTAGTTATAAACAGCCAATACGCTAGTAATATGCATGCTTATAAGTAACTAGTTAATAGTGAGAATTGGTCCCTAAACTAAAGTGTTACCAATCAGTTCATGCAGACGGTTCAAAAAACAATTCTCCATTTTACACCCTATACACCATTTTAGATATTTTTATAATGAAATATATAACAGGGGGACCTATGTAATCCAATTCACAAATATAATCTAATTATTTTAAAGAATTGATCGAAGTTGGATTCAGACTAACCACTTGCAGAATCCATCACAGAGGTTACTGAATTTGCTGACTCAGTATTCTTTTGTCTAGTATGTCAACTACTATAAGAGGCTTGGGAGGCTTTCCCACTGCAAAAACACTGATGTATCTGATATGAAGAGGAGCTGTTGACACTGGCGCAGTGTATAAAGTGATAAAAACAAACACTTCCTGATTAGTGAGGTAGAGCAGATATGAAGGGGAAAAGAGCACAGAGGTACAAAGCTGTGGTCACTTAAAAGGGAAAGGAATAAAAACAGAGAGATGAGAGGAGAGAAAATAAAGTATTTCCACACGCAAATGAGCAAGGTCACGTATTCAACAGCCTTGTTCATTTTTTGTCTCACTCTAAAGGCCAAAAAATCTTTGAAGATTTGACGTCAGGAAAGCAATATTGTTTTTTGCAAATGGTTGCTATGGCAGCAACTGGATAAGTGGGAATTGGCTTTGGGTTTTTGAAGCTTTGTGTGTGTGTGTGTGTGTGTGTGTGTGTGTGTGTTTTATACACACCAGAGTTGAGGTCTCGTCCTGGGTTGAAAGCTCTACTATTGACGGTAGGGGAGAGACGATCACAGCTGATGGTCTTCGAAACATTGGTGTTAAAATTACCATCAAATCTGAAATCAGAGAGAAGACAAAACATCAGTACAGATTCTTTTAACCAGTGATAATTAGAAAGTGACACTGAAGAAAACACGGTCCAGCACTTGAGCAGTGAGGGTTCAGTTTGTTCAAGGCCTCAGTCATGAAGAAAAATGAAGCTGAAGTGTTTCTCATTCTATAATAACAGCTTTTACAGTTGTGTGGTATAACCCCCCGAGGAAGACTGTGTCGATATCTATTTCTACCAGCTGCACAGCTCTTGTGCTGAAGATGAAAGAGAAAGATGGAGGGATGCAGTCTGAGGGGAGAGAAGGATGACGAAGAGCAGATGGGAGAACCCTTTTGATTTTATTCACAGCATCCAACACTTTTAGACAGGCATGAAGAGGCAAATTTATATATAATATATAAATATAAAAAGAAACTGCAAAAAACTGCACTGCTGTTTGGGTTCAGTAAGATTTTTTCAAATATTTATTGAAAAATATTTTATTCAGCAAATATGTATTAAATTGATTAAAAAGACAGTAGAGAGATTTTTAATGTTGGAAAAAAAAATCCATCAAAGAATCCTGAAAAAAATGTAACACTGTTTCCACAAAAAATATTAAGCAGAACAACATTTTCATTATTGATAACAAAAAATGTTTCTTGAGCACCAAATATTAAGATTAATGTTTTCTGAAGGATCATGTGACACTGAAGACTGGAGTAATAGCTGCTGAAAATTCAGCTTTACCATCACAATAATAAGCTGTGTATTTTAAAATATATTAAAATAGCAAATGGTTATTTCAAATTATAACAACACTTCACAATATGTATATTTAGAAAAAAAAAAGATATGTCTTACTATTACATTTAAGGATGAAACTCAAATCTTATTTTAATTATTAATATTTAGTATTTTAGTCTTCATAAAACTAACTAAAACCATTAGTTCCAGTTATTAATCCAATGCAATGCACAAAACACACTCTGATTGGCAAAAAACATGTTTATCCACATTACAAATGAACAAGCAGTAATGCAGTCTGGCTTGCTTTATCTTAGTTTTGTTCATGGTTTGAAAATGAGGACATCATTCAACCCGTCCATTTTGGCATTCAGATGGATTCACACTAAAGAGAGAGAAAAAAATTAACCAAATAACCATTTGTGTGTGTATATACAGTATATATATATAGAGGAACATCTTCTGTTTGGCTTGGCTGATAATAAGCCAATTTAATGTGCCATCTATGCAGAGTTATATGGTTAGTTGCATGTTGATGGCATTGATGGCACAGTGGCCATTAGTGTTAACAATCATGAGTCTTGTCTTCAGAATGTGCTGCAAACGAATAATATTTCATAGCAGCCCATTATGTTGCTGTTTCAGGTCTCTGCCTGCACTAATCGAGCACTGATCTAAGCAGTGTCTCCAGAGATCTTGCACTGCCACACTCGCTTTCATCTCCCTTATGACTCTACAAAAACACCGCTGCACTCACTATCTCTGTAACAAGCTAGCCATCATTTCCTCATCATCTGCCAACCGACTCTGTTCTGATGGCAGATACTGCATATATCTTTATTTTCTTCTTCACACAATACCCATACTGCACTGCTCTCCCCTAAATGCATCATATTTGTCCTTTGCCACATGAACTACGTATGTTCTTTTCCTTCCCCCTTTACTAAACTAGTGTCTTTCTCACCATCGGGTTCATTTCTCTCTCCCTATTATCGTCGTCTCACAGAGCCGGAGCAGGGCTACGGTTTGATTGACGGCTGCTGTGATGTGCAAACCGCTTTGAACTTCAGACATTTAATTCCCATCAGGCCCTAGTCATTAGAATTCTCCTTCAACACACTTTACATGTGGTGGCAAACCAAATGTGCTAGATAAAAAATAAATTTGCAAGCTGCTTTGAATTTTGCATCAGAAAAAAGACGGGAGAGCAAGCGAGCAAAAGGGAAATAGGGGGAAAGAACGAGCGAGAAAATATATATCGAATAAAAGCTTGAGACATATAGAGACTTGTTTGATTTTGGTTCAATATGCAAATTAAGGCCTATGCAAAAACATTCAGAAAGAAAGAGGAGAGGAAAAAAAGGAATGAATGGAAAAACAAGCCCTCAGGTATTGTTCAGCTTGCATGGTGTAAAAACCGCATCTGACCGAAAATAACCAAGAACTTGAAACACAATTGCATATTGCATTCTAATTGCATATTTCAATTTCAAAGCATATGATTTCAATCACATAATAAATTATCCTAAAACTGAAGCCAATTGTCTTGATCTTAAACATTCAAAACTAAAAAATGAAATAAAATGTTAATTTGATTCTGTTGATAATTAAATACTTATTATAAACAATACCTGAAAATGTCACAGTTACTTTAGCAACTTTTTTTAAAAAGTATGTTATCAGGCAAATAAAAAAATAAAAAAATAAAAATAAACAAACACCACTGAATTTTAAACAAATGACGCTGATTACAACATGCAGACACCAACTTACTATAATTAAAATAATAATATTAATAATAATAATAAAGACAGAAAAATCTAATTTTTCTTTTTGGTTCATTCGATTTTATAACTGACACAAGGTGGAATGAACACTTGACCAAAAAATGGCTGATTAACCAACTAAGTCGATATATTGGTTTATCAATAGAAGAAAAATAAATCCTTAAGTGTTAAACGCCCAAAGTAGTATGTTGTGCTAAAAGTAAAATGGGAAATATATAATACATGATATGTCAGATGACAATTAAATGTACGATCAGGCATTATAACAGTAATTCTAAATGAATGTTTAATCTGTGTCAGTACACAGTCATTAATAGGCCGATCTCTTTATGAATACTGTCTATGAGCAGCGAACGCTCCTCAGCACTTCATGCAAAGTGCCGTCCTGACGGTGACTGAACAAGTCCTCATTTAGTGGAGTTCATGCTGGCACGGTGACGTCTCGCCACGCGGCGGATTCCACAGCACGTACCACTGCGGTACAACTCTCGCCACGCGGCGGAGATGTCACGTACCACTCTATGCGTCTGAGCGGGCTTCACACACACACACACACACCCTCACAGCGGTCTCACTGCGTCTTATGGGAAAAGAGGTTCCCTTCATTAGCACAGCGGTCTCTGAGAGTCCGGCAAGCAGCGTCAAGGGGGATTATGGGAAAAGAGGTTCCCTATTTCACCCTGCATGGATTTGGGAAAGCATGCAGTCCGGCAGAGCAGCGTTTAAGACCCCTTTATGGTGACTTAAGCCCTACTTCTCGCTCCTTTTCTGCATCCCCCTCTCTCTCACACACAGTAATGCCGTCTTTATTAGCTCAGGCTCAGAGCCTGTCCAAACGGTCTGGCTCCAAAAGGATTGGGAGATACAGACCGGATTAACAGTTGACAGGGAATGAGAAAAGGAGTGAAAGAGGAAGGAAAGGAAATCAGGAGAATTAGAGTTTGTTTGTGGGGGAAGAAACCCAAATCAAGAAATGTAAGCACTGGAAAAACAAAGATCCAAGCGAAAAAAAAAAATTATAATAGGAATGTGATGATCTAAATTCATTGACAAATTAAATATATATATATACATTTTAATAAATATCTGAAATGTTTTTCTCCTACTACCTGAAAATCTGAATCGATTTACCTCACAGTTACTGTTGCAATATAAACCTTGTTTAAATTTAAGAAACATTGGAAACATCAAACATTCTCCATGTATTAAAATACTTTAATAAAATTATATATACATACGTTGTAAACCTCATATATATTTTTATTTTTTTTGAAAGAAACTTGCTCACCGAGGCTGCATTTATTTGATCAAAATAACAGTAAAGCAGTAATATTGTAAAATATTATTACAAAATAAATTTAAATTTAAGTAACATCATCCATGTATTCAAATATTTTATTAAAATTATATGTACATACGTTGTAAACATCATACATATAGACTACAGTAAAAAGTTTGGGGTCTGTAAATTAAAAAAAAAAATGTTTTGAAGGAAACTTATGTTCACCAAGGCTGCATTTATTTGATCACAATTACAGTAAAAAAGTAATATTGTGAAATATTACAATTTAAATGACTGTTTTCTATTTTAATATATTTCAAAATGTAATTTATCCATTTAATGGCAAAGCTGAAAATTTCAGCAGCCATTACTCTTATTAATATTGCCTAATTATTTATTTAGAAACATGCATTGATACATCTTGTTCAGGATTCACTGATGAATAGAAAGTATAAAAGAACAGAATTTGAAAATTCGCATTATCACATGTGTATGTGGAGACTGTAGACTCCACATGCACACACTTCAACATCATTAGATTTGCAGACCATCCTTTGGGCAATGCACAAATGTAGCTTAACACTCCACCGACACTTAAATCCCCCTAAGCAGAGAGAGAGAGAGAGAGTCAATCACATGCGTCCTGAGTAAGGGGCTATTTCTAGACGGTTTCATCGCTGGTTAAGTGTAGCAGAAGGCAGTGGGGGTGAGTGTTGATTAAAGCATTCTCCTGTACCAGAGGTCAGCGCTCATGGGAGAACAGACACCGCTGGGATGTATGATGGGGATGTGACATCGATATGGTGTGAAACATTTGATCTTTCGGCCGTGACTGGGCTTTATGAGGGCAGCTGAACTGAGGTCTGATAGAGGACACAATGCCGGAGCAGATGTCATATGGAAGCTTTAAATCTCTAGAAACCTTGTCTGAAAATGACATTTTCATCTATTCAATCCGTTATTACATTAATCACAGCACAGGCATTTTTGTGATTCCTTGAAGCCTTTATCTCACAATTCTGACTTTTTCCTCCCACAATTCTCAGAATTATAAATAAACTCAAAATTGAGAGATATACATTCAGATTTGGAAGATATAAACTCAGAATTATGGGATAAAGATTTGCAGTTACCTTTTTTATTTTTTTATTCCGAAAAAAAAATAATAGAATTGCAAGATGTAAACTTAGAATTGCAAGAATCACAAATATCTTGCAATTATGAAATATAATTTTTTCCCAGAATTGTGAGAAAAAGTTTAAATTGTGAGATATAAACTCAAAATTGCAAGAAAAAAAAAGTCAGAATTGTGAGAGTCAAAATTACCTTTCTTATTCCACTGTGGAAAAGGCACTTCCATAAAAAAGTGTGATGTCATCTTTTATTTTAATATTTTGTTTATTCTTGATGCTTATACTGCCTTTACATAATTTGTTTATGTCATTTAACATGGAGATGTTTTGGAACATTTTGGAGATGTTTGGAAATGTTTTGGAATTGTTCCCCAAGCAAGTACATAGGAGCTACACTAAAATGCCTATTTATTTTGCATTACCAAGATGGCCACTGAGTTAACCGAAGAACAACTTTGATTGGACAAGGCAGGTCACAAGATCTCAATGTGCTGGCCACCATAAGGGTAGACCCCACACAAGCAAAATAAAAAGACTTTTCTAGAGATCACTGATATGTCTGGATTTTTCATGTAGTGTACAGCATTGTAAACCTACTTGTCGAAAGTACTGTTCACTTCTACAGTTCAGAAAAATGTACATTATATTGTTCATCATGCTGTCATAATGAAAGGCTTTTCAAAAACCCACAAACAGGATGTAACATGATAATATCAAGGAGGTGTATAATACATTCCATTGTTAAGAAAACTTGAAGAGGCGCTTTAGATAAACATCGATGAGCTGATTGGGCAGGTGTGTGAAGGTTTAAGCCAAATGATGTGTCATTCATAAATACATCCAAGTGTTGTCTTGTAGGATAAAGCAGCTCCTAGCTAGTTCTTTTATGCTTTTTATATCAAGCCTCGGGTGATACTTACAATGCTTTGACTTTGATACTGGACACTGGATGACATACTGGAAAACCTGAAGTAAACTTCTGTTTGCTGTCTTCTAAACGCTTACCATTTTACTTCCCTTCAACACATCGTAAAAGATGTTTCTGTGCCTCGGGGACAGAGACATTTTCCAAAACAGTCCTTTGAGAACTGCACATTTTCTGCACGTTTTTGATAAACACAAACTTAGTCTTAAAGGAAAAATAAGGTATTTTATGCTCACCAGGGCTTGCCTTTAATTGATCACAGTAAAAAAACAGTAATATTGTGAAATATTATTTTTTCAATGTTTTCCATTTTAATATTTTTTAAAATGTAAATTATTCCTGTGATGACAAAGCTGAACTTTTACTCATTACTCCAGTCTTCAGAGTCACATATTCCTTCAGAAATCATTTTAATATGCTGACTCTGTTCTCAAGGGGGAAAAAATGCTTAATTTGTTTTTTTTTTTTGTTTTTTTTTAAGATTCTTTGATGAATAGAAATATCAAGATCAATTTAATGAGTCCTTACTGAATAAAATTATGAATTTCTTCAAAAAAAAAACAACAACCTTTAAACGGCAGTGTAAAATGTATATTTATATTTAATTAATTTCCACTACCTGGTCTGGTCACGGTTTAAACATTTTTAAATGAATCCATGTTTCCCATAACTGTGTGGAGCCTTTTTCTAATCTAATCTATTGCCTAATTCAATTTTTGCCAACGTATGCTGAAACATAGCTTCTCTCTTGATGGAGCTGAGGCATACTGAACACATTAATAGAATGTGATAGTAAGGTAAATGTAGAGGAAAAATAACTTCATAATTCATTTGTATAACCAGCAGAACCTTTAAAATGTCAAATGATAGTGAAGGGATGCAGGAAGGAAAAAATATGAACCGATAAAGGATGAAAGAGACATAGCTGAGAAGGTCAACGGATGATAGAGAACATCCTTCAGACAGAGATAAAGGGTTGCAGAGAAGATGAAAATTCAGAGAAGTAGAGCCAAACATATGAAGATGTGTGAGTGAGACAGAGTCAGTCAGACAGACAGAAGGGAGGGACAGTTAAGACACAAAGCAGACAAAAGATACAGCAAAAACTCCAATGGGAGAGAGAGATTAGGTTTGAAAGAGCAGTCTGACAACTAAGCTAACTAATCATTACCTTTCAGTGATTTAAACAATATTTTGGCATTTAAAAATTCGCTCTTCATTCACATAAGCTTAGTCACACCCATTACACACGCACACAGTAAAATCAGTTAAACAAGTAAACTACGATGACGCATCAGATTCACACAGATTTAACATGCTTTAAATGCACTTAAAAGGTGCTGTGGAGGAAAAAAAAGTTAAATTAAAGGAGTAATAAACGAGTACTCACTCCATCATGGAGGGAGGGATGGTGCAGCAGTCCTGGATGGCTGTGAGAGGGGATGTGAGGTGGGCTGTGTAAGAGGCTTCCACCACCTGCTTGTTCCTGTTCACCACATCCAGATACCGGTTGAACTTCTCACGGATCTTTTTTGCTAGCTGAAAACAATAAAAACAGATGGATTAATATCTATGCACACCAAATTTCAATATTGTCTCCCTGATAAGTACGTTAACTCCTATTTTGGGATTCAATTTAGTTCACCCAAAATGAAAAACTTTTTCTCTTCTACATACTATGGAAGTCAATGGCTATCACCAGCATTCTTCAAAATACCATATTTTGTGTTCAACACATTTAGAACAACTTAAGGGTGAGTAAATTATGTCAATTTTCATTTTTGGGTGAATTATCCCTTTAATTTTTGTCACCCAATGATTTTGGTCCAAAATGTCAATGTGCTATTTTCACTTTTTGGCAAAAAATAAATCAATAAAAATAAATAAATCAATAAATAAATAACAATTATACCAAAACACTTATAATTATATGATCAAATAAATTGTATTTAATTTAAACAATAAATCATTTATTTTCAGTTTTCCAGTGTGTTCAAATTAGAAGTATAGACTGAAATGTTTGAGAATTTTCATTTAGGTGCCTTTGGTTTGAGTTGACCACTTGAATGCAATACTGTTCTTTTTATAAACATATCATAAATTAATAAAATATCACTTTGATATACACACTTCTTGTTTGAGAACTCCCTTTCCATTAGTCCTGTGAAATAAACTGAGATTAATTCGCTTCCCAAATCTAGTCCTGCACTCTACATCAAAGAGAGCTTGAACTAACCTTGGAGACTAGTAATCGATCACCATTAGACATGCATTGCAGTGCCACAGGCATTGGGAAAATGGTTTGGTGCTATAAGGGAAAACTGAATTCATAAACCAGAAGAGGTTTCAGAAAACTGGGATGTTGTTTTAGCTTTGGGTCTACACTGCACTTGTGTGAAGGAGTTACGGCTGATTAACCATGTTTCTGTGAATTCTGGTTTACCCGTTGCAGACTGGATTTCCCTGGAGAAAGTTATTAACTAGAGCAGCAGAGTTTCTCCAAATTACTGACACATGAGCCACTTTCTTTTCACCAGATGTTTTAGTAAACCAAAACATGCATGCAGACATTCAAAGCATTAACTCTTGCATTAACAACAACTTTACATAGGACTTGAATTTTAAGGCAAAATCAAATGATAATTCTCTTCCTCCAAGTCCTGGATTGGAGAAATGTACCATGACCCGTTAACCCTGAACATCCAATAAGCTGCCTGTGTCAGCCATTACTGCTAAACTTCAATGTTATTCTTTCAAGTTCACAATCCAAGGGAAACATTCCCACTTCAGACAGGTCAGAAAATAACACTAACTAACTAATTTTGTAGAATCTAATCAAACTTTCAAGCCTTGAAAGAGAGCTGGAAGATAATTTAAGGTTATTGCGCTCAATCCACAATATCAACTACATTTTTTAACCGAAAAATTAAACATACAAGCTACAGTTAATGTCAAAGAAATTATCTAATTCATAAATACCTAATGACAAACTGTGTGAAAATTAGTTCGGGTATTTCACAAGGTCTGTGTCTTAGCTCATTAAAATGGTGACATTAAGAGAAGACAGGCTTTCTTTGTCTTTGTGTACCTACAAGACATGGACATGATCCTAATTGGTGCTGTTTTCCACTGGGGTGCCTTTTCAACTTGCACAAACGGCAGTGCCAGGCCTTCATTACCATGTGTGCCCGTACACAGGACTGGCAGATGTTGACAGCTTTGCCAAACGAGCAACTGATGAAAGTCAAATTTTTAGAGGAACCCAGAATAATGGGATTTGTAGTTACAGATCTAAAAGTGTTATTTTATAACCTTTACAATGGTTAATAAAAGAAGAACTAGAATGTCAACTAAAACAATAAATAGAGCAAAAGACAATACAAAGCAGTACAAAGGAAACATGAGCAACCACACTGTAAAAAATGATTGTGACTTGAACAGTAAAATACTGTAAAAACCTGTCAATTGGTTAAAAGTAAGTTTCTTCTTATCAGTTGTGTACATTAGGGTTTTATCTGACATAAAGTGTTGTTAAATCAACGTTTATTGCATTATTTCAGTATCATGTGTGTTACTATGATGGTGGTTGCTTGTGATGATTCATCATGTGACTTTCTCATCACCACCTGTTTTTGGTGGTTATCAGTGTATTACAATAGTTCAAAACAGATATTAGTACTTCAATAGGTTGGTATATTACCATTATATTAGTTAATGAAATACATGTTTTTACAGTCAATTTAAGTTAAGTCTGTAAATCCTAAATGCTTGCTGCCATATTTTTTATGGTAAATTTCTGGTAACCACAGCTAGCGGTATTTTACCGTAAATTTCTTTTTTTTTTAACAGTGCAAGACTTCATGCCATAATTGTAAATCAATGAATTAATATAATGTTTTTCTTTTTTTTTCCTCCCGCAAACTAATGGCAATCAAAGCTGTTCGAATAAGACACATTTGTTGGCTAACATGGAAGATTAATTCACTTTGGGTTTCCTGGGGAAGTTCTAATGGGTTTTAGAAATTTTTTTGAGGTGGAGTTAAATAATGTCTGGTTAAAACCACTTAATGAGACATAGACATGAGTTTACATGCTTGACTTTTATATTTAATATTTTTTATATGTTCAAGAACACACAATGGTTTAAATATCTGAGGTATGACTCGATTATTTGTGCTGCAGAACAAAAATTAACAGACTTAATTTTACTCAAATTAACAATCATTATCATTTCCATATTCTTTATTCTTCAACAAATTAGAAATTCTTAAATATGCTAATTATCTTTCTGATTTTAGGACAACAAACTGAAGAGCTCTATTAAACAGAAACTAAAACTAGGTCAATTTAATGCAATACAGATTTCAGAGCTAAGAATAGACTGTATTTAGGCTAAATTACCATACCACAAAATAATATAAAAATAAAATGATTAATTTCTAAATTTCACACATTTGTGTGTACTTATTTCTGTATATTAAGTCAATCATTTTAACACAAAGTAGTTTTCATACATGTAAAAATGACTTGACCGAATTTGATCAGTGGAAAAGGTGTTTCACATGTTCCTCTTAAATGTAACACTTCATTAAGTCTGAATCTACTCAGCTTAGTCAACTACACCAGCGGCAAGATCCAAAAGAGTGGAGTAATCATTTTAATTCTCCTTCCCTTTTTATACGAGTACATCCAGCACCAATTAATGAGGAACAACAAAACAGCATTATAGCATGACAAAGCCTGAGTCACTTCATAATCAAACACGTTCAGGTCTCGATTGCCTCAGCAGGCAGAACGGTTTATCAGCGTCTACCCCCAAAAACCCTGTTTGGCAATTAGCTGTCGAGGTGTCACTAGGAAAACCTGCCAGCGATCGGCTTAATCTCTCACCAGCAGCCGGTAAATAGCTGCAGGTGAGAGGAACGAGAGAGAGAGACAGCGTACAGGAATAATTCACACAAAAGGGCTTCACTTGGCACGGAAACCCAAGTGAAGAGTAACAACCTGTCCGTTCTTGCTCAGGGCGTGTGTGTGTGTGTCGCTGAGAAACACATTCATAGGGTACGAGCTCAGTTGCTGCCACTCATGCTGATTTGTTTTGAGGCTGGTCAGAACAGAGTGTATTAACATTGAAAGCTCTTTATGCCTTACAGCAAAAACAGAAGCTGGAGTAGGCAAGAGGGAGAGGCCCATGGCAAGAATAAATCACACTAGTGCATGACAGGCTTACTGTCTTATAACTGACGGAGAAAAGAAATGCATTCCCACAGTTTCAGATGGAAAAGTACTGAAATGAAATTCAATGGTTACTGTGGCCTAAATTATTATTTTTCTTTTAGCTGAGCTGATACATATGCACACACTATATACACAGTTGTGCTCAATGTACCTAACCAAATAATAATATATTTTTGAGGTAATCATATAAAAATGAAAAAAAGAAGGGATCATAAAAATTGTGTATTTAGTTTGAGAGTCTGCATAACAAATATATGGACTATATAGACAAACTACAACTTACTGATTCTCAAGGAGGCGACGGACAATATTTTGTGATAATTTATGTAAATTCTGTTATTGCTTTGTCTTGTAGAATATAGCTTCAGAAGGGCTGTAAGTAGTAGTTTATGAATGCGTTACAAAAATGCAATTGAATTTGAATAATAATAATAATGAATAAGTCAAATTTGAGGAATAAATAAATAAAATAAATAAATATTTTTATTTAAATAAAATTTAGCAGTTCAAAGTCCAACAGGGTATTGGGAATTTTTTTAACTATAAATTAATTGTAATTAAGTAGTTCTTGATCAATTCAAGCAAAAACCTTGTACAATCTCTGAAGGATGTCCAAAGATCAAAGGTAGCTTCCACAATCCTTCATATTTACATAAATATCTTGCACAACTAAAACATGTTGTGCATCACAAACAATCTCCTCAAACAATATTAAAACTTATGAAGGTATACTGTATCTAATATTGGTTATTATACTTTGGTGTGATGCCCAATCATTTGATTTGATAGTGGGAAAAAAGAAAAAAAAATTAAAAAGAAAGAAAGAAATGAAAGAAAATAAATGTAAATCTTAATAGCAGACATTTAAAACATCAGTTAAAAGAATTATTACAATTTGGTTGTTTAAAACTAACTTAAATTGCAATAAAGATAAAAAGTTACGTGTTTTAATGTTTCCTTTATGTAACCATTTTACATTTAAATAGTTTGTACTCACAATTTCAGCATTAAACCTTGAAAACCATGACAACATAACTTAGACTTAAAATAGACATTTATGCCATGGGTGTAATTCAAATAATTTTCCTGTCTCGTTCTGACAGACAGGCATGTTTGTAATTGAACAAAAAAAAAAGTTTTAAAATGGTTTCTAATCAGAGAGTTTTGATCATGGGCCAAAAGCATTTACGTTAGAAAGCTAAAGCATGAGCAACCATCTTCTCATTTCTCTAGAGCTTGTTAGGGAGGGACACGGTGCAGTCAATAGAGGTTGGAATTAGTGTTTCAGCAGTAGAAAGCACAAAGATGGCTTCAAAGACAGCAGACAGCAACTGCAGAATTTTAATGGGTGTCCTTTGCCCCTCTAGACCACACACACACACAGAGAGAGAGCACTCACTCAGTATCAAGGGATGATGATGGGTAACTCACCTGCTGCACCTCTGTTTCACCATTTGAAGTCTTCTCCGTGTACACAAAGGAGTTGAAGATTCTCTGTGTGGAAAAGAAGAAAGAAGAGTTGCTGAAAGCTGACAAATGAAAGTAAAGAGCTGCTAGACTGAAACAAGAAAGAAAATGGCAATGACAGGTAGAATATTTGGCAGAATTTATCCGTATGCACCAGGACTTTTGGTTAATGACTTTTCTGGTAATTTTTCAGTAGTGTGATAGTAGCTCAGTTGTGTTCAAAATAGTGTAAAACAGTTTTCCAGTAATGAGCTACTTTTTTCCAAGATGCAACACAACAAAACACTGTTTTTAAAGGATTAGTTCACTTTCAAATTAAAATTTCCTTACCCCCATGTCATCCAAGATGTTTATGTATTTATTTCTTAAGGTTTTTGATGAAAACATTTCAGGATTTTTATCCATATAGTTAGTTTCAGTGGACTCCAAACGGTTGAAGGTCAAAATGACAGTTTCAGTGCAGCTTCAAAGGGCTATAAACGATACAAGACGATCTATCTGTCTTATCTAGCAAAACGATCAGTCATTTAAAAACAATTATGTAAATTATGTAATTTACCTTGTAAACTCGTTGAGTTGTAACTCCTTTTTTTGTAAGCGGCGTTTGACTTAGTATTTGCAAGTTCAACTTGTAAACACTGACTCAGTACTTTCGCCTACGTCAAGTGTGAACTTTTCAACGTAATTACGGGAAGGCGCATCGCAGAACAGGCGAGCATTTGTGTTTATAGAGCATATATATATATTTTTTTTTTTTTTTTTTTTTAAATGACCGATCGTTTCTCTAGATAAGACACTTATTCATCGTCTGGTATCGTTTATAGCCCTTTGAAGTAGGGCTGAACGATTTTGGAAAATAATCTAATTGCGATTTTTTTTTTTACCAATATTGCGATTGCGATTTAATATGCGATTATTTTTTAAAGCTCTTTATATTCTGTATTATTCAACAAAGACAAGCAATAAATAATTGTATAGTATGCAGTGTTGGGCACGTTACTTTAAAAAAGTAATTAGTTATTCACAAATACTTCTCACAAATAGTAACTGAGTTACATCATTATAAAATAAACTAATTACCAGGGAAAGTAACTATTGTTACTTTTTTTTTTTAAATGTTCAAATGTGTCAAATAACTTGGATGTCCCCAATATTAAATGTTAAATGAATGAAATGGACACTAAATAGAATACATTATTATTATAAAACATTGCACACTAATCTACACTATTTTAATGTTTCTGTGGGACAATGTGAGAGACACCTATCAAATTCAATTGATTATTGTAAATATTATCAACCCTCTATGGACACCTTGGCAATAGAATCTCCATTGGCTTGTCATTTTTTTTAGCTTATTCACCAGACTAATATTAATTATCTGATATACTAATATATATATATATATATATATATATATATATAAAGCTTATGTTTGTAAAATAGCACAGTTTTTTTTAAATATCTCACTTAGCATCAGTCAGTCAAACATTATAATATGATAATTTAGCATTAAATTTGAGCAGTATATGATGATATAACTTTAGTAATTAGAATAACCATGTATGAATGCATATTTGTCATGTTGACTGAACTTAGGACTGGTGGTGGTGCTTAAGATATTGTTTGTCATTTAGTGTTTCTATAAAAAAGGAAAAAGAAAACTACAAATAATACTGATAAGATAACAAAACTACTACGAATTCTACTACTAATAACAATATAAAACGCACTTATTGATTATTGAGCTGCTGGGTATTGCATGAATATTAATCAGGTTGTCTGCGTTCACTCGAACTGATTCGCTGAAATCAAAACAGGGATGATAATAGGTGAACGCCAGCCAATGAGATTGCCGTTTGCGCATTAGTCCCAGCCACTAGCAGAGAACCCGGCAGTTCTTAAAAGCTGAAGAATTCCAAAAGGAATTCCGTTACTTTGACAGGAAAATACAACAAAGGATATCGTTTACATGTAGCGCGTCAATTCTGCATGTTATGTAAGACCCGCGGACACGAAAACAACCCGCGGCAAACTGCAGACTTGGCAACATAGCGTGCCAACTTGATGCTTCCTCTGAAGACTGCTTAGATGTGTTCGACTTGAAGCAGCGCTGCTGGACCGATCGTTGTGTGTGTCAAAGTACTGCGAGAGTTATAAGAGAGCGGATGTCTTTAGGCGCGTTCGACTTTAAGCGGCGCTGCGCAGAATGGTCAGTGTATGACATCAAAGTACCGCGAGAGCGATAAGAGAGCAGACGGATCCTATGCTTTCGAATGGCTCTCACGGTACTTTGATGTCATACACTGACCATTCTGCACAGCGCCGCTTAAAGTCGAACGCGCCTAACATCTCGCCGTACTTTGATGTCATACGATCGATCTTCAAGTCGAACACATCTCTTACTCTGGCGTGTCACATGACAGAGTGTAATCGCAGCCTCTGCGGTTGAAAAATCACATTTTTTCATATCGCGATATTATCGCAAATGCAATTAATCGTTCAGCCCTACTTTGAAGCTGCACTGAAACTGTAATTTTGACCAACCGTTTGGAGTCCATTGAAACTAACTATATGGATAAAAATCCTGGAATGTTTTCATCAAAAACCTTCATTTCTTTTCGACTGAAGAAAGAAATGCATAAACATCTTGGATGACATGGGGGTGAGTAAATTATAAGGAAATTTTAATTTGAAAGTGAACTAAACCTTTAAGGTTACATTGTCTTCACAGCAAAGTGAGCTGTTGCTAAACATTCTCTCGCAAAAGTCTGATTCATTCTATAGTAAATCAGTTCATTCGAAAGAATCAATTAAAAACAACTCACTGATTCACTGACTGGCAAACTGAAACACACGCTGATGCAGTATTTCAGTATTACTGACAGTATTTCTATTTATTGTGAAACATTTAATAAAAATATTCACCATGAGGTTTTCAACTCAGTTATACAAATTAGACTATACATGTTTTATAGTTGAATTATGAAATATATTATGAGTCACTTTGGTCACTATTTTCAGGTCTAATTCTTGAAATTAACAAACAATTAACTATGCCTTTTGCTTCAAATTCCTAATTTTCTGCTTATTAATAGTTAGTAAGGAAGTGGTTAAGTTTAGGTATTGGGTATATAGGATTAGGGATGTAGAATATTGTCATGCAGAATGTGTGTTTTGTAAGTCCTAATAAACAGCCAATATGTTAACTAGGGATGCACCGAATGTTCGGCAACTGAAATTGTTCGGCCGAAAATAGCAAAAAAAAACTCTTTCGGTGTTCGGCCAAATAAGCGAAAAGACCGAATAAACTGTACCGAACAATGACGTGACACGATCAAATAGAGGCACGCACTAATGCAGCAAACACGTCTGCAGTGTGAAAGTATTTAAAACTGTCAGAGAGAGACGCAAAAATCCTTACAAGCACAAAGCACCGACAGCGAGAGACCGTCTCCGATGAGAAGAGGAAGAGGTGGTTGATTCTGGTTACTGTATGATGATTGAAATCACCAAATGGCCTCAAACGATTAGTAAATAAACTGCAGAATGTTATGTTTTCAAATACACGCACGAATTGCATGTATTCAAACAGCGCTGCACGAGCTCGCGGCGCCAGGGTTCAAAGTCCAAAGCGCGAGGAAATTCTGCGCTGAAACACTGTTACTGTTCTTAAGAACAGTAAAAGAACAAGAATATTTGTAAAGTTATCAATCTGAACTGCAAATAATATTTTTATTTTAAAATATGCACCTATTAAATTTCAGTTGTATTGTTGAAAACACAAAACAGAAAAATGCTAGTCGTCATAATCAATTATGAATGCCATGAATCACGTAAATGACAGACCAAAACGGCAGAATTTGACAAAAAAAAAAGTCAAATAGTTTGCATCACTGGATATTGTTGGTCGTTTACATCATAGAAGGGGAACGCTACGTTTACAGTCGAGCCGACTGTTGCTATAGTAACAAACGCAACTTTCATCACAAAATCGCTCTTATTTCAGTGTTGTTTACTTTCAGTTTTCATTATACATTCAGCATTAACATCAAGTCAAAAGGGAGCTTTTCAACTGAACTGTATAGCCTACATGCATTTTAGACACTTATATTATGTTCTTGCCCCGTCCATGCAGTGAATGCACGTTACTGAACGAGCGGGTTTTTAGAACATTAATTCAACTGCTCAGGTAATTTCAGTAGTAGTCTATACATATCCATGTATTAACTCACAAACTCCCCGTGATAGCGCGCAAATATTTCTGCCCGTTTTCGCTTGTTGTCAGCCTCTGATTTTCCGTGTGAATTCAGCACGCCTTGCTTTCAGCTAATAAAAGAAAAATGCTGCAATTTTCTGGTGTTATTGTATGATTGTTGGGGAAGTCTCCAGCTATATCTTAAACTTCTCAAAATACAGTCTGCTTCAGATTGGTTTTGAACACTGCACAAAAAAATAATTAACGCAGTCTTTATCTAATTCTGATTGGGTGGGCAAGACAGTCATTTTGGTGGGCTCAGCCCAACCCTGCCCATGCCTGGAGCTGGCCCTGGTTAATAGTGAGAATTGGTCCCTATACTAAAGTGTTACCGTAGCTTTTAGTTTAGCAAGCTACAGGTTCAAAGTAGCTTCCCTTCAAACATTATGCTTATGTGAATAACTGATGATAATTATACTAATTATATTTCTCTTTCAGAACTGTGATCTCCTTATTACTGAAAGTACACCGGGTAATTTCTTTGATGGCAAAATTCCTAAAGAAATTTCTAGAAATCACAGGTTTCAGGTGGATTTCAAGTTTCATCTAGTACCTTTTACCTAAATGTACAATTGCACCACATGCTTTGCCAACATGATGCTCATCTTAGACACAAACACTAGATAAACATTTAAAGCCAACAATTACATTACATACTGCACAAAAGCTCACCAAACATTTGCTTGAATAAGACTGCAGATGTTTCGTGTAAGCCTCACAATTCCGGGCTAAATGAGCTATGGAAGATTAAATCTTTCTATGTCTACACCTTTCCATTGTAAACCTTCAGAAATAGCCTATAAGCTCAACAATTCCTCACAATGACGATATTTGCTCTTTGCGCGCCTCATTACCATGGCAATCCTGACACAGAATATCGCTGCGCAATGTGTCATAACAACTTGATGGATTCCCACCACGTCCAAAAATCACTCACCATCAGGAGGGACTGATGATCTTCAACACTTAAGAAGAGAAGAAACTCTTTTAGTCAGTGTGTAATGTGTCTGAGGTCAGGGTGGTCACCCACATTAAAGATGATGAAACAGGCACATGTCCGCACTCACCTAAGGCCTGGAATTTCATCACGAGCGCATGTTTATAAAAAGCAAAACAAACTGTGGGTGATGTATGGATGAGCCCCACCTTTGCAAATAAAGCTCCAGACACAGAAGCTGTGGAAAACTAAGTGAAAGAAGAAACTTGTCATTTCAGACCCTTCTTGTAAAATAAACACAGGCACAAACACAAATAGCACACCGGGCACCAGCGCAGGTCTTTCCCCGGTGTGGTGGGTTTGTTTTTCGAACTCCTCCAATGGCTTTCACAGCTTTACCCAGGCCAAAGAGGAATTTCACAGCTTGTAACTTGAGAACCCTCTCAACAAACGTGAAAACTCTTGAGAGGAAGGTCTTTGAGGTAAGAAAACTGATAAAAAACACAGGGCGCAACACTATTATTATGGTTCCAGCATTTCACCTAAACAATGTTTCCCTTACAGTCTATTCAACCGCACTAAACAGTGACTGCGTTTTGTAAAAGACTTGAATGTTTTGTGTGTGTGAATATGCCTCTTAAGTTTCATAAACTGAAGTATAAATCACAGTAAAGGCTCCCAGATTATTCTGAATAGGACGTAGCTGAAAAAGACTTTACGTTTAATGAAGGAGTCAATGACGACTCTAAATTATACACAAATGAGTTTGATTTAAAATGTAAACCCACAAGCAAGTTCAAAATGGTTTTGTGAATCATTTTGTGAGTCCTCTAAATCAAAATCAAAACATTAAGGCAGTATTTTTGTAACCAAGACTCCCATTGTCCACAAAAATATTTGAAGGCCCCATGACTTTTCTACTTGTTTGTGATTTTCTGGATGAGGAATTTCAGAGCTTGGCATAACAGGACTTTTTTTTTTTATGCTCACAGAGTTAAAAGATTTAATTACTTGACATGAATTTTCCTTAGTCTCGAAATCATTTTTAAAATTAGGCTGAATCATATATCCAGATTTTTCAAGAACGTGGGAATCATAGTTCTTGTTTTGTCTTATTTTAAATCCTTTTAAAGGGTTAGTTCACCCAAAAATGAAAATTAGCCTGTGTTTTACTCACCCTCGAGGCATCCTAGGTGTATATGACTTTCTTCTTTCAGACGAATCCAGTCGGAGTTATATTAAAAATTGTCCTGGCTATTCCAAGCGTTATCATTGCAGTGGGCAGGTGTTTTTGTTCAACAGTCCAAAAGACGTCAAATAAAGCACGCGCATCCATAATAAAACGTGCCTCACACAGCTCCGGGGGGTGAATAAAGGCCTCCTGTAGCGAATCCATGCGTTTTTGTAAGAAAAAATATCCATATTTCAAACGTAATAAACACTTCTCTCTCACTTCATCTAACTGTGGTACACGGAAGTCATTCCGGTGGATGACGTAGGATGTTGGCGTTGCGTCATTAGTGACGAATGCGGAAAGAGAACAAAACAAAACGCTGGTCACAAATTAGAAGTACAAACTGAGGATTTGTAAAGAAAAATGTCGGAGGATTTCGATATAAGCCACGAGGAGACTGGTTTTCCTTTGCTAAAGTAAGGAAACTTTGCTTCCTTTGCTCCTGTAAACAAACTTGTGAGACTAGTATATCTCAGAGGCGCGCGCGCGACACATACGTCCTACGTCATCCACCGGAACGGCTTCCACATATGACAGATAGCGGAAGTGAGAGAAAAGCATTTATTACATTTGAAATATGGATATTTTTCTTACAAAAATGCATGGATTCGCTACAAGAGGCCTTTATTCATGCCCCGGAGCTGTGTGAGGCACATTTTATTATGGATGCGCGCACGTCTTTTGGACTGTTGAACAAAAACACCCACTGCAATGATAACGCTTGGAATAGCCAGGACAATTTTTAATATAACTCCAATTGGATTCGTCTGAAAGAAGAAAGTCATATACATCTAGGATGCCTCGAGGGTGAGTAAAACACAGGCTAATTTTCATTTTTGGGTGAACTAACCCTTTAAATCATCTTGAGGCCACCTGTTTGAGAACCACCGCTTTAGGGAGATAATCTGACAAAACTGATGATATGGATGCAAGCAAAGATTTCTCAACTGTCACCAACGGTGACTAGAATTTAAATTATTGTTGCAATTGTTTACGGTCACATCTGTGACCACTTTAGTCTTGGTCTGTAGCCCTGCAACAACAGAAAGAAATAGAGTAGCATCAAGCTATGCCACCAACAATACTCAGTGCCTGAACTTTACAAATCGACAGGAATCTTCAAGCCCTCTCCAAGTTTAGACTATCCACCGTCTAATCCTCACAGACAAGTTGACATTAAAATGAATGACAAGCTATAGGATTGTAAGCAATAACATACCGCTGTTCAACTGAGTGGGGACAAAGAGGCCTATGTGCAGCTGCTTTGGCTCAGAATTTGGTGTCCAGGGCGGTTATTAATCTCGTCAACCCCAGGGTTAATCTTGACTGCAGTTGAATAGATGTCTGGAATGACTGAACCTCATGCTGTCTTTGATCCAGGCTTGTCAAGGCTCCGGCACTCCCTTCAACAGAGGCACGGCAAGGAAGATTGACTAAAACCAAGCCCTCCGCAGGGTGGTTTATTATATCAAGATTGCCATCTCCCTCAGCCTAAAAGCAGCCACTTAACAATTATTGCCTCCACCTAAGGAATGAAAACCATAAGTCATGTCCATATTTCAATACACAAACAGAAAAGTGCTCCGTCATTCTCTGCATACCTCGTAGCAGTTGCACAAAGCTAATGGGCACAGATGAGTTTATTGGATTTTAACTGCACAAGCTCTTCCGTAAAGTTTCCAGGCATTGGTTGAGGAAACCGCTGACACACTGTGGGAGCGGAATAACACTGGAGCCGCAGCGTTGATGCTCGGCAGCATTTCCATTCAAATGGTGCGATGGAGGGGGATAAACCTATTAGCAATTCAGTCATCTTCAAAGGCCAGAGCCCATCCAGCTAATCCTCATTAATTTGGGATTGTACAAGGGAGTGAAAGGGTGTGCTCACACAACGCAACGAGCAGAAAAGGTGCCGTAATCCTCTCTTTAGGCCTACAAAGTCTAAATCATTGGACTGACCCTCCCTTAACACTGCAGTAAAGATATAGGTTAAAGAGCAGTAATGCGTTTTTGCTCTAAGGTAAGTCAATGCAAATTGGCATTTGCAAATCATAAACATAACAACAAACGAAATATTTGACCATTGTGGTGGCTATACAAGTGATGTCATTGGACAAGAAATGTTTCAGAGGAAAAGCAAGTGATTACATTTTAAAGATTAGAAAAATAATTAAATTCAATAAAATAAGTAATTTAGCATTATCGTTTTAAGTTGACTTCAATATTGTTCATCAGTCATGAGGGATGTGAAATACGATAAGGTAAAATTAAAAACCTGTCATTGCTTCTCATCCTCATGCCATCTGTGAAACACAAAAGGTGATATTTTGAAGAATATTTCAACTGTTTTGTCCATAATGAGCTTTCATTGTATGGACAAAACAGTTGAAATATTCTTCAACATTGTAACAAAATAAAGCAAATTGAACCCATTGACTTGGACAGAACAACTGAGACATATTACTAAATATTTTATTTTGTTTTTCTACAGAAAAAGGAAAGTCCTGTAAGGTTTGGAACAACATGAGGGTGAGTAAATAATAAAAATTAAATTTTAAGATATCTATTGCTGCCAGGGTTGCCATGTCAGTGGTTTTACCACAGAATTGGGCTACTTTTACACTGTTGCTGCGGGTTAAAGAGATCTCCCCTCACCCCCCAGAACGCGATTACAATAGACGGGACCCCCGTCAGAGGGGAGACCCCTGGGAAAAGCACTATTGGGCTAGTTTGAATCCAATAGGGCTGGTTTTGTTTCACAGACCTGGCAACTCTGATTGCTGCTATGAAAAACAAACGTCATCTAAAGCAAATTCCTGACTGCAAATCCATGCGCACAATTTCACAATAAAAACAGGGAAACGATATCAAATGTCATTAGCACTATAACTTCTTGTATTTTTACCTCATTGTGTATAAATGTTGTAAAACTCAATTCAATTGTAACTTTTATACAGTAGTAACTCAGAAAAACTGATTTACATTTTTTATATGCTCAAACATCCCAATGAATTCATTATGACCTTAATTTATCTCTTGTATGTAATTTTATTTTCAATTATTTGCTCGACTGTTTTTTTTTTCTGGATGTAGGCCTACTGAAAATTGCCTTCAAATAAATGTGTTTTATGAGAGTAACTGACAATCTGACTTGAAATCCCATATTTCCTCACTGCAGCTGACAACACCTAGTTGCTGCGGCAGCGACAGGGGAAACTGGGTACAAACAGAGAAGATGAAAGGCCAGACAACAGAAGCCAGTCTGGGATGCTATTGCGATTTCCTGCCGCAGGTACCCCGCTCGCCCCCTTCCCCCCTCCCCCACGCTCAAACTCTCAGAAGCAATGTGCTCATTGCACTACAAAGGCTTCTGCTCTAGAATGAGGCATCCTTCCCTGCCCTCTGATGTGTTTTTTCTCCATCACCCTCTCCCAGTTTCTAAGGATGAGCCAGAGACAAGGCAGCACTCTGCATCTGCACCCGAATATGCGGAAATGCTTAATATACACACTGGCAAGAACCAAAAAGCAATTTGAATGTAACATTAACTGACAAATGATTACTGAAAACGCACTATAGATTTAACCACAGAGCAACGGATAACTCAAATTTTGATTCCTCACTGACGAAAGAGTACCATGGTATATTGCAGTGTATTGGACATTATATACTGCAAATACCATGGTTTATGAATATCATTCAATAACATCTAGGATTAAGAAATATAACTATATGGGATTAAGAAATAATAAATGTTATCAATATTACATCTTTTAAAAGATATTCGATAATTATATTGATATTTATGTAGTTGCTCTAAAAATATATATATATACTTTTTTTTTTTAAATAAGCAAAACAATTTCAACCAAACAGCCATTGTAGCCATTAGATTTAAAATGTATAAAGTGAAAAAGCAACCAAGGTTATTTACACTTTAATGAAATAACAATATTTAATACTTTATATTTTAATTTAGCATTATTAATTTTTTGTTTTCTGTTTTCTGTCCCAACATATGCATGTAGGTTTCTTTATTCTGGCATACCTAATCAAATTATACATGAGAGTAAGACCAATAATAATAATAATAATTTCATTTTATTACCAAACTCTTAATAAAACTGGTTCTTACAACAAACAGCCAAGAAAATGTCCAGTTTAAAGATATGTCAAAAGTTAGATATTTGTCAGACATATTGTAACTTCTATGTTTTTCTTGCATACATTTATCAATAATGTTTAAAAAAGAAAAAAGAAAAGAGTCTTAACAGATACTGAAGTGCGGCTGACATGTTTCACATTAGCAGTGAATAAACTGAAGTGTGTGTGTTTGTGAGGGGGTTGGGTGGAGGGGAAGAGAGTGAGTGTAAAATGAGTTCCACATGTGAGCATATATGGGTGGACTGCATTTATAATCTTACTGAGTTATCAGGTTAATGGAGCATAAGTTGTTTTAATGGTTCTTTAATACCAGAACTTCTCAAACTTATCTGACCATCAGAACTGAAGTAATGACACTGTGTAAGGCTGGAGCAAAAATGACTTTGGTTTCCACAGTTATGCATTACTAGCACAGACAAAACACTGCATTCATATACTTTCAAGTCTTGGACCATGTGCAGTTCAGCCTAGTCGAATGACTCTCTGGGATGTCTTCTTGAGGGAAAAAAGTGTGGCATTACTATAAAAGAATCTTTTAACACATCCAGCATCAATATACCATCTAAACTGGGATATACATCGGGCCTCACTCTACTTACAACGTGTAGATAAATCACCTACAGAGATACCTTACGCCAGTGTGCTCTTGATCCGCTCTGGGCTGAACTTATGTTTTAGGCTACCCCTCCAACGAGAGAGAGAGACTGAGTGTCGGTGGAGGGGCCGACAGAGCCTGGGGTTCTACAATAACAAAACCTCTTTGTGCAAACACTGAGGGGCCCGTTGAGAGACCGGGTCACGGAGCGGATTCTCTTGCAGATCTCCAACTCACGGCAGCCCTGTTTTTTTTCAGTCCAGCAGACAGGATATAATGGTTTCCACATGTGAAGGGGGCCCAAATAACAATGACAACAGTTGAGAGGCCGAGTGTTTTATTACCTTGAATTTCTACATACAGCCATCGCTGCAGGCTTATACAAGATCCAATATGCACAGCGCATAAGAAGGTATACCTGTGTAAAAAGTGGTAAGCTATAGAAAATAGGAGAAAGCTGTGTTGTCACTACATTTTACGTTAGTTGATCATATAATTGTTTTTAATGCCTTTCAAGTTTAAGCAATTGCTGTTTTTGCAAATTATGAAGAAATGTGATTTAGGCATTTCAGCTGGCTAACATGGAGGAGAATTTATTGAAATATATATATATATATATATAAACTGTGTCAAATTATCCTATTATATTCCAAATGTTTGGAATATAATAGGAGAAAAATTAAAATATTACAAATTATTTATTTGACAAATTAAATTGCTGCAAAAAACAATGAAAATAATAAAAATATAATATATAAATAAATTTAATCTAAAATATATTAAACAAATATTTTAAAATATAAATAAATAACTTATCATTCACTTATATGAAATGTAAAAATATATATTAATTAAAACAATAAAATATTATCAAAATAATATAAATAAAATAAGATATAAATAAGGACAGTAAAATATTGGCAGCGCAAGTACAAATCTAAACTACAGCAGAAAAAATGCTTATTGTTAAGTCTTATTTTTATGAAGAGTAGGTTTCAAAAGTGTAGGCTACATCAAACTAAGTGAGAACTTAATTGGCAAAAGTGAAAAACTGAAAACAACATCAAAACAGTCAACAAAAGGTCAAAAAGTCTTTAGTGTAGAGCAGTATTCATTAGATTCAAGAAGCAACAATCTTCATCCATTTTGCCTCGTGAAAAATAAATGAAAGTGCTTACATATTATCAAGTCCTCGCACTGAGGTTCCAGATGTAGTTAGTGATCTTATTTGCACCATAGCAACATCCAGAGAGAAGAGAAATACTTTTATACTCTTCTGACTAAAAATAGGGCAGCAGGCAATCCAGCTTCTGAGAGCTGTGGAGGTAAACATTAGAGAAACTCAGAGCCTCTAATCTTTCCTCTCGTGGGGTGTTAAAATTTAGGAGTTGAGCGATGTCTGTTTGTCAGTGGTGAAGTATGAGCTTCAAACACTGAGCACAATTCACAACTCGCTGGAAAAACATAAAAAGGGGAGGAGGAGGAGGAGGAGGAGAGGGAGAGAAGATTGGAAAAAAGGAGAAGGTCTTGGAGTCTACAGCCCTGTCTGACATTCCCGGAGCTCATCCATCTATGAGGGACGATGGAGACACCGCTTCATTTCCTGCTACACTGGCAGGGTCTGCCTAGAACCAGATCATCCAGATCCCCAACAGATGGACTTTCCACTGCAGTGCTAGTTTAAAGAAGGCAAATAGTGAAGGGAAACCTCTGACATGTAACTCTAAAATAAAATGGTTTTGAGATTCTGTCTTTCCATATTCAAAAACAGATAGGAGCAGTACTTCTACTCATCTCACCTGCATAGAAAATCTGTCAACAAAATGGCCACCAAAGTGAACTGGCTTGCTTTAAAGGGATGCTGCTGAGGTACACCAATGATATTGGAATGTAATATCATGGTACTTTCAATATATACCACGGTAATCCAATTGTGTTTCAAAAATACCCCCCAAAAAAACACAGTAGTACCACAGAACTTTTTCATTAGTGTGAGATTTGGACTAATATATTTTGGATTTTGGTATCGTATAAAAGCTACGAGTCTGCTAACCGATCAAAGTAGTTACTGAACACTACAGACTGTTCATTATTCATAAATCTTAAAACAAATAAACTATTTAATATTAAACAGCAATGGTGTCAGTTTTCCCTGTGCAAAATACAGATTTTTTTGGCCAAACGTTTGACTTGTGCAAAGATACAATCCACTTAAGATGAAAGTCTTAACTGCAAGACCTCAAACCTGGGTCTTGTTAAATAGAAAACCATTTGACAACTTGTGCTATTGGCAGATCAAAGTAATAGATCAAAGTACTAAACGATTAGAGTTTCTTGGTACAGCAAACCTGAACCAAAAAACAAAGCCTCCATATGAAATCTTTCAGAAGTGTTAATTCATAAATGTATTCAAACACATCCATACACATTCTCCATCTTGGACTCCAGCAGTTTTATCACACATAGGTGTGATCAAATGGCAACAACAAGGAATTTTGTGCTGTGTTTTTAATTATCGGGCTACATGCGGGTAATGTTGCAAGTCCTGGACTGTGCGCTGGCTACCCTGGCACTCACGGTGGTGTAACTTTCCAACTTCCCAACCACTTCAACCCACAACACCCACATATGGTCTGGGCTATGTCGGGCTTAGCTGCCCTCTGTGCCCATTCTCCTTCAACACTGCCAACACAGTCAGACACACACCAACAGATCTGGCACCTGCAGCCATAATAACACCCTTGTAATGTTCTTCATCTAAAGCTTTTCAAATCAAAATCAAATCACTTTTATTGTCACATCATCACAGCACATGTGCCTTGATGAGTGAAATTCTTGAGAGCGTGCTCCATACGGTGCAGAAACAATTAACATATAGACAGTACCATTATATACTTACAGACTTATACAGATGACAATGTGCAATATACACATACATATACACATACATATACTCAGTACACACAGTGTACTGTTAGACATACTTACAGTTATCAATACACATTATACACCGTATGTACACATTCTACATTATGTACACATATATACACAATAATATGCAAGGTGCAGTAGATTATACATAAGCTGGATACGCAAATGTCATGGATGTGCATTGGATGGTATCCAGTGGTATCAGATAGATTGTTGTATTTGTGCAGTGTGTACGTGTAGTCCAGTTTGAACTGTGGAGTTAAAGTGCAGTGCGTGGCATATCGTAAAGTGGGAGTGTGCTGTAGGGTGTATTAGTTCTGACTGTTCATTAGCCTGATAGCCTGAGGGAAAAAGCTATCCCTCAGTCGGCTAACTCCATATGAAATCTTTCAGAAGTGTTAATTCTGAGCATTATCAACTCTGGATGATGGATAGTAAAGCCTAACGTGTCTTCTTTCCAAATTGTTTCTGCACTGTATGGAGCACGCTCTCAAGAATTTCACTCATCAGTTATTCTTTTGAACTGAGAATGGCTAAATAGGAAGCAAGTAAGGCGAGAAAATCTCAAGGACTGGAGAGCAAACACTGACCAGAAGACAAACAGCATGGTAGAAGACAGGATTTCTGCCTGGACTGAAGGACAAATCTCTTTTTCCACATAGAATACGTAATTCAGATCAAACATCTCAGAGTCAGTTTGAGTTTATGGGAACAGGGCAATCAAACGGTGTCCGCAGGCTTGTGAAAGCCAACATTTCAGCACCATCTAGCTTAAGCAAACAGACCTCTCCTTATAAACCAGCAATCTGCTTTTTATTCAGAAAACGTAATTCTCATTGCTTTGATTGCATTAATTCAACCACATCACTTGGGAGAGCCAAACTCAATGAAAACACGTATAGCAGATCAAGGGTGGTCCTATCACTCTCCCGTTTTGCATTATATTAAAATGTGAGCTCACGTGTACATACTGCATTCTCTTGAGCTTGTTCCTCTGGACAATTTCTTTGAAGTCTTTCAGGATAGATTTGTGAAAATATTGAGGATATTTGTGTTAAGACACTTGAAAAAGCCTCTAAGACACCTGAAACACCACAGTTTTAGCAGAAAGACTACTGGAAGAAGCAAAGCTAGCCGTTATTCAAGTAACATAAAACTACATTAGTGAATCTATACGTTGTAAATTTACATTGGGAGGGTATTTTTTCCCCACACTTTTTAACCTCAGCCCCCTTTTCCATATAAGCATTATTAACCTTATTTAAAGGTTCACTTTTGTTTACCTTCGAAGTGAAACAAAGATTTTTTTTATGAAATCTAAGAGATTTAAGTCCCTTCATTGAAAGTTTATTCCACCAAACCATTGACGCTTCAAAAAGTTCAGAAAGAGATTGTAAAAGAAACCAATTTTTTTAATCCAAGTCTTCTGAAAACACAGAATCTCTTGAAGAGATAATTCACCCAAAAATGAAAATTATGTCATTAATTACTCACTCTCATGTTGTTCAAAATCCTTAAGACCTTCATCTTTGGAACACAAATTGAAGATATTTTTGATGAAATCCGAGAGCTTTCTGACCCTGCATACACTGTTAGACATTTCTGTAATTTCTACAGTTATTTACTGTAATATCACCCAGTATAATACTGCAAATTTTACTTACATTTCTTACATTTGGATTAACAAGATTTGCCTTGCACTGTGTCTACAACGCTTGGGACTGACTACACTGGATGTGTTACATCACTTGTAATGATTGGCAAATCCATTTGTCCTTCATGTCAGAAACAGCGCGAGCGCTTGGAGTACATCTGTATGTCAGAAATATACTGGGGCATCACTTTACTGTCCGCATCCACTGTAGATAGTATATATAATGGGTTCTATGTTGTCTTTTTTCGAGCCACGCCACTCGCGTCCGAGGAAGACACGGAAGCAGCGCTGCTGGTTTTGCCCGGGGATGAACCCGCGAGAGTGGAAGAGCTCCGGAGAACATCTGCGCTGTGTGTCGATGCACCTTACGAGAGAATAAGACTAGCAAGCAAGGTAAAAATATATGTACGTTTGTCTGTGTGTTTGTGTCAGATTTTTCCACACCAGTTTAACTGTTAACATGCACCAGGACGCCAGCGCACTGAACGCTCTTTGTTTGCACATGTCATTGTTTACGAATAGATTAAATGAAACGGGACAAAATTAATCTTGACAAACTATATATCATTTTGAAGGTCTAAGCCTCAAGCATCGACGATAGATTGCTGTTTTTCGATGGAAAGTTTATAAGAAGTGTGTTTGCTAAATTTGTGTAAGCAGTACACATCAAAACATGTATAATAAAACGCAGTACATACCAGTTTCATCCTGATAATGAGACACAAACGTATCCACTGCTGTAAATCCCAGTTTAGTTTGAGAGATGAGGGTCCACAGAACAATATCCCATCGAGCACTTTTAGTCCAAAGAAACAATAACATTGTAATATGGATAGTTATTCCTTTGTTTACGTCTCATTTCTTCAGGGAAAGATATTGTTTGTGTCGTTATGGAATAAATTACGCTCAAAAACAGCGTCTTGTGGTAAAAAAACAACATGGTTTTGTAGCACGCAGTGTCACAAACAGAATGAGATCATCCAAAACAAAAAAAGTGAAAGATAAACGGAAGATTGTTTATTCGAATTCTGGCGCGCTCTCGTGACGGCTCGTGACACGCGCTGTGACGCACCTGTCATCTGATGGGGGCGTAACTTAGCGATCGGCTTTTTGGAGTGTGTTTGTGTGTTTCTGTTTTGTGGGGAATGTGGCTATATCTGCATGATTACCATCTGTATGAACGCATCAGCGTGTGATTACCGACTATGTCATCTATCAATGTGAATGCGGTCATATGATCGACCATTATTGACTATATGGCCCATCTGTATGATTATCATCTGTATGGACGCACATCAGCGTGTGATTACTGACTGTATGACCATGTCAAATCAAATCAAATCACTTTTATTGTCACATCACCACACACGCACGAGTGCCTTGGTGAGTGAAATTCTTGAGAGCGTGCTCCAGACAGTGTTTTACAATAGACAGTACTATATTTACAGACTGTACAGAAGACAATGTGCAAAATACACATACCAATACACACAGTATACTATAAGACAGTCTTTTATGTGGCACTACATCACAATAGCTATTTTTTTCCTCTTTCTTTTTATTACTCAAATTATTCTTATTGTATTTTTCTAGTGCTCAAATAAATCACTTATATGATGTCTAAGATTCTGTCTATTATTTTATAATTGAAAAACTATGCAGTGGTATGTATAATGACTAAAATAGCTTGTAGAACTCTTCAATACATTTGGTAAATATTTTTCCTCAAACATGGGAGAAAATTGAGATTTTTCTAGAGAAAAATCTCAGAAAAATGGTTGCAGGAATCAAATTTTTCATGGTATCTTCTTCAGATTTGAAATATAAACTCATGAGACATGTGACTCTCAACCCATTACTTTTCTGGATTGCTCCAGGACTGATTTCAATGTATTTTTATATGAAAAAAAAAATCAGTGTGGTAAAAAAAAATTCAAGGCACTTCAGTCTCTATAACTTTTTATCTTTTTGAACATTATCAACTCTGGATGATGGATAGTAAAGCCTAACGTGTCTTCTTTCCAAAGACACCAAAATTGTGTGTGTAGCACACTGAAGTCAGGAACTGTTACAATTTTAATTTAGGTAGGTCATTTTCAGCTGCGGGTCCCAAAATGGGAGGTGCTGGCTAACAGGTTAACCTAGTAACATTTACCCATTAACAAGGCGGTAACAAACTTCACTAACTGCGCTGTCGTTTCAAACAACTTTTGTCAGCTTATTGAATTAAGTTACCGAATTAAAATTATTTTTAGCGAGCAACGCTTATCTTATATTAACATTAGGTTAACTAATGTGAAATTTTGTTCAGGTGTTAGTAGTTAATGTTGGCCAGTAGCCTATTGAGAAAATAAAATCGTATGTTAGCTAGGTTAAACAAGTTTTATGGCTAGTTGCCTTTTCTAGTTTTAGAATTAGTTTGTTATAGTTTTTAATGGAATTTAAGATTTACTGATTTTGTTTGTATTTGTGTTTTAAATGCAACTGCAGTAAGCATGAGACTGAGCACCCTAATTCATGGCAAGAGAACAACTATGGTTTTGAGAGGTTTGTGTAGGGCTGAACGATTAATTGCATTTGCGATAATATCAATTAATCAATTAATATGAAAAAAATATTCAACCGCAGAAGCTGCGATTATACTCTGTCTCGTGACACGCGAGAATAAAGAGGTGTGTTCGACTTGAAGATCGATCAGTGTATGCATCAAAGTACGGCGAGATAAAGCGTAAGGAGACGTCCGCTCTCTTATAGCTCTCGCGGTCCTTTGATGATACACACCGATCGGTCTAAGCAGCGCTGCTTCAAGTCGAACACATCTAAGCAGTCTTCAGAGGAAGCATCAAGTTGGCACGATACAGTGTTGCCAGGTCCACGGTTTACCTCCTAAAACGTGATTTTTAGCCCCTGGAGTGCGAATCTTACCAGGGGAACCCCTCCAAAAAAACGTGTATTTTACCACCCGGAATGCAATTTTTACCGATGGACCCCCCTCAAAATGCAATTGGGATAGTTTCGGGATAGTTTTGAGTAGCAATTGGGCAGGTTTTGTTGTGAAAACCTGGCAACCCTGGCACGCTACACGTGGATTAACAATGTTACGGCGCATTTCATTACTGAAGACTTCGACCTTAAGATAATATATATAATAGAGTAATATATATATTCTTATTTATTTATTTATTTAAAGTCTGTCCAAAGTTAACAGACAGTGTTTAAAAAGTGCAATCCACATGTTTACATATGTTTATTACAGTGACTTTGAATTACCTAAATAGTGTGGTAACAGATTTGTTTTTATATTTCTGCAACCTACTTTAGTTTGTTTGATTTGTTACTGACTTTCATATTAATGTTTACACCAGGCTTATTTGTCAGTGCTTTATGTTGTCATAATAATTATTAGCCTACATGCTTACAAGGCTGGAAGTTCAACAAATCAGTCAATATGCTACTATGATTGTAGTTGTTAAATAAAAATGTAATTCATATCAATTCATGCATCACCTAATTTCATTGTAACATATAGGCCTGGCCTACAGAAAAGAACATTTATGTTTAATCTATCTAATATTGTGTTGATTTATTGCTTGTCTTTGTTGAATAATACAGAACATAAAGAGCTTTAAAAAATAATTGCATATTAAATCGCAATCTCAATATTGGTAAAAAAATAAAATAAAATTGCAATTAGATTATTTTCCAAAATCGTTCAGCCCTAGGTTTGTGTATTCTATATCGGGGTTGCCTTTTAAAAGTGTGCCATTTCTACTTCTTGTTTTTCAGAGAAGACATTTCTGTCACTAACAAAGTGGATGATGAGCAAAGGTGGTGGCCACATTTTGGAGCAGCACCTGAGTTTTGCAGATGGCTATGTATTCTTTGGCTGCTTGTCTTTTTTCCCCATTATGTTTCTGTTGCCTAAATATTCTTTGTGAGAATAAATCCAGAGGTTACAACATAATGCACTGCAAAACGTCCTAAGACAGGAGAAATGGTGAAGATGCACTGTTCCAGCATTGGAAGACTATATTTTTAAGTGCTATTCATGCAATGTTTTAAATAATTTCATATTTTGTAATTATTGTGTCTTTAATTGAATGTCAGTAATACCTATGTAGAGTAAAAATAAAATGAATTCTATATTAAAAAAATATAAAATCTAATGAAATCTATATTAAAATGAATGAATTACAGTAGTATACTGATGAATTGGATTTTTTTTTACAGTAATTTACTGTAAAACAGTACAGTTTGCAACTGTAAATCAAATACTTAATTACAGTAACTTACTGTAAAAACCCTTTGAAATGTCTAACAGTTTAGATAGCAACGCAGCTGACATGTTCAAAGTCCAGAAAGGTAGCAAGGACATCGTTAAGACAGTCCATGTGACATCGGTGGTTCAACCGCAATTTTATGAAGCTACGAGAATACTTTTTATGTGCAAAGAAAACAAAAATAAAGACTTTATTCAATGAATTCTTCTCTTCCATGTCAGTCTTCGATGCGCATTCATGGAGTACCATGACGCATGCTTGTGCATTCCTCTTCTTGCAAACAAGGAGCAGCGCATCCGGGTTCTACGTCAGAACGCTGGCTCCAGCGTCAGCAGCACTCTCATAAACGCGCATCAAAGACTGATACGAAGAGAAGAAATTGTTGAATAAAGTCTTTATTTTTGTTTTCTTTGTGCACAAAATGTATTCTCGTAGCTTAAATTTACGTAAAATTCCGGTTAAACCACTGATGTCACATGGAACTATTTTAACAATGTCCATACTAACTTCCTGAGCCTTTAATGTGGTAGATCCGTTCTTACAGGTTTGGAACAACATGAGGGTGAGTAATTAATGACAGAATTTTCATCTTTGGGTGAAATATCCCTAATATGATGAACAGATTTATAAACATTGATCAAAGCAAATACACAGAGCACATCCAAATATGGTAAATGGAAACTCAAACGTGCTTACTTTATGTGCTTAAACTTTTCATTTAAGTTACATGAAATGTGACTGAATAAAGTACTGGCTAAAGTAGTTGCTTCAAGAATGAAAACAGCTATTCTCAGTCTGAGTTGACATAGTCGACAGTCTATTCAGTGACCATATTCATGTTGCACATAAAACTAGAAAGCACTCCTGAAAATCATGAGGTCATATCAGATTGCAGATTATACAACCTCCAAAAGTAATTTTGTACAGATGTTAATCAGTCTGTTGGGAAACAAAATCATGTTGTTATTGTTTTTTTTTGTTTTTGTTTTTTGATGTTACATAGTTCCTGGGTTTGTCAAAGTCTGCCAGGTTTGTGGAAGCAAATCAAGAAAGACACTCAGTTTGAGGCACTTATTACCAAGTATACAAATGAGTCATTTGAATTTTTTTCTGCTATTTCCATAATGCTATGCTTCTGTTACTGGGATAAACTGTTTGACAATATACATTTGTCTTTCTTCTGTCCTGATGACCCTGAGACACTTGTCATACGGTGGTGACAGGGCCAGGAGACAGTATGGCAGTGGCTCATAGAGGGACTTTTGTAGGCCCATCACTGAAGAATGCAGCATTTTTCACAGGAACACTGACCTAGAATTACTGTACACATGTGCTCGGTGTTGTAAAACTTCAAGTTTCAAGAACAGACCAAACCCCGGGGAGCTCTAAAGGTGTATTACATGTATATACAGCTCTGTACTTCATCACTGAGGTGGAAAAAAACAGCGTAGTTCAGGATGAGAGTATTTTTGGTCTGTTTTCCTGAATTAAAATTAAAATTTTAAATGTATATTTGCCAAATCTAAACTTTTAGGAGTACGCTAGTACAAATTAGTACCTCAAAGCTAACACACATGACCTAAAACCCCATAAAACTTTAATCCTGAATCCATAAAACTTCTAAATGAAAAACCAGTCCAAGGCCTACAAGGGGAAGCACATTCCAATGATAAGGGAGAATCATTCCAGTCTGGGATCACTGCTTATCTCTGGTTATTCTCGGATCAGTAAGACAGAGCAGGATCCTGCTGCTCGCTTCAGTCCAGAGGACAAAGGCTCTGTTGGCTGCCTGCCGGATGTGAACTCGGGGTGCGTGGTGAACACGCTCAGATGGACACAGGGGCTTGGTTACAGACAGCATCAGTGAGGGAGAAGGGCCTCTGATACCCACAGACCTGCCAAAGTCTATTACACTCACACAAGCTACTATGCTACAAACTCTCACTTCAGTAAGTTTAAGATTGTGTTTACACTTGGCTTTCATTTTGGGTGATCTGATCATAAGTGTACGGTGCTAAATACAAGTATAACTGTGGTTCAAAATGTTTGAGATACAATCACTCAACATTCTCAGGTAGTCAAAAATGTGACCACACTGCATTTGTAGTGTAAACACTTATCAAACCTGATCTGTCCCCTAGCCAACAGTGAAGGACTGCCTACTCACCTGTCAATCATCCACTGTGCTAAAACAGGAAATAAAAACTTTGCTGGTTTTAAAGTTAGACTTAAGTCATTAAAATCATGTAATACAAAAACTTTTTTTTTTTGCCGAATTATTATCTACAATATTTTAGACACAATATTAAAGAAAATAGCTGTATTACAACAGCTGTATTGCTTTAACAGCTAGCAATCAGCTTTTGTATTTAGAAGCATTTAAAAATGAACATACACCATCCTAACCAATCCAACAAGCTGAAGGACAGGTGTAATAAACTATAAAACCCTAACAATGAAGCAGTCCAACAAACACAGTTTAAGATAAAGTTAAATATGATGTCACAATGTGAGATTTTCACATATCAGAGCTGTAATCGGAAATAATATGGTTTTAGTGCATCGTTCTGGTTTTAGCAAATCACTCCAACACACACTGTAAAAAATAATTCAGAGGCTTTGTAAATATTACAAAAATAAAAACTTGTATTAACTTAATAAAATCTCTGAATATCATTTAAGAGATTATTTGACTTGGGTTTACCAAAATTAATGAGTAAAATTCCCACAGTTTATTTTATCTCAAATTTACTTGTTCTACTTAAGTATGTTTTAATAAAAATATTAAGCATTCAACTAACAAATTATATTTTTCACATGTCCTTAATGTTTTTGGTACATTTAAAAGAAAATATTTGAGAATGTTGCAATAAAACTTGTCAGTTTTAAGAACAGAAATTGCTGCCTATTTTCTATCAATTTTTTTTGTATTTTGTATCGACTTAAAAAATTGAGTAAGTTTCGCGGCTATTGTGATCACGTGAACACAACGACCCCGCGCTCAACGACGACGGGGAAATCTGCTTGCTGGTCACAAGAAAGAAAACTGGAAGAAGAAGAAGAAAACTGAGGCTAAAACCACCTTAAGACTCCTTTAAAATACTGGTAAGTAGTCAGTTATCAAAAGGTAAAGAAATATTGGCTGTGTTTTCGGGTAACTTACACAAAACGTTCGGTGTAAATTTTTTGAATGCGGTTGCAGCCTTGCTGTTCTGTGGTAACGTTAACTATTAACTACTTTTTGGAAGGGGCAATTCTAGAATCACTGTGACTTTGTAGGTTTATTTTTATTTTTTCAAACCACCAAATATTCAGCTAAAATACAGCGAATACAGCTCGTCAGCTTGAAATGTATGTAAAATGAGTACATTTTTCCTGTTTTAACGCAGCATAGCGTGCCCGTGTACAAGGGGGAGGGGGCGTATTACTATTAACCGCCGAGCCGTTTTGTCATTGTTACCGGTTATGAGCAAAATGAGTAATTGCAGAAAACAACGACTAAACTAGTCTATCCGTAGTCCAGCAATTGTAAGTAACGTTAGACTGGTGTAATAGGACAAATCCCGGTGCGCTGCAGCCGCGTTAGTGGCCCGTTGAAATTTTTTGTATTTTTTTTTATTATCGGCCGTCTCTGGGTGAGTTAACACCATGTCGGAATAGCCGAAACTACAATATACTGTGTGTAAAAAGCTACCATCTCTTTGTATAACTCGTAATTACAACTGTAAACTCGGTGCAAAGTTTTCCAAGAGCACCTACTGCCCTCATTTGTATCAAATCACATCATCCGAAATCACTCAAATACGGAGGCATAACGTTAGTGAAGAAGTTATCGCGCTTAAGTCGAGGGCCGAGTTTCTTTTTCATCTTTACCAAAATCAACCATGGTTTTACTGTAGTAAAGTGTAGTAACCATGTTTTTGGCAGATTGATTACCATTTGTATAGGACAGTTTTACTACAAATACCATGGTTAAGATATGGTTAATGTATTAATGTTTGATACCATGGTTAATTTGTGTTTACCATGGTTTAACTACAGTAACCATGTTTTTTTTGTATTAACACTGACTCATTTTAGTAAGGGCAGTCAGCCACTACCTTACTGTTATTAATTTGAAGTGTAAAGTTATGAATATCTTGGCAAAACTGTTGAACATTTGTTTTACAGCATAGATGTCATCGTCCAAAAACTTCAAAAGAATAACAAAAGGCAGGAGGTAAGTGCAGTTTACTATAATGTTTCAGTATAATTATATTTATAAATGTAGAAACACAGGTCACAAAACATGACATGACTGACAACAGTTTGTAATAAAATTTATTAAATATTTATCCAAATTGTTTAAATGTGTAGAATCCACATAAGCTTGTTTTTCATCAACCAGTCAAAATTTATAGCAGGGCATGCAAATTCTGTCTATTTTTTATTTTTTTGGGCCAGACTATGTATGTATGTTGCCTATATGTTTTTATCTACTCTCAAAGAGACCAGAACTGGGAACTTGCATGATACGAATCACCAAGGAGCACAGTTTTAGAAGAAAAACGGTCACCTACATATTGGATGGCACCTACTTCTTTAAAAACAACAAAGCTTTGATCATAATTATTTCAAAATATAGATAATATTTGGCAGTCTTGTAAGTCCATCCACATTTGGTGTCATTCAAAATCTTTGCAAGTGATACTCAGATTAAAAGTGTCTTTTCAGAATCAAGGATAATATAGTTTCCAACAGTAAATTCCACTGTTCAATAAGAATATTGCTGTAAATTGTTGCAATGTCTCCCACATGACCATTCTGACGGGGCTTGTGTTTATAACAAGCTTAGAGGGGGTAAACTTGATGTTTGAGATTTAACTTTTTAGTCATGATTTGTAGCACCTTGAAGATGGTCTGCTTCTCCAGGTGATATGAACCATATTATCTGTGTCCTTGTCTTGTAACATACAGGTTGAATATTAGCTCTAACCTGTTATTCTTTATATTTGTGTCTTCAGGATGTTGCTGATCCACCTATTTGTGTTCAAGAGGAATTAGCTGTCTTCAACAAACTCGGTGATCTTAGCAGAGCCTGCTGCTATCTTGTGGGATTGCCATATGCCTTGGACCTGTGATACCCCAATAACTTTAAAGGGTTAGTTCACCACAAAAATGAAAATTAGCCCATGATTTACTCACTCTCAAAGCATCCTAGGTGTTTATGACTTTCTTCTTTCAGATGAAAGAAGTTTCTCAAAAAGCATCGTAAGCCCTAAGAAGTTATTAAAACAATCGTATGACTGATCTTAATATTACGGTCTGTTACCCAAATGCATCGTAACTTAAGTAGCACTTGAAAATCATCGTAGATTTACGAGTGCTCTGGAGTAATCGTAAAGCACTTGTGCATCTTAAGAAGACAGAGTAATGAGGTCACCTGCAGGACAATCGGCAGATTACACTTTTAAATTTATTCAAGTGCAATGTGATTGTAATATAAGGTTTTGATTGTACTTTATTACTCTTTTATATACAAATGAAATAAAAAGGGCAGAAAATATATAAATAAACATGTAAATTAAATGACTGAACAAAAAATTAATAAAATAAGTTAGGGGTGTCCTCGACTAAGGATTTTCATAGTCAAATCGGAATTTTTGAATCTTGCCGATAGTCGACTGATAGTCGAATCATATGTTTGGGGGCGGGGCCAAAATACATTACCAAGAGTAAAGTCAGACATTCGACAGTCATAATTACTGACGTTAACACACAGGGAAAATGTGTAACGGATAATAATAATAATGTTTTATGTTTTGATTAAAAGATAGTTAACATTAAACATAAGTGAAACCCTAAGAATTCACAATTTTTTTTACAATAGTGCTCTCATTATAACGTTATGTATATGACAGTAGTTATTAATGTTCTGCATTTCTGTTTTGAGCTGCGCGCGTTGAAGATAACCACGTAGAATGAAGCATTTAGCAGTTTTTTTAATCAATGGGATTTAACTCATCATTTATCTCATATAGAATACGCTTCGTTATTTATACAACAGAACGTTATATTACGACTTATAGGCTTTCTGCACAAAATGCCCTGAATGCATGAACGTGTCTGTGCGGCTCTGAATTAACTAATTTTGTGGACGCGTTCTTCACGCAACAACGTGCAGAAATACGGCAACTAAACTCTAAAAATTCACAGCGTTTTATTATAATAGTGTTCTCATTATGTTATGTATATGACAGTCCCAGTCATAGTTATTAATATTCTACATTGTTGTTTGTACTGCTCGCGCTGCGCACTGAAGTGATAATCACCGTAATACTACAAGCGCTTTACTGTGGCGTAACTCAACCAAATGCATCTTATACGAGATAAATAATACACGATATATAGAAATGTTTTGAAATCACTTGTACCCTACCTGATCGGAAAAAAATCCAGTCTTTCACTCTCTGCCTGTGTCAATTAGAGTCTTGTTAAAGATTTAAATCCCTGCCACAAGATGCTTCTGTCAGTCACCAACTATGGAAAGTGAAACTTAAATCTGTAGGGTTGGTTGGATTTTTTCATGCACGTTAAAATATTTATTTAAAGCTTCTTTCTTTTCAGATTATTTTTTGCATTATTATATATATATATATATATATGCTATATATTAACTTATTGGGAGAAAACTATGTGAATCATTTGATCTATGTGAAATCTGACATTTGAGCACCCCTATATAGTAGGGATGTAGTGGTATGAAAATTTCTTAGCACGATTATATTGACCAAAATTATCACGGTTATTGTAAAAATGTGCTGGAGATGTTCAAAAAGTACTGACACATAAATCACTTCAAGTTTTAGATTTAAAAATTAACAAACAACAAATAAAATGACTTTTTGTTTGCATAATCACTAAAACAATAACATTACCAATGATGTCCAGATTTTAAATGACAACTTGACTGAGAACAGATTAATAGCAAATAAAGCTTTGAAAAGGTTTCATAAAAAGGTAAACCTCACATTTCAGCCTTTAAATAAAGAAAAGGGTTAAGTCAAAATGATAATTGATTAATAAATGATTATATGTATTTTATCTGCTCCATAAATAATTCTAGATAACTTATCTGAAGTGTTTAAATGTGTAGAATCCACATAAGCTTGTTTTTCATCAGTCGGTCAAAATTTACAGCAGGGCATGCAAATTTGGTCTGTTTTTGGCCAGACAGAAACTGCACACAGGCTGAATGTAAATATAAATCTCCATAAATCCACTCTCTGACACTAGGTGGCGCTTTATATGGAAAAGCTGAATAACAGCTATTTCACGTAAACTCCGTGAACAAAGCAGTATTGCGATTAAGAACACTTCCTTTAGGTATTACATGGAGCGAAGATGAAAACAAAATGCCATCGAATCATTTCTGAAGATAGGCAGAACCTTCAGAGGTACATTCATATATTCATTTGTATAATTCCCTCAGCAGTCTTTTAAATCCTCCCAGCTTTTCCGCCCCATTTCCACTCAAAACGAAACTACTCTGCTGCTGTGCGCACGTGAGACTTACTTAACTACGCTTTATGCTGGACAGTATTTATTTAGCGTGAGTTGTTCAAATCACGGTAACCGAATACGGTTTTAATGATAATTAAAATATGAAACGGTAATACTAACCGTGGGGAATTTTATCATGATTTATCGTCAAACCGGTAATCGTTACATCCTACTATATAGCCAAATTGGCATGATCATAACACACCGCGTATATTCGACTGTGAGATTGGGAGTCGAATCAGGCTCCTCCTATCCAAGCATCGAATCGTCGCCTATTCGGGGTCACCCCTAAAATAAGTAATGTAGGAAATATGCTTCAAAGACTGGGAAAAATAGGGATAAACTCGAAAAAATCTGTCAATGGCTTGCTGACGTGCACAAAACCAGCCATGTATTGGACCTGGAAATAATGTCTCTACGGATATTATATACAATAATTTGTTATTGTATATTAATATTATACGTATAACTATTATATCATATTATATTATATAGCTGTCTGGAACTCAGCATTAGGTTAACATTTCAGTAAACGAGCGTGTACTATTACGAGCCATTCTATAAATTGACATTTCAGCACTTGACAAATGGATAGCGACTCCTAAGTATCACTTAAAGCAGGGCTACGTTTGATTGTGTTAAGTGCATTTTTGGGAAACGCACGTGAAACAATAATGAACATTTGTAAAATGACTCGTAGAAAACGCTCTTAAGCGCTAAGGTCAATCGTTATCGGGAAACCTGGCCCTGGCTCTTCCAAACTTTATAATGGCATTGGGTGGGTGGTTGTGTTCAACTGTCCAAAAGAAGTCCAAATAAAGTGCATCCATCCATAATTAAAAGTGCCTCACACGGCTCCGGGGGATGAATAAAGGCCTCCTGTAGCAAATCGATGCATTTTTGTAAGAAAAGAAAATCCGTATTTCATGGCTCTACAGTGCGACCATTTACCATTTAAAGTACTGCGTGTGACTATCAAAAAATATTATTAGGAGCACCAGTGCGACTAACCCAATCAGCATATGTGTTTGTGCTCAGGGAACTTCAAAGATTTCTACTTGCGTGTTTTTGCAGCGTTGAGTAATGTATCGCAGACATATGTTGATTCCTTGAATGCAGTGTTAATCAGAATCCACTCACTGCTCAAAATACTGGAGTTCTGTTCATTGCTGAGTTATGCCTTGGAAGAGCCAGGACAATTTTTAATATAACTCAGATTGGATTCGTCTAAATCAGGGCTGTCCAAACTCGGTCCTGGAGGGCCGGTGTCCTGCAGAGTTTAGCTCCAACTTGCCTCAACACACCTGCATGGAAGCTTCTAGTATGCCTAGTAAGACCTTGATTTAGCTGCTTCAGGTGTGTTTAATTAGGGTTGGAGCCAAACTCTGCAGGACACCGGCCCTCCAGGACCGAGTTTGGTGACCCCTGGTCTAAATGAAGAAAGTCATATACACCTAGGATGCCTTGAGGGTGAGTAAATCATGGGCTAATTTTAATTTTTGGGTAAACTAACCCTTTAAATATACTTTGGAGGTCTTCCAAAAAAAATTCCTGGAGCTGGATCCTCTGAAACTTTAAACAAGGGTTCAGAGACTAAAAAATTACCTGATTACATAAAATATTGTCCATCGTCCATGTGTTGTATAATTGTAAAAATGCATTTTGTTTGGGTGTTGTTGTCTTTAATGTTAGGCTTTAATTGTACTCCGCCTCAGGACGTTTAATTTTTGTAAGTAATTTAAGAAGTAATTTTTGATGATTTGTTTCTTTGTAAGTCTGCACATCCACAGTTCAGTGGCTAAAATTTCAATTTATTTAACATGTTGTCATTTGCAAAGTATACCAGGTTGAACTAGAGTTAAAGAGATAGTTCACCCAAAAATGAAAATTCTATCATAAATTACTCACCTTCATGTCGTTCCAAAGTTGTAAGACCTCTGTTCATCTTCAGGACACAAATTAAGATATTTTTGATGAAATCCAAGATCTCTCTGACCCTCCATAGACAGTAAGGGAACCGAAAAATTAAAGGCCCAGAAACGCAGTAAGGACATCGATAAAATGGTCCAAGTGACAACAGTGTTTCAACTGTATGTATTGAATAAAGTTATTTTAGTTTTCTTTGCGCACAAAAAGTATTCTCATAGCTTCATAAAATTACGGTTGAGCCACTGATGTCACATGGACCATTGCAACATTTCTGAGCCTTGATCATGTTAGGGCCCTTGCTGTCTTTGAAGGATCAGAAAGCTCTCAGATTTCATCAAAAATATCTTAATTTGTGTTCCGAAGATGAACGGAGGTCTTACAGGTTTGGAACAACATGGGGGTGAGTAATTAATGACATAATTCTCATTTTTGGGTGAACCATCCCTTTAATGACATGTTTTTTTCATTGGTCTAATTTGGCAAGTAAAGGTTAATGTCTAAAATGTTAAATGTTATTTTTGATGAATTTTGTATGTTTGTAAGTATCCACAGTTCAGTGGCTAGAATTTATTCAACAAGTTGTCATTTGCAAAGTATGGTTGAATTGGAGTTATGGTCAAATTTGACAAATAAATGTTTCATTAAAATAATGTGTTTTGTTTATCATTGTTATATTTATTGGAAAGTACTAACAGAGTAAATGGTAAATACAGTTAAAAATATATAAGTAAAAAAGTAAATATTGGACTGTATATACAGCATATAAATTAAATCTACTCAATTTTTTTGTTTCGGATTTAATATTGAATTACTATTGCATTGGGTAAGAATTTTAATTATATTTACTCAATTTTATTTCTGAGATTAATTAATCTAATTATTTGAATCTACTTAATTTTTTAGTGTGTTTTGATCTAGAATTACTGTTGCATTGCTTAAGGATTTTAATTATATTTACTCAATTTTATTTCTGAGATTAATTAATCTAATTATTTGAATCTACTTAATTTGTTTTGTTACATTTACTTGATTCTTAAAGTATATTTCAATGATTTCACCCCTTTAAAATTTACTCAATATTTTTTAGTGTAAAAATGTTTCACCAAAAAAATTGAGTAGATCATAGTAAAAGTTTTTACAGTGCATTTTAAATGTTACTGCAATAGCTATATTATTATAAGATTGCATCTTTTCCTACTTTAGAATTGAGTTATGCACAAATAAAGTATGTGGTGAGTAGTTAGGATGCCTATCTAGCAGGCAATTTCTCTCCATTTTAAGAAATTTTACATTTTAAATCTGTGTCAAATTGGCTTAATAGGCCTAAAACTTTGGATGCGGGTGAATATGGCAGTGACATGGTGAAACATTTGCCTACAAATGTAATAACTGCAAAAACAACTTGTGGGAAAAACTGTACCTCAATTGCCGTCAATTATTTCTGTAATACCTTAGTTTCAGTCAGGTTTGCATGCACATGTTCATGGGAAATGGGTGAAGAAAAATAACACACTCGCTTTGCATTCACCTTAAATTCTCTGCCAACAACAAGCATAGAGAACGAGACAGAAAAGCATTTGAATCAGCAGTCTGGAAATGTCATCGATGCGGTTTCTGTCAGATTATACACCGTGACACCATTGCAAGCCTAAAGTTTGGCTGATCAAAGCCCTGGAACAAATTTTTCCTCACGCAAAATATGCATTTGTGCACAAACTGGTAAACTCACATTAAAGAAAGACATGATCCACAAAGTCTTACAGCGAAGACAGTAAACACCCCGGGCAACCAAAGATATATTTGCTGTCAAATCATTGCTTACATTCCTTTGCAACTGCTCTCTAAATGATGAAATTTCCATCGAGAAAGCTGCCAGGGTTAATTCAAATCATAAAAAAATACCAACCCTCCCTTCCCCAAATCCAGCTAAATACAGGAATACGGCACTAGGTTTTGGCACCATCCATAATGGTTCGTGAAGTGAAGACATTGCAAACAAACAAACTCAACTAATCCTCTTTGAGGAACCCAAACAGAGATGAAAATCAGATGAAAGATTTGGCAAATCCTCACTTAAACACAGCTGAAGGCCTGATTCCGGTTTGCGGTGTAGTAACTAAATAAAGACATCACACTGAAATTAACAGATATTAACATTATCAGGTAGAAATCCGAAAGAAATCCAAAGCAGTCTCACACTGAAGGTAAATAATAGAAGATTAAGCTGAATCAAATGTTTACAGATGTTGACAATGCATGATATGAATAGGCTGGCTAACAATCATGTCAACATCATGATTAACACTCAAATATCAACAATTTTCCATTTTTTTGACCGGGTCTTTCAGTCTCTTTCACCCAATCAACAAATAATCATCTGTTTTCAGTCCAGGTGAAGACAACAGGACTAACTCAAACTCTACTAGCTCTGCTTTCTGCTCGTGTCTGACTTTATGAGACAGTTAAGTTTTAAAAAAGTATTTAAAAAAGTAAATAAAAAGTAATTGCCAATATTGGAGACATTTTTTGGACAACCACTTGTAATACTCCAGTATTAGATAACTGCAAACAGAAAATAACAGAAACCATAAATAAAATGCCACATAAAGCCTTTCAACAGAGTAAACGTGCATGCAGAGCCCACTAAACATTACAATAAGTGCCTCCATCCAGACACCTGCATTCCCACAGTGCTCTGCTGCAAACTGTTCATTACACACAGTCTTCTTTTCAGCAGGCACCAGAGACTCAAAGCGCTGTCCCCAAGACTCCTGTAAAAGAGACGCTGGCACTGGACCAGTTCACACACACACACACACTCACAAACACGAGTGCCAAGCGGACCGCTGCCGGGCATGATTTGAGAAGTGCACATGCATACATGCAAACATATTCTCTTTCTCTCCCACAACCTTGCTCTCTTCTTTCTCTCACTCTCTCAGAGGCACAGGCACCTAGTAAATCAGGCAGTAAATTGGTCTCTACTGCTAAAGCAATCACAAGACAAGGGCAGTTTATCTGAGAGCACACTGCAACATCTCTATGGAGCCTCTAGGGAACATGAATCAATAAACAGAAGAATTACTTTGGAAATGCTCGTAAATAGTCCACACACACACCCTAACAAATTCCATACACACAAACGTTAAGCAGCGACTGCGGTGTCAAGGCCAATAAAAATTCTTTCTGATTCCCTTTTCTTGTTTACATATCATAGAGGGGAAATGTACTCTCGTGCCTAACACCCAAGTTCATCTGCTGTGCTAACGCAGGTGTTGTGTTACCAGTCAGTCGGGGTAGATAAAATAACTGTCCTTGGCAAGCAGCGGCCCGGCTCGAGACAGTCATAGCAAAACACAGCTGCTGCTTGTTGCTCTAGCAGCTTTCCTCCTTTTCCTATCACACATTCAAAGCAGGAACGCTCCTTTATGTCGGCCAATTAGTGGCCTCAGAGTCAAGGTTCTTTTTATCTTTCAAAGTACACACTACAAGACAGAGATTCAAAGTTCAGACACTATCTGGGGTCATTTCCTGCTTCATCTTGGGTGGTGGGAGAGAGTGCCAATCTTTGAAATGGAGTATATGAGATTAGAATAACCTGTACACTAACACCAGAAAAGACAACTGACTAGTCAACTGGGTCGACTTATGTATTTAGATATTTTTTTCAACTTTGGATAGCTGAATGATGAATACAGGGCTTAGAACAATTTATAGAGAATTTTAGTAAGAAATGTTGAGATAATAAAATTCTGGTTGAAACCAATACATTGATAATAATTTTGGTTTATTTATCAGGCCAGATAACCGATAAATGAATGTGAATACTGCAGTTATTAAAAAAAATAATGAAAAATTCGAAAACAAATCGTTTTAAACATTACAAGTGAATATATAGGCTAATATCTTTCAGTCTTCATGGATATTCATAAAGACTTAATTCAGTCTGCTAGATTAATAATAACTTGAATGTAGTATTAAAATAAATTTTAAAGAGCAAGCAAAAAGATAATAAATGGTAAAAATGAGCAGAAAATTATTAACAATATTATTTATCATACTTAATATTAATGCAAAAACAACCATATCAATATTATAATATATATATATTTTATTTTAATTTTAATTAATATATATTATTTATCTAATAATGTCCCAATAAATAATCTATTGAAAATCCCTAATTTATACATGCTAATACATAATATTAATAATTGCATACTCCATTATTACGAATATATGGTCAAGCATACAAAAAATCTAAATTGGGACACTGGTCCAAATGTTTTATGCTGCCCATGAGCTTAGGGACAAGGTCCAAAAGTAGGGGGGAAATGAGCAAAAGGAAATGTGCCCCAAATACCACAAAGAGGAATTCCCACCTACCCTCTTATCTCAAAGGTTATCAGATAAAGGGGTTTGGATGGGACGCAAACTACTGACCCCTGTATTTATGGACCCACTTTAATCTCTAAATCAGGGAGTGACCCCCCCGACCAAACACAGTCATCCTCATCCTCCCTTCCTTAATCTCTAAACACATCCATCTTCAATCTGAGCTCCTTCCTCTCTGATGGAGAATAGCCTACAAGTTTTGCTAAAATTTCCTAATATTTGCTTGTTGAACTAATAAAAAAAGGTCTGGTAAAAGAATCAATGCCCACAGTGTCTGTTATACTTATGTGAGCACTGTTAACGGCTTAGAAAAATGGATGTTAATAGCAGGTAAAAAAGATTCTTCACTCATGTCAATCAAAATCATTCAAGAATTGCAATTAATTTAAATATAAATAAATATTTATCATTTAAATATATGTTAACAATATTTGACAGCTACAGTATTACATGGTGTATTTTAATAATCATTTAAATTTTGCTGTATTCCTGAGATTTTTTAGATTTAGTCATTTAGCAGACAGTTATAGGTATCCCCATTTACTTTCATTGAATGGAATAGAGTAGTCAGGACACTCCTTTTGTGTAGTCAATGTCTCATTTTGTGTTCAGTGGAAGCAAGAAAAAACACAGGTTTGGAAACGACAGGGTGGTGAGTAAATTAATTATCAAGTCAAGTCAAGTTGAGCTATCCCTCTAAATTGCTCAACTATTGCATCACAATACAGCCAAAAAACTAGTCCTTAATCGAGATCCAACTCTTCAATCCTATACATTTATTTTACTCTGAGACAAACAACAACATGAGGGTTATCAGGATGGTCTAGACCCTGGAGAGAGGGGAGCTGTCGGTTTGAAAAGAAAAGAAGCAGAAATGAAAAACAGTCTGGCATGAATGCAGTAATGGGGCATATGAGGCCATATCAGATGAGGGGGGAAGGAGATCACAGTTCTAAAAAACAAAGTTTGAAGAGAGAGCAAGTACCAAGCCTCCCCGCATAGTCATCCAACAAACACCAACACAGACACACTTCTAAGAGCGCTGTGGGGCCCCTGGTCTCCCATCCCCCTTGGGAAAGGGTAGGGTGTGTGAAGACCTCCCTATTGCAGACTCTGTGATAAGGCCCAATGTCCCATCCCAGGTCGACCCTGTAGGAACTTGCTGAAAGAAGCTTTTGAGCACCGCACAAAGGCCAGTTCCCATGAAGCTTCTATTCTTCCCTACGTGTGTGTGAGAGAAAGAGCCCAAACTGATTAAATAAGGCCGGTTAATTACAGCTCCTGGTTAATAAAGGCACTACAGAAGGCAGACTCTTCTCCAAGAGAAAGGGTGGGGGGTTTGCCTCTGGGAGATTGTGAATGAAAGACCTCCTCTCAAAAGCTTCCACACAGCAGACTTTCTAACTAGGTCGTTCAATAACAGGCGCATCCTAGCCGTGCAATGAGAAGCCCTCTTGGTGAAGTTTCGAGTGAATGAAAAATATGCCACAATGGCTTCGTTGAGGTTTACTTTACCATGGAGATACCCGACGAAAGGACCGCCAGGGTGGCTTTTTTTCCCCTCGCTGAAAGCACAATTAAAGCATACAAATGTTTTGCTGCGATGGACGGTGAGGAACGCTCGCTTTAGATTGTTAACTCGAGTCTGGGAGTGGTTTCAACAGGATACTGAAAATCAGTGAGGGGACAAAAGTACAGGGACAATAGAATGAAACAAAGCAGAAAAGATATAGGGGGAAAAAGAGAGCAACAAGTGCACAGGGAAACCGAAAGAGGGAATCTTCTGCTGCCGTCGTCACTAATTGAAGTCAAACAGCTTGAGGAGGAGGACAGAACTCGCTTTAACTCACTGACTGATAATGTTGGGCAAACCAATTTGGGAATCTAAAAAATTTGCATCAGACTATGAATTTTTATGGGTGAGAGAGAGCAGTGAAGTCAAAAACCTATACACATAAGCAACACACATCAAATTTAGTTGTTGTACTATAACTCTACAACTGTATTGATTTCATAACAAAGAATGTAAAATGTTATGTGGTGCGGCTCTCCAAAGCTTATGATACATTAATATTTATGATATTTTATGAGTAATTAAACAAACCTTTTTTTGAAAATAATTATTAGGCTGTGTATACTCACATGTATTCAAGTTGAAAATAATGAAATTTTGATATTTCTTTTTACTTGATGGTTACACTACATGACATTGGTAATGAAACTAAAACTTCCTTTCAAAATTTTATAAAGGTTTTTTAAAACCATATAAAACCTGACTACAAAAAGTATATTTCTAAGAACTTGGTGCATGTGTTTTAAACAGAATTTTTAAATATTCTTAATAGGTGACACTGTCATTAACCCAAAATCATAAATATATGCTACGGTTCAAAAGTCTGGGATCAGCAAGATTTTTCTTTCTTTTTTTCCCAAAACTAGTTAATACTTTATTCTGCATAGATACATTACATAGAAAGTGACAGTAAATACATTTAGAATGTTACAAAAGATTATTTCAAATGAATGCAAACTTTCTATTCATCGATGATATTATTATATTCAACAATATTTCACAAACTTTAAACTTTAAAACTGATTTCACTGGCATCAATAATACGTCATAACTGGTAATTACTGATAAATAAAATTTGGATGTATCAAAAAAATAGTCTATGACACCAATTTCAGCATAAGGCCAACAATAAGGAAAAAATAAAATAACCAAAAATTACTATTGTATTACTGATTTTTGTTTGTTTTTGGAAGAGATAACATGCTAATGTCATGGTGTTTCAGATATATATTATGGTAATCCTACAGTATTCTTAGAAGGATCATGTTAATATACCATGTTAATACCAGAGAAATACCATCTGATAATCACTGTACAATGGTACTGCCACAACACGTTTCAAGGTGGAGTCATCATACTAATCTTCAACTAATTTCAAAGAAAACTAATTATACACAATCTAATGGTAGGTCACAGTTCTTCTGATCAAGACCAGTGGCTGCTCCTCTCAGACGAGCATGTGCACTTAAGCAGGAAGCAGTTCCAAAGGTCACAGTCACAGCGTAGTGGACAGTCAACACAACAAATACTCCAGATCTAATTAAGCATGACCGAAAGACTTGCCCTCACGAGAAAGCTCACAAACAACCTACTGTTACCCACTCATCCACTGTAACTAAATTAGATCACAAGAACCTGTAGATGAGTGACCAGATCGGCAGTAAGGTGGGGGTGGACTATCAGGCTGGACTTCTTTGAAGGGGCCTCAGTGGCCGTGAGCTGATGGATGGACTGTCGTTAACTGAATGAGTCATTTGCAATGGCTCTGTCTCAATGGGCTATTTCATAAGAGATCATCCCACCCAGAGACTATGAAAAGTCCTTCAAACCAGGACTAATTCCCATTGATGAACCCAGCACAAAAACTGCTTACAAGAACAGTCTGTGGTGGAGGAAAAATCACTATATGATATGCAGATTATTATTATTATTTTGATACAATGAAAGCAAATGGGGTCCAATATTGTTCTGGATCCGACTGACATTTATGGCATAGACAAAAAACGTCTAAATGTTCTTGGTGACATGCGTTCTTCTGAAGACAGACATACAGGTTTGGAATAACATGAGGATGAGTAAATGGCAGAATTTAAAATTTTGCATATCCCTTTAAATTTGAAGTGCATCTAAAAGTTTTGGGATTTTCCTATAACAGCAGAACAATTTTTCAACTACAATCATATCACAATGACATTCAGCTATTAGATTTTATACTGATTATGTTTATTGATGTGGGAGGATACTGAAAATAAGACATGACAAGCACCAGGGGACCAGCCGAGTCTGCATAATCAATCCTCTAGCCCGTCTCTATTACTTTTTACACACTGATTCAAAATTACCATCATTATTCAATTAGGAGGCCTCAGTTAAAACAGCATCAACTTAAACCACAGCCACCAGTCTGATGGACAAACAGAGGGAGCTCAGAGAAGCCCGAAGAGAAATACTGCAAATAAAAAAAGCAAATATACCTAAGATGAAATGCCATTTACAACCCTCAGTACACTTAACAGGTGTTAATACGGAGTATTTGTGTGAGCAACCCATCTTAAGGAATTGATAGCTTAAATAAGAAAATTTTTTTTTTTAAATAATTTATTAAACACCTAAAAAATATTTTTTTTAATTAAACTGTGCTCATTAGTTGTAAATCATGATAGATAAATATTCATATATGAATGAATAAAAATCATATGACATTGTGTAGGCCTTGAATCAAAGCTAGGATGCAGGTGTAAAAGAGTTCGTAGACACATGAGGTCAGATATGTTTTTATGGGCACAGGGATATTTAAACTGGAAGCAGATAGTCTAGTTTGTGGGAAATGACTGTAGCTAAATACATGGAGAAGAAAATTTGATCTCAACAACAGATATTCGGTAGAGGTTGCCAATTTGTAAATGTGGCTGCATGAGTAATTCATTCATTTGATTTACAACCAATTAGGCTATACTTCCAAAGGGAGTTGGGAGAGAGAGGGAAAATAGTGTGTGTGTGAGAGAGAGAGAGAGAGAGAGAGAGAGAGAGAGAGAGATAGAGAGAGAGAGAGAAGAGAGAGAGAGAGGGAGAGAGAGCGGGGGGGAGGGGGGGGAGAGAGAGGGGGGGAGGGAGAGGAGGGGGGGGAGATTATTAACATCTGAGTGTGACAAAGAAAAAAGGAGGAGCTAGGACAGCAGTATAGTGTGGCACAGATGAAAGGCCATTTGGGTCTGGCCCCCTACTGCCCACCTCTGTGCGCGCGTTTACACCAACAAATCACAGCGCCACAAACTAAATTTACCATTTGTTGCGAAAACACACTTTTAATTGTAATTCATGGGGATTTTCAAAGGAAGATGTTTCTGCTTTATAATATCCGTATATCGAGCTTGAAACTTGGAGGGTTAGCGCATAAAAAATATAATTAGTGTGAAATTGGCATGAATTTCCCACACACTACGGTGTGTACATAATCTGCCTGATTCTGGTGGCGCCAAATCATTATATAGTGCATTTAATGGTATGTCTTTACAAAAACACACTGTTAGATATTTATAAATAAAAAATATTTGCTTAGCCTATAAAATGAACCATATTACCCCACATTAATATAAAAAGCTGCAGTTGTAAATGAGACATTTTTAAAACTAGACGAATTTTGTAAACTAATAAGTTGGGGAAATAAATATATAAAATGCAGACACGATCATACATTGACTGGAGAAACTAATAGACTACTGCAGAGGTTTCTGGTTCGGAAAAAAATGACACGACGAAAAGTAAACAAATCTGTCAAATGCAGTTTTAAATCTGTGCATTCATATCATATCACATAAAGCCTTTAAATGAATGAATGCACGCAAGCATGACTAGAAACAGTCAGTCAATAAACGAGCAATTGTAAAGGCTGTCATTACCTCAACGTGTTTTTAAAAGTCCAAATAAATATGGAATGAACCGATTTTATATTTTATAAACAATGCAAACTATGAAAAATAAGCATGAAGGTAAGAACTGCACACTAGTATACGGTAGTATACAGGACTCTCATCTATCCTAAATAACGTGCACTTTATTTCACACTTTATTCAAGATAAATAGAGCAAGCCAAACTCTCTTAAAACATTACAGATTATAAATGTAGAAAAGTGCATTAACCCCCAAGCTAAAGTTTTTGAAGTGTGCTGTATTACCTGCATGGTGAGAACACCCAGCTCCTGAGTAGACAGCTTCTTCATCTGCACTGCCAGAACTTGAGCCTCTTCCAGGATCGAGAACTCACTATCCGCTCCACAAAATCCACCACAAACAACCAGCAACAGGGCGACTAGGCTCCACTTTGAAATCTCCAGGTTATTCCAGTGTGATCGGGAGTGTTTGCTCCACGCCGCGAGAGAGAATCGAGATCCTGTCCGCGCAAGACTCGCCATTACGGCTCGATGCGCTCCTGCACGGCAATAGCGACAAACTTCACCGATTACTTCCCAACTTTCCCTTTTCACTTCTCCCACTTTCTGAACTCCAGCGGGGTTGCTCAATTGCATCAAGGCATAGTTTTAAAAACTCAAACGCTGGTAAAGAGGGCGACATTAGTTTCTTTGGCTGTTGGCGCTGGGTAAGTGTGTGTGTGTGTGTGTGTGTGAGAGCCGGAGCATCACAATAGGAGTGAAAAGCAGGAGGCGCGCCATCCAAACACCGTCATGGATTCTGCAGAGCAGCTGGATTTGGATTTAACCCCTGTAATGTTGAGACGGACTTCCTTGCTGTTTGGGGTCCCAGAGGCCCCTGTTTTGTTCGTTTGAAGTATTTTCAAAATTTAAAACCTCCTATTTTGCCTTCAAATTTAATGAAATGTAATGGCATTTGTGTTGGGTCAATCTGATATCACGGACATCCTGTAGAAAAAAATAATGAACAATAAACTAAAAAAATAAAATAAAACAATAGCTAAAAATTCAAATAAATGACTGAAAAATGTCTATTGCTACATTGTGTGTCTGATGAAGGGGCAATATTTGGACCATATAACTAATTTTCAGAAGCATTTCTTGCCTTTTTTTCTAAAAAAAAACTAATGGCATTAGCAGAATCGAATATTATAAAATTATATCTAAATATCTAAATGAATGAATAAATAAATATTTGGGCATTTTGTGTCATTGAATCCTGTTTATCTTCTGACTCAATCTGAGCACAGCTTATTGATATTAACATTTTTAACACTCAAACAGATGTAGCAAACTTTTATACTCAAGTTTCATAACATTAGTTTAAGTCAAGAAATATCAACCAGATATTTCAATGTAAAGTATGCATGTGAGCTATCAAAAGAGGTTTGAGGTTTTCCAGACCCAAAACAGCATGAGGGTTAATCAAGAACACATTCAAGATGTGGCCTAAATCTCTTGAACATATATAGTTTGCTTAAGAATCTGCATGTTATTGCAAAACTTGCATGTTTTGCAAAAAATGCAGTGCCTCAGCTATAGCAGGAGCATAACAGAATGTGTGGTTTGTGGGGGCATTACTGAGATATGCATATGCCAGCCTCAGAAAAGCACTGGCCTCTCAAATAAGTAAAATGGCAAATATGTCAGCTGAACAGTGTGGTAAGAGAGCCTATGTTGAGAATGGTGAGGTGAACTCCAAGTGTAAGGGAATGAATGGCTTTGTGCTTTGAGTGATTTTATATGTGTAATGGACTATTTTTATGTAATTTAAAGCTAAGATGCATAATAATGTGGTCTGACCTGTGGTTGAGGTTGAGAACACATTCATTTTGGGCAATTGAAGATGCATTGGTTCTGCTGGACGAAAGCAGCCAGCAAAATTATGTCCAAAACTTCACTTTTCTCTAGAATGAATCTTTGAGACATTATCTAATATGAATTAGTTTCATTAAAATCTTTTAAAAATGTTTTTGTCTAATTAATTCTAATGAGAGAGAGTGAGGATTAATTAGAATAGGTGTTAATAAATATTTTAACAGTTGCTTAAAGCATGGTGTGATTTGGAAAACATGGCAAACTGAGCTGGAATTTAAGGGATGGATAATATCATCCTCAGTCCGCTGTGCGGGGTGATATCCAGTTCTTTCATATATACTTATTAAATAAAGCTTGTGTTTTTATGCGGTTTTGTATATTTATAATCTCTAATGTTTTTAGAGAGTTTGGCTTGCTTTATACCACATAGATATTTACACTTTAAGAATAATTTCACAATAGAATGTAATTTTGACTATTTTTACTTAATTATTATACCCACCACTGTAAAATTGGTTTCATGTGTTCAATTTCGTCTGGTCTCTTTGGTATCTTTGTATTTACTGATTTATTACGCCCCAGTCTTAGATTAATTGCCCTGAATTAAGAACCCTTTTAATTGCAGTCTAAAAAGGCCTTCAGCTGAGTCAAATTAAAAGCTGTCCTCTTTAATCTTGACAAGTATGTGTCTAAATATATGTTCCCCAGTTACCAATACAGAGTAACAAGGCTTCAATGAGTTTCAGTAAATTGACTGAAGTGCTTCAAAGAGATAATGAATGAGATCAGCTGAGATGGTTCCCGTTTTAATGTGGTTGTGAGAATATTGGCTGCTTAGACAGACGTGGAGTCATATCACATATAACATTTGCCACTTCACTTTTATTAACAAAAGTGTCAACAGTCATATTAGTCCAGTCAGTTATATATTTGTGTTATATCTTTAATACCTCTTCTGGACAATAGTGACCTTTCTGAAAATGCAACAGAGGGTTAAAGCTTCAATCTTATTTGTATACTAAGGAACGTAAAAAAAAAGAAACAAAATTAATATTAAATTTAAACTAATGTGCATGTATGTGCACACGCGTGTGTGTATATATATATAGTTTATATAATATATAATCTATATTCAATTTCCTTTTTTTCATTATATTCATCTATATATTAATATCTTATGTTTGAATGTTTAAATGTATATGGATTCCTCTTTGGGACCTTAAACATAAACAATAAAGAAAGAAAGAAATACAAAATAAAAAACAGTAAAGTCAATCTCAACAAACATGAGGGTTAAAAACCGGGTATATGCTGCTGATGAATGAAATCCTCTGGGATGCTGCATCAGTGCCTTCTCCAGACAGGAGCTGGGTGGAGGATGAAGGGAGGAAGGGGGAAGAGGAGGAGTGAGTGCGGGTGGAGGCAGCACACACTGCTTGATCCACAGCCAGAGGAGATGAAAGGAGCATCACCACAGCCCGCAGTTTCTCCTCCTGCTGCTGCCGATGCCTGCAGAGCACAGAAACTGGAATAGATGAGCTACACGCTTTGCATTTCGACTGTTTCATATGAAAATTTCATGATCGTAGCCAACATGGCTGATAGTTCGGAATAATGTATCAGCACTGCATACATTGGAAATAAGTGGTATATTTACATATCTTACATATGTTGTGCTCTTCTTTAGTGGTGCTGAGTTAAATGTCTGTGCTAGTTTATCATTTTGCTAAGTCCATACACATGTGCACACCAGCCCAAGCTGTAATTTAGTATGTGGCCAGGGTTAGGCCGAGGAACGTGCACAAGTATGGTATTTTTCTAGCCCCATTAAACAGCAGGAGAGATTCCAGTCTCATTAGCAGTAACAAAAAGCTGCGGCATAGTGGTCAGTATTTTTAAGAAGAAAATACAGACTTTGGCACTTCACGCATTAGTAATATGTCTGCAAAAACTTTATATTATTTTCTTTTTTTTTTTCTTTTCTACAATTTTAGTGCGCTTTATTGGCATGCCAGATTTTTTTTTACATTCAAACTGCCAATAAATGTGCACACAAATATAACATTAAAATGATCCAAAACATAAAAACAAAGCTCAAACAGATCATATCAAGAAACATTAAAATCATTACATTCAAACCTTCATGTTCCCTTGCCTGCTATGTCATTTACCTGTAGCAAGATACATAATTACATAAGAAACATAGTGATTAGTAGTTAGTGGCTGAGAATTTGACTCAGTGGATTATTTCATTTACATAATTCTAATTAGTCTGCAGTTCCACATAGCCACCTGGTCTGAAGTGATAAAGGGAGAGCCAGAACATGCATGATTTGCACACTACTGCTGCTCGTAGAATACAGAAAGATTTGATAGAGTGGCACTAACAAAGACAACTGTGCTCTAAATTAGTGGTTCTCCACAGATTTCAAAGCTTGAAGAACACTGTTTCTTAATTTAAACTAGTCTCTTGTTTTGGTTCCCACTGGGCAACAGAAGACAAAGAGAAAGAACGTGTTGGGTTGTTTTTAGTTCTGCTCTGCTCTTAGAACAGTGGACTGCATTAAAAGAAGAAACCCCTGACTTTTAAACTCTGACCCCACAAGGGGACACATTCCTTTACATGACCTTTTCTTGAAACAGGTCCTCTTCACATGGGGTTCAGTGTCCCATTGGTGTTCACTCTACTCTCTCTGAGAATATCTGAAGACTTGAAAGGAACCTGCAAGAAACAAGATGTTTCCATTTACCACAGTATTTAATATGGAAAGTGCAGTTTCCCAGTATGTGATGATAAAGAAATGTTCAGTCTTTTAATAACAATAAGCACAATGTGACAAATTTCCAGCAAAAAGCAGATTGTCTGTGGCAAATTCACACCTAATCGAAAGACATTTAATATGTAATGTACAGTTATGAAAAGTAGAAATTGGGACCAATGAGATTTAACTGTGGGTGGGGCTATAATGGAACCAATATGATATCCTACTTCCCTGTTTATGTAGTAGGTGAAAATAAAACAGTAGGCCAAATTTACCTGGATGTCCTACTACTTCTGTCAAAATTCCAAAGTTCAAATCAAGTAAGAACTTAACTATCCCATGAGGACACATGAGAGGAGTTGTCAATGGCAGTGAAGCAACGACAGTAATCGCATTTCCATTACCCTTCAAATTGAGCAAACTGAAATTGCGAATTGAAAATACAGGTGCATCTCAATGAATTAGACTGTCGTGAAAAAGTTCATTTTTTCTTGTAAGTTATTTCAAAAAGTGAAACTTTCATATATTTTAGATTCATTGCATGTAAAGTAAAACATTTCAAAAGTTTTTTTGTCTTAATTTTGATGATTAGAGCTTACAGCTCATGAAAGTCAAAAATCAGTATCTCAAAATATTAGAATATTTACATTTGAGTTTCAATTAATGACCATCCCTACAGTATAAATTCCGGGTATCTCTTGTTCTTTGAAACCACAATAATGGAGAAGACTGCTGACTTGGTAATGATCCAGAAGATGAACATTGATGCCCTCCACAAAGAGGGTAAGTCACAGAGGGTCATTACTGAAAGGTGTGGCTGTTTACAGAGTGCTGTATCAAAGCATATTAAATGCAAAGTTGACTGGAAGGAAGAATTTGGGTAGGAAAAGGTGCACAAGCAACAGGGATGACTGCAAGCTTGAGAATACTGTCAAGCAAAGCTGATTCAAACACTTGTGAGAGCTTCACAAGGAGTGAACTGAAGCTGGAGTCAGTGCATCAAGAGTCACCACGCTCAGACGTCTTCAGGAAAAAGGCTACCAAGCCACTTCTGAACCAGAGACAACGTCAGAAGCGTCTTACCTGGGCTGTGGAGAAAAATAACTCAGTGGTCCAAAGTCCTCTTTTCAGATGAAAGTAAATTTTGCATTTCATTTGGAAATCAAGGTCCCAGAGTCTGGAGGAAGAGTGGAGAGGCACAGAATTCATGTTGCTTGAAGTCCAGTGTGAAGTTTCCACAGTCAGTGATGATTTGGGCTGCCATGTCATCTGCTGGTGTTGGTCCACTGTGTTTTCTGAGTCCACAGTCAACGCAGCCATCTACCAGGAAATTTTAGAGCACTTCCATGCTTCCTTCTGCTGACAAGCTTTATGGAGATGCTGATTTCATTTTCCAGCAGGACTTGGCACCTGCCCACACTGCCAAAGGTACCAAAAGCTGGTTCAATGACCATGGTGTTACTGTGCTTGATTGGCCAGCAAACTCGCCTGACCTGAACCCCATAGAGAATCTATGGGGTATTGTCAAGAGGAAGATGAGAGACACCAGACCCAACAATGCAGATGAGCTGAAGGCCACTGTCAAAGAAACCTGGGCTTCCATACCACCTCAGCAGTGCCACAAACTGATCACCTCCATGCCACGCCGAACTGAGGCAGTAATTAAAGCAAAAGGAGCCCCTACCAAGTATTGAGTACATATACAGTAAATTAACATACTTTCCAGAAGGCCAACAATTCACTAAAAATGGTTTTTTATTGGTCTTATGAAGTATTCTAATTTGTTGAGATAGTGAATTGGTGGGTTTGTGTTAAATGTGAGCCTAAATCATCACAATTAAAAGAACCAAAGACTTAAACTACTTCAGTCTGTGTGCATTGAATTTATTTAATACACAAGTTTCACAATTTGAGTTGAATTACTGAAATAAATGAACTTTTCCACGACATTCTAATTTATTGAGATGCACCTGTACACCTAATGGAAAGACGTCAATTTCGTAAAAACTCCCATAAATCGCAAAAAAGTTTTTATGCTCGCATGAGGTGGCTTTTCAGGCAATTCGAAAAAGGATTATCACAAAACTTTTTTAATATACTAAAACCTCCAAGAAACACCTCATACGTGGCTGGTCTCAAGTATAAAATCTTCACTAAAGATACACACATATATAAAAATAATGGCTGCAATATACACAATATATGTAAACCTAACAACATCCATCGCTATTGCCTTATCACGAGAGGAAAAAAATTACATTTTAGTTGCATAACATCGGTTAATGTAAACGCCGTCAATTCACAATAGTTTTTTTTATCAACATTTATAAAATATCGCAATTTTTTTTCGCAAATCTGTAATGGAAACCTGGCTATTATGATTCATACTACCAGTGTTGGGGAGTAACTAGTTACATTTAACGGAATTACGTAATTTAATTACAAAATAAATGTAATTGTAATCAGTTACAGTTACTGAGAAAAACAATTGTAATTAAATTACAGTTTCTTATGAAAATTTTAAGAATTACAAAGGGGGTTACATCTCACACATACAGATTTAATTGATTTCTTTCATAAATTGCATTGACTGCTCTAAAATATGAGACACCAATGTTTCAGGAGTTTAGGACACATGCTTATTCAGTAACTGTTTCATTTCCTATTTGGATTAATGTATTTGCTTTATTTTTTTATGATTAACTTTTTTTTCTAAGCTACTGTTAGATGCCAGTGTTTCCTGTCATAACTATGCAAATATTTGATTAAAAAAACATTAGCATAGCTATTAAACTATTTCTTATTATGATTTTAAATCTTTATTTAACCTCAGAATGATCTCAAAGTCTGATTTTGTGGTGGCTGTGCTTTAAAATTAAATTATTATAATCTTAATACAAGTGATGAAGGATTTTGAAAGTCTGACAGTGTTAAGTACTACTGTAAGGTTAACCCTGCCTGGTTTACATGTTTTAAAAAGATTTAAAAATGACATTAGAAAACATTAGAAATTTAGAAAGGTAATCAAAAAGTAATCAAATGTAATCAGTTACATTACTTTAATAAAGTAATTGAAAATTTACACAACTTATTACATTTTAAATAGGGTAACTTGTAATCTGTAACCTATTACATTTCCAAAGTAACCTTCCCAACACTGCATACTACACACATTCATACATGGAACACACTGGTTTTAGTGGTCACAAAGTAAGTTTTTATACAAATGTGGTACCTACAGAGACTATTTGATTTCGGACACAGCATTAGTCTTGGAGGAACCATGGACCTCACCTCAAAGAAGAAAGTCTGGGAGTAGCCACTATCAGTTTTTAATTTGAACCAGCCGCAAAACTAGGCCTAAATAATGAGCAGATGGATGTGATTCAAGCAGGCATCATTAAAACGGTCTCATAGCCTGAACTCTCGCTGAGCCGAACAGCCGAATAAAAAAGGACCAAGCCTTTCCAGAGAGTTTGCACCCAAAAATAAATGGTACCATGGCTCTCTATTATGTTTTATACTCTTTTTAATGTTGGTTTAAGGGGGAATTTGGAGGGAGTTTAAACCTACCAGTGTTGCCATGACAACCTTATTCCTGCCTTTTTACAAATGAGTGAAACTGAATCTGGTTCTGCACTCCCCCCCCCCCCAAACTATTTCAACATCAGAGCAGTATAGTGAGCTTTGAGGACTAAGCCGATTCCCAGATGAAGCTATTTTCTATTTCTGGCTGTGCTGAGGACTGAGACATTAGCAAGCAAAAGCGAAACAGCATATTCAAAGTCATTTCCATTAGCCATTGGGTTTAAGCAGAAATTTAGCAAGATAATACTACGAAAGATGATAGTAAATTCAAAATGATGAAGATGATGGTCTGGTTATGAATTTCAGCTGTAAATATGCTGTAGTGAGAATATAGCAATGAAATCAGGCTCCACAGAGTGTAATAAAAACCTCATTCATTTTCTCCACAGAGAAATATATTTGAGATAGCGTATAAAACTTTCAAGACAGGTCTTCAATGAGCTCTGAGATTGTTAAGCGATGATCTATGCTTTCATAAAAGCCACAAGTCAGAGTGATTTCAAAGTAGTTTTAAACAAATTGTCTTTAATACCCATAACACTACTCATAATCCTGATGTGGGCAGCTCCACCAATCAAATGAGTCCATGTTACCATGGAAATGAGAACTGCACCAAAAGAGTTATTGGATGATTTATAAAGTAAAGTTGAACCTTAAAGGGGCAGTTTACCTAAAAATGAATTTCTTACATTCTTGTTGTTCTAAACCCAAATGATTTTCCTTCTTTTGTAGGTCACAATGTCTCTCAAATCCTATTCTTTGAACTGAATATGTGCATAATTTCACACATCTTTATCAGTTACAAGACATATGAGAATTAATGACATTTGGCAACAAAAAACCTTGTGCCGGCAAACCTAAATGAGATTCCAGAGGTGTGATGGAGAAGATTATCAGCATCTATTTAAATTTAGTATTTACCTCACATAAATCTAGCATATGATTAAAGAAGACTTTAAATATAGTTTGTGAGTCTTATGGATAAAGTGTATGGTGTTTTTAGTTATTTTCTGAAGCTTCTTAGTTGCTGGTCATCAGTTATCTTCATTATATGGAAATAGCAGGATCAACATTCTGCTTCCTTTTGTGGTTTTACAGAATAAAGTCAGTCATACAGGTTTCGATCAACATGAGGGAAAGTAAATGACCGAATTTAATGCAGTTCTTATATACACGTGGTCAGAATTGTTGGTACCCTTGGTAAATATGATCAGAGAAGGCTGTGAAAATTAATCTGCATTGTTAATCCTTTTGATCTTTTATTTAAAAAATGCACAAAAATCTAATCTTTCATTTGAGAATAAGAATTTAAAATGGGGGGATATATCATTATGAAATAAATGTTTTTCTCTAATACACATTGGCCACAATTAACGGCACCCTTTTATTCAATACTTCTTGAAACCTCCATTTGCCAGTTTAACAGCTCTAAATGTTCTCCTATAATGCCTGATGATGTTAGAGAACACCTGACAAGAGATCAGAGACCATTCCTTCATCCAGAATCTCTCCAGACCCTTCAGATTCACAGCTCCATGACGGTGCTTCTTCTCTTCAGTTCACCTCACTCATTTTCTACAGGGTTCAGGTCAGAGGACTGGAATGGCCATAGCAGAAGCTTGGTGCTCAGTGACCCATTTTTGTGTTGTTTTTGAGGTTTGTGTTTGGATTATTGTACGGTTGGAAGATCCAAACATGGCCCATTATAAGATTTCTTACAAAGTCAGTCCCTTATTGATTTTTTATCTGTTGGTATTTGATAAAATCCATGATGCCATGTGTCTAAACAAGATGTCAAGGACCTCCAGCAGGAATATAGGCACACGACATTAAAAATACAGCAGTATATTTCATTGTACACATGGGGTACGTTTTATCCCTGTGTTCACCAAACCCATCTTTGTTTGCTGCTAAAAAGCTATTTTTTTAGTTTCATCTGACCATAGAAGCCAGTCCCATTTGAGGTTCTAGTCGTGTCTGACAACTGAATATGCTGGAGATTGTTTTTGGATGAGTGAGGAGAATTTTTCTTGAAACCCTCCCGAACAACATGTGGTGATGTAGGGGCTGTTTGACCATTTTTTAAAAGGTTTTCTGACCCCGAAACTCAACCTTTCTCTACAATTCTCCAGCTGTGGTCCTTAGAGAGTCTTTAGCCACTCAAACTCTCCTCCTCGCCGTGCATTAGGATGATATAGACACATGTCCTCTTCCAGGCAGTTTCGTAAAATGTTATGTTGATTGGAAATTCTTAATTATTGCCCTGATGGTGGAAATGGGAATTTTCACTGCTCTAGCTCTTTTCTTAAAGCCTCTTCACTAATTTGTGAAGCTCAATAATCTTTTGCTGCACATCAGAAATATATTATTTGGTTTTTCTCATTGTGATAGATGATTAAGTGAATTTGGACTTTGTTTTCTCTCCTATTTATATTTCTGTGAAACAGGAAGCCATGGCTGGATAATTTCATGTTCATAATCCCCCTGGAGTGCTCAAAATTGTAAATATGAATGGGAATATACTTCAGAGATATTTTACTTATAAGAGTTTCTAGGGGTACCAATAATTGTGTTCACCATGTATTTGAGAAAAAACATTTATTTCATAATGATATTTCCCCCCCATTTTCAATTGTTTTAGTTCAATGAATGGTTAGATTTTTGTGATTTTTTTAAATAAAAGATCAAAAGGATTAATAATGCAGGTTTATTTTCAAAGCCTTCTTTGATCATATTTATCAAGGGTGCCAATAATTCTGACCACGTGTGTATTTAAAGGTTTCTGTGCAGCACATTTATGAGAGCTCAGAAGTTCATTTTTTTAATAGTGGTGCTCTGTCATTAAAGTTAGTGCTCTTAGCAATGTGTGTTCAGGATGTGAAGATCTCCAATTACACAGAGTTGCACTGGCTACAAATGATATTTCTATCTTAAAATATCACAAATTATGAAGCACAAAATCTGCTGTCACATCCATTATACTACAACAAAGAAACACAGAACACACTTAAAAGATTCAAATCATATTCATGTATTAGAAAACAGGCCCTTCTCTACAGGTGTCCTGTAAATCTTTAAGCTGGAACATTTCCTCAGTGACAATAATTTAAAGTTAACGTAAAAACCAGCCCCATATAGGATGCTTTCCTGGAGGCTTTGGCTTTTTTCCCTGGGCAGACTGCCATGAGTAAGTCTAGAGTGACTGAGGATACAGTGTCTGTTGGACATTAAGCGTTTTGTGTCAGAGAATTTGATTCCTGAGAAAAGGCGATTGAAAGTTTGGGAGGTTTCTATAGGCACATGATGTTTGAATTTAAGTTGATCTCATAATTGGGTCTGTGTATTGTGAACCAAATCTATAAATGGCTTGTACACAAATCTGAATGAAGAACCAGCAGTCTGATAAAACAAATCAAACAACAGACCCAAAGACAGACCTTTCCAATAATTCAGTGCTGTACAGGTGGGAACAACTTCTGAGTCTGTAACTCAAGAGGATGTTGTTATGTAATAGTATATGGATTATTCTGTAAAAGAAAGGAGAGTACGCAGAAACACACTGATCCAGGTCATGAAAACTTGCCACAGATCTGGCCCCTCCTTTTAGCCAGGGGGAAGAGGCCTTAGAATTGGAAAGAATTTTGGGCTGAGTGGAAACATACGTGCAAATATAGGAGAAACAGAAAGAGACGGGGGAGAGAAGAAGAGAGAGGGAAATTGGCAGTAAGAAAGAACACAGAACATAATTGAAAGTAAAAAAAAAATTATAATAAAAATGAAGAGAAAGGGGATTGAGTGAGCGCATTCCGAATTACTCATGAACCCCAAAAGCACATGGAAGACATTAAAGAGCATTATGTTGTTTTTCTCCTCTAGAAGACTGAGAGGATGAATAGACTGATGATGGATACATACGCAACGCAGAGTTCATTTTTCTCCTTAAACAGTCTTCATCACAGGTATCACTAGCCAAATAAACTGGTCGGTAATGAGACGAGAAAAAACACCCTCATTAGCTACGACTGTTCTTCAGCCTGATACTCCCAGATGAAACAGCTCTTCTCGTTATACCTTCTTTCTCCTTTGTGCTGCCAAATTGCAGTAATCCAAGCTGTATTGTGTTCACTAAAGCTTTGGAAAGCACATGTCGAAGGAAAACCTCTCCTGTAATACCTGTTTCGGTTGTCTGTAATGGAAAACCAACCATTGACCACATTATCTGTGCAAGCTAGTTAAAATGTGGTTCCAAGGTCAGTCATGTTGCCTTTCAACAATTTTTTTAAATTCTTGTAAAATACTGTATTTCACCAAAGATTTGGATATGTCAAAAACATGGTAAATACAACCGTGACAATGCTACCTGGTGGTTGGAAAGCCTTAAATCATCCTTATATCATTGGAAATTCTTGGCCAAAACTCAAGAACTGGCTCTCTTTAGATTTCTTGCATCTCATAATTTGTGCCTTTAATAAAATGTAATTGTGAGTCCTGTAACTGTTGTAAAAGTTGTCACCTCCAATACTAAATTTTTGTTTATTAAATCATGATTATTAATTCATGACATTCAAAATGCTATCAATAAAATTCCATTATTTAAATACATTAAAACCTCCAACAGTACTTTTCTAACATTAGATAAAGCATGTTTACATACATTTGAGTAGATAGCTGGCATTTAGCTAACAGAGCTACAGAAATAATGGTTAGACACATACCCTGAGGTCTTAATAAAGAAGATTGGCCACTTGAGGAAGTCAGAAGACCTTCTATTCATCTGTGCTGCTTAAGATCAGAGCACCATGCTCCGGACAGTGCACTTCTTTGTCCAGGGGTCAACTGGCTGTCGTCCGCTCTGAAACAACTGTTCACACGTACCCTGACAATTGAGGATTTGTCTGCGGCAAGAAAGAGATGATGGGAACAGATAAGAGTGAGGGCCCGGGAGAAAAAACACATTCATTCTCTCTCTCGCATCACTCTGCCTTTTATCCTGGAACAAGAGCACATCAGCTCTCAGATGCTTTTTGATTATGCCCACCTGAATGTACTTTGTGTCCTTTGTACTGGGCTTCACAACACTGAAGAAATATTGTATTTTCTGGCCAACACTGTGCAATTTTGGTCACGGTTTTGCCACTGGAGACCATTTTGATAATTTCATCGTAGGCCAAAATTGGCAATCTTTGTTTAGTGTGACATGCTCATCGGCCGCCAATTAATCACAAAAAGAAAAATATCAAACACATTTGATCTCCTCCAACTGGATGGAATCAATGTTTGAAGCTAAAAAAAAAGTCTATGCCCATCATACACAATGCAATTTTCTGTGAAATGCCAACTCCTACTGCATAAAATCTACAGACTGGCTCTGACTTTTGGCAATTAGCATTGACTATAGCATCGAATTGGTGCAAATATCTGTGCAAAAGTCTTGCAGTAGTCTTGCCTTAAGATGAATAGCCTACAGTATGACATTAAAGTCCTCATTTTCATTTTCATTTATAATTTAATATGGAATATGTCTACCCTGACTAAGATCACTATGATGGATGCTATAATTTGATTAATTGATTTTTTTTTCTCTGTCCTCCCACTCTTTGGTTTTCTGTTGTTGATCTTTCATATTTGTGAAGAGATCCCTTCTCTGCCAAACTGACAAATGGAAGCAATTTAATATAGAATGTTTTCATTATTATGACTCACACTTTCATCAGAACCCATATCTCATATATCAATTGAAAGCACAGTCAAACACTCAAAATATTCACATTCACTATTTGCACACATCCCAATGCAAACTCAAAAGAACTATACAAATGGCTGATGGACCTTTCAGGTAGGTTAAATATGTTCCTTCAAAGTAGCCCCTTGAGGAACAGCTCTTAATTGAGGAGAGCAACTGATCGTCTTCAGGTTACCTGTCACATGTTGACTTTCCACGGCTTCACCACAGTGACTTGGAAGGAATAGAGAGCTTATGTAATGCTTGATCCAAATAGGGTCAGCTCTTGAGGGAGATCTTGTTGTACCAATCAAAAGACTGGCACTTTCCTCAGAGAAATCTTCATTTACAGACTTCAAATCTGGCACTTGTTCCTAATGGTTAAAAAGGGCATGGATGTCATATTGCTTTACAAAGCAATATATATTTTTTATTTAAATAAACCAAAATTACCACTGTAGAAAGGTGGGTGTCTATTATAAGCAGGCACAAATTCATTTGCATTTTGTTTTGTGATTTTTCTAGAACACTAATAATATTCTTAACAATTATTTTTGTCTGATTTTAAAGCAATAAGACACATTTACTTAAAAAGATGCACCAAATAAGATATTAAGACTTGTCATAGAATTCATAATACCAGTTGTTTTACTGCACTGCAGATTTCTTCAATTATTTTTAAGCGATGGTCCACCAAAAAATGAAAAAAATTGTCATCTTTTACTCACCCTCATGTCACTGCACATCTATACGAGTTTCTCCTGAGAAACACAAAAGAAGATATTTTGAAAAAAAAATTTAAAAAAAAATTGGGTCAAATGAGTAAAAGGGGTGAAAAAACATTGGACTCCACTGATATTAATTGTAGGCCTACAGGGAGAAAATTAGCACATTAGCATGGTTTGTTTTCAAAACACATTTAATCTGTAGCATTGGTTAACACTATGCTAATGTTTTCTCTCTTAATCTCATAATCATGCTTACTCATAACAGAAAGATTTGTTGTTTCTCACTGTCTCTTGTAAAAACAAGAGAAGCTTAACTTAAGCTTAACTGAGGGGAGACTGAAAGGATTATTTTGAATGCTCACACTGACAAGTTATGGTTTGGGGGCTCATCAAAATTTTAAGCCTTCGTCTATATTTCAGTGGGGTGGGGTTGACAAAGTTCTTGGACTTTACCTAGTGAAGCTTGGCATTCTAGCTGTACGCTGTGTAGCCAATGATAACCTGAGGATGTGATAACAAACTGTGAATAAGATTAACATATAGCATTTAGCTTCACCTGACCCAGTGTTTGATTTTTTGACTAAGGCTGGAATACAAGACTTTTTTTTAGCTTCAGACTATGATTCCATTCAGTTGCAGTATATCAAACATTTGTCACATGTCTTCTAGCAACAAGGTGCACATTTCTGGATGAGTTTTTTTTTTAAATGACCTGAAAGTGCAGTAGTATGTGATCCTCACTCATTTAGTGTACAATGCCATGCTGTAACCATTTACAAAATAGCGTATGTGTAGTGTTATCAAATCTGTTCCGATTTTAAGTTGTGTAGTGTAGGCTATTACAGCCTTAAACATGAGGTTTTAGTCTAAAACTCTCAAATTTGAACACAAGAAGCACATCGATCTAGTTCAAATTCCAGTCATTTAAAAAAATTATGTTAACAACCCTAATAGCATAATAGCCTACTAGTTGGGCTAATTTGCATCAATATAAGAAAAAAACTTACAATTGTATAAATCATATTATTTTCAGTGTAACAGCTTTAACAAACAAACAGAACAAAATATGTTATAGTTCTCCAGGTATAGAACTCACATTTTCAATAATTTTTTTCCTACTTGTCATTAGGTGAATACAGGTAAAGTTTAATATTTTATCATTATGTGTACATTCTTTTAAGTTCATTCTAAATTATAGGATGGGTATTGATATGTTTTGTACCTCCCTTGCACTCAATCCACTGAAAAAAATATCCATTGAATTTACTTCTTTTTTAAAGGTAAGTGGTTGCAATCAATTTATTTTAGCTACATTTAAATAAACAAATTTAGTTGACTAACTTTCAACATTTAAAAAAAAAATGTAGCTAAAATAAATTGTTTGCAACCACTTACCTTAAAAAAAATATTATAATTTGTGTAGTTCATGTCTGCTATGTGGTAAGACTTACCGTGGCTTACTGTTTACTTGTTTACTTTTATACTCTTTGTAAAACTTTTTTTTATCACATTTTCTGCCAAACGACAAGTAACCAGATTTACGTTTACATGCGCAGTTACAACTGTAACAGAACAGCGTGTTTTTGCGAGGTCAAGATACAGTAAACAATACTCGAATATCCGATGGATAAATAAACGACACGTCACCATTGTCTTTCGGAGCATGCGCACAACGCTGACGGTGTTTGCCAGATACACGCTGGACAAAGTCGATCTATAGTCTATTTTGAATATAAAATATTTCGGTGCGTTTACATGAAATTCAAAAAGACGAAATTGCATTGTAAACAAATGTAAAAGTTAGTCGTACAAAAGGAAGAACAAGGTGGATTTGTTCAAATTACTTTAACATTTGGAAAACAACGTTTCAGACAACTGATCTATATTAAACTATATTCACGACATAATTTCCATGTTCCATATTTTTGCCATTCCTTTTCTCAACCACACCTTGGGAAGCCCATCCTGAGGTTCACTTGCTCTTGTCGTGCCCAGATCCACCCCTGGCCCATTATCAACCTCACACCTGGATCCCATCTGTCATTATGGGGTTTCATCCAAAGCCAGGCCCAGTCATAACCATTGTCTGTCATTTACACAGCCCTACTATTTGCAAATCATATCACAAGTCATTGTAATCATGTATACTATTAATTATTGAATTATATTATTATATATCATTGAATATATGTTTAATTATGTTCAATTTAAATAAGAGGAGCATGTCTAGTCTTGTTTTTTTCCCTCTATGTTTCTTTCTCATCTTCTTAATCATAAGTCTTTGGGATAATATGTAACCTATTATATTGTTATATTTTTCTCTCATAAATGGCACTTTGACACACATTGCCCTGGTGTGGATTTATAACTTCACATGGCATTCCAGAGCCAGAGACTGGATGGCCTTGCTGGGACTGTTCCAGATAAGAAACCGGAGAGCAGAACTGATCAAAAACATTCCCAACATCAAACCTCTCTCCTCTGAAGGCTGAATGTTCTGTGTTCAAGGTCAGGAGTTTTTTTCTCCTGGTTGAGATTGAGTCTTTATGGGAGTAATCATAAAGTCATGCGCACATCATTTCTTTTCTTTTTCCTTTGGCAAACATGCTGGACTTGTTAGTCTTTTGAAAAGATTTGTTTATCCAGTGCAAAGGAAAATTGTTTGACGTACCTTTGAAATGCGTGCAGTATTATAATGTAAAACATTCACATGCAGACACACACGTTTACCTAGCTAAATGGGCACATTGCATAGACTTCTTGCATTTTTGTCTCCATTGTTTTTTTTTTATATACAGCTAGTTAAATATTATATATTATAACCTAATTTTATCTTTGCTTACCATTTTTACTAATGAAGACATCCCCGAAAGGAGGTTTGGGGAGATTTTGTCAGTTTAACTATCTCTGGACACAAATTTGTCCCCAAAAGATGGTTCTCTCTCACACACACGTCTGGTTTACTATACTTTTGGGGACTCTCCATAGGCGTAATGATTTTTCTACTGTACAAATGGTATTTTCTATTGCCCTAAACCAATCCTACACCTAAACCTACCCCTTACAGGAAACTTTCTGCATTTTTACATTCTCAAAAAACTCATTCTGTATGATTTATAAGCTTGTTTACCCATTGGGACCTCAATTTAGGTCCCCACGAGTCTGTAAGTATACATTCAGGTTTAAGTATTCACCGGGATAGAAAAACAGGTGCACACACACACACAAACACACATGCAGAACACTAGACTTAAATAAAAAACATCCTTTGGCTGATTTACAAGTCTTTTTAAATAGTGAGGACCAGTAAAATGTCCTCAATGGTGGCTTGTTAAAGTATTTCACAATGTAAGTGAGGACATTTGGTCCTCACAAGTATAGTCAAATCAAGTATATAAAACAAGACAAGTATCCGACAGTCAGTGAGCTCATCCCCAGAATATCCCTTATGAAAATTAACCATGGTTTTACTACAAATGAAGCCAAAAAAACATGGTCAATATATTCAAACCATGGTAACCACAAATTAAACATGGTTTTGCTACACTAACCATAGTTTAACCATGGTATTAGTAGTAAACCTGGGGTTACTAGAATAAAACATGGTTCATTTTCGTAAAGGGACCTGATGTTTGAAATCAACCTAACACTACATTGCCCTCTGGTGGTATACGTGAAATGCTCTTGCTGCAATAACCCTGATTTAATGTTAATTTGATATCTGTTTGTGGCATATACTAAGAGAGCAGTTATTATAGTAGTTAAATATTATACATAATCATGAACAGAATCTTTGAAAGATATTAACGATGTGCACTGACATGAGATCATAAAAGAACACTTGAAAAAGAAATGACATTGAACCAAGCTGCTTCTTTAAGTGGCTTTTATAATGTCAACACACTGTATGTTCAGACGTACAATAATAAGACTGCGATATTGATGTAAAATTGTGTGACAAATCATATAAAAATAAACCATTGATCTACACATCAGTTTATCATGCAAAACGTCTGTTCATGAAATGTCATGACACATCATGAGATTGTCCAAAAGGCATAGGTCACAAGCAATCATGTCTTCACAAACACTGTACCCTGCATAAAAGATCAATTCTTGATTGTCTTCAACACAGGAAAAGGGTGTCGCTGAATTAAACAGTTGCATAGCAACAAACCAAAATTAGAATGAACATGACATACAGCTGCTTACTAAAATGATTAGTTTAATCTCTGTTTCTGTGAAATTTTAAGAGATTAAACAAGCTACAAACTCGGAAAGAGAATAAAGTTAACAAACATCAAATAAAAGCTGAAAATCGCAAGCACATACAGTATTAACATGAGACAAATATAAAGAACTTCATTCAATCAGAGTCGCAGAGTGACACTGACCTCTAGAGGAATGTTTAGGCATTACATTCTATAGGTAGTGTTTATTGTAGAAAAGTTCTGCGTCAGTTTTTGGGCAGATTTCACATATACTTTGCCAAACAGTGATGTGAAAAATTGACGACTCGTTTAGACAAAAAAAAAAAAAAAATATCCTGACAGTTTAAAATATTAATGTATGCTCTGGGTCACGTATAGAATATAAAAATCACGAGAATGTTTTGTGGTTGCCTGAATATCGGTTATATTATTAAAAGACAAAAAAATATATATAAATAATCCGGGCTATGTCCGAAAGCTGAAAAATGCTGTATACGGAGGTAGGAAGGCAACAAGGCACATCTGAATCCAATGATTGTGTCACATCCTATCATCTTAGATTTCTTCATCGATATATGCAATTCATCTGAAAAAATTACATCTGAAAGTTAGCAGTCAGTTTGTGTATAAATGTAGGTTTCTGCCCAATTTTGACAGTTTTTGACTTAAAGGGATTCACCCAATTTTATTTTTATTTTTTCGTAATTCACGCATCCTCAAGTTGTTCCAAACCTGAGTTTTCTTCTGCCGAACAAAATGAGTAAATGATGATAAAATGTTAATTTTTGGGGTGAACTCTTAAATTCCTAGCATTTTTGGGTGAATCTCTTTCATTCCTAGCAAGAAATGAATACTAAGATGTTTATTTGCTTGGTTAAGACCAAAGTTCTCGCTAGTTTGTTGCAGCTACACCGTTATGCCACTTCAAAAGCCTGTCAGTACCTTAGAAACACAAATATTGCCTGAGAAGTCACTGTCTTTCAGCGAACGCAGCCCTGGTGTGTCTCGTGTATTGAAATGATTTGAATAACATCACAGTAACAGAAGAATGTCACAGAAAACTTTCTCTCCCACATGTACAAATGCCTGACTTTATAATAAAATGCAGGCACATATGGTGACCATAATTAAAGCAACATTTTTTTTCATATTAAGGCATCAGTGATTGATATTAGCAAAACTATTCCCTTAATTTGGGAACTTCGGCTTTGGGTTGGACTTCAATTCTGAAGTCGTCAATGAGTGAAAAAGCAGACAAAACTGATGATAAACCCACAGCTCTGTCAAAAACAATCGTGAAAGGGCATGATTTTAAAGTTCTGGTTGAAAAAGGACATTTTAAGGCCACGTTTAGTCATACTAAGTCGAAAAAAGTGGCATGAACTTCACAGAGAATATGTGAATATACAAGTGTCTTTTAAAGGGATAGTTCACCCAAAAATGAAAATTCTGTCATTAATTACTCACCCTCATGTCGTTCCAAACCCGTAAGACCTTTGTTCATCTATGGAACACAAATTAAGATATTTTTGATGAAATCCGAGAGCTTTCTGACCCTACATAGAGAGCAATGCAACTGACACATTCAAGGGCCAGAAATATAGTAAGGACACTGTTAAAATAGTCCATGTGACATCAGTGGTGTAGTTCCCTTATTGTCTATGCAGGGTCAGAAAGCTCTCAGATTTCATCAAAAATATCTTAATCTGTGTTCTAAAGATGAACGAAGGTCTTACGGGTTTGGAACGACATGAGAGTGAGTAATTAATGACACAATTTTCATTTTTGGGTGAACTATCCCTTTAAGACACATTTATAAAACAACACTAAAACATAAACTTCGCATTTTTTCCCAGGCTATTTCGTATTTACAAGGAAGAAAAAAACTAAAATATCAATAATTCAATAAATCAATATACAGGACAAAACATGTATTCACAAATCGGCAGTAATGATGGATTCACTGTATATCAGTCTGTTAGTGTCAGCCAACAGCGCCGCCCGACTCGGGTCTATTTGCATGGCCTTCTGTGACATATGTCCAAACATTGGCATTGTGCCGCCCGGCACTGCTGTCATGGGCGTCAGAGTGACACAATGAGAAAGCAAAGGTGTATTGGCATCATGATTGGAGCCTGTGGAGGGGATGCTGGTCACGTGACCTGTGCTGGTTGAGCCACTGGCGCTGCTGGGCGACCGGCTCTTCGGTGGAGGGCAGTGCTGCACCACCTGTGGAGGGCCCTGAGTCGCAGCAAAATGTGCAGCAGGGAAGGCAGCATAGCCTGTTGGAATAGGGTATCCATTTACAGGTATAAAACGCTGGTTTTGAGGCATCGGTGCTGCCATGAAGCCTGTGATTTGTCCCGGCGGGAGGCTCTTGGCTGGGCCGTCGTATAATCCGTAGCGGGCTGGAGAGTGAGCATGGTGCTTGCGGCTTTTCTGAGGGCTGGTGGGGTGGCCCGGATCTGTGCTGGAGCTGGCGTGGGAGGACAGACCCTCCAAGCGCGTTCGTCGGGCGCAACCATCTCCTGAGTCACTTTTTCTCCGTGTCGGTTGAGCTCCTCCTGCCACACCTGTGATGGAAGCACCGTTACATTGAGTGAGGAGGCATTGGCAGGGCAGCAGCTGCCTCTTCCGCACCATCTCCGTCACTTCCTGGTTGCTGAAACCGTAAAAGGGCTGCAGGCCAAAGCTGAAGATCTCCCACAAAACCACACCAAATGCCCAAATGTCAGAGTCTGTTGTGTACTTCCCGTAAATGATGGCTTCTGGTGGCATCCAGCGAATAGGAACGAGTGTTTTGGGTTGGACTCGGTAATAATCTGAGACGTAGATTTCTCTCGACAAACCAAGATCGGAAATCTTGATGTGAAGTTGCTCACCAACCAGGATGTTTCTTGCCGCAAGGTCTTTGTGGACGTAAAAGTGGCTTGCGAGGTACTCCATCCCAGCTGCGACTTGAATGGCCAGGTGAAGGAAGTCTCCATGGTCGAGGCTGGACTTGACGGTACCGTCTTCATCGCTACTGCAGCCCACATCTGAGTGGGGAGAGCGCATGATGAGGAACTCGTGGAGGTCTCCTTGGGCTAGGAACTCGAAGAGCAAGCAGACGGGCTGCTCCTGGGTCACGACACCCAGGAGACAAACCACATTGGGATGATGAAGTTCTGCCAGGACAGATGCTTCCTGCTGGAAATCGCCCCAATGTTGTGCACTTGAGATATCCTTCAGTGTTTTTATGGCCACTAGCTGAGCTTGCTCCATGCCTGGCAGGTACAGGTGGCCTTTGTAGATCTTACCAAAGTTGCTCTCGCCCAACTCCTCCATGAAGCGCACTGCAGACAGAGGAAGTTCTTTGGCTTTGCTCTACAGAAGAGAAAGAAATAGAAGAGTAAGACTGGGCTGGCAAATTTGTTATTGCAGATATCAGGCAATAATGTATTAAATGATTTGTGATCAAGTAACATTATTAAAAAATAAGTATATATAAGTAATACACATACTTTACATATAAAATATATATATATTATGAAGTATATAATAATTATAATAATGGAATTAAATTAATTAATAAATAATGTATTATATATGTATAAGTAATACATGCATAATACATTTTAAGTGTCATTCATTATGTATTAATTTAATTACAATATTATTATTATTATTATATATACTTCAGTTAACTGCTGTTTATTATCATCTATTAAAATCTGTTCATAAATATAACATTTTGTTGTTAGTGTCAAAATGGTTTATTTGTATATATATATTTATTAATTTTCTGTAAATACAAATATAAAAACTGATCAGTTAATAATAATAAACAAAATCAATCAGTAACCATTAATCTCATGATTGTGTACCATTTTTAGTAGAATATATAAATTAATGTACAATAAGCTGAAAATTTAAAGTAGTTATGAGATTTGCGAAAGATTACATTATTCAAGGAATCTTAATAATACCATTATTAGTGTTATTAAAGCCTAACTTAAAATAAAAAATTAGATAACGCCAAAGGTACTTTAAATACATAAATTGAGGAAATGAGCTTGAATAATTAAATATTCAATTGCTAATTCAATTTAATTATTAAACAATTTGAGTAGAAGGTATGGTATTAACGTGTCATGCTTTGATACATTTGTGTTAGTTTAAATCCATGAAGAAAGTGTTCTCAACTGTTATAGCTTTGTTTTTAATCCTGTACTGTGTTGCTGAAAAACAAGACACGCTACAACCTCAACCACTGACCACAGAAATGCATAAAACCTCTGTTTACTCTTAAAATATTCTCACTGTCATGTACATTTATGTACTTCGCAGAAGCTGTCTTACCACTTACATGACAGTCACTATGTCTCTATGTGGTTTTATCCACTATATGCATGATATAGAAGTAAGTAACCATGCATAATGTTGTGTGACTAGTATGGACAAGACTCATAAAACAGGAAATCAAAAGTTTGCCAAAAGGTCACAGCTACATTCAGTGGAGAAATGATCAGCATCAAATAAAAGATAGGAGTCTCTTTCTTTGAAAGAAGCAGATGTTTTGTGTTAGCGTCAACTCTAATCATGTCTCATCCCTGTTTTGGATATTACTTGAGTGAATGGTGACCTTTGAATGACCTTAGTCTGAACTTTGCCCTGCAGCTGAGACTGTAGATGCGAGGTCTCAATGCGTTACAGATACAAACAGCACTTCAGTGTGTCTAAAGGTCTGATTAATACTGGAACTAAATGGAACTACCATCATCAAAATATTTGTTTGTTAAAAATGTCTCTCTAACCAGCAACCGAGATGAAAAAGCAAGGAAAAACAATTTTCAAGCGAAAATCTCATTTGAATCTGCTTTGAATGATCCAAATGGAATGATAACAATATGATTATATTTAGATTCCTCTCCGGGCCTGGAAGAGATTGCCTCCATATGCTCATCCTGTCATTTTGCCTCCTGTTTGTGCAGTGCCTTTAACCCAGGAATGCACACTAATTCAAACATTATGAGAATGCCCAACGACTCCAATGGACAAAAAGTATAAGAATAAAAATCAAAACAGACACAACCGAAAGCAATGTTTGTTTGCACATATGCTCAATGTTGTTTTAGCACCCGATTCATTTAAGTAGGCCAATCAGAAATTACTTAAATGTTTATTTAAGCTCATTTTGCACCTTTGGGTAATAAGAGAATAAGATGCAGGTTTTCTGTCGGAATCCACTGATACACTGGTGTAGATGCATTTTCATAGTTGGTTATGATCTGTTATTGGTAACATCTCACCTTAGGTTTGTATGCCGTGAGCATGGACATCTCCACGTTCTGGCCGCGTACTGGTTTGGGCTGACGTGGGGCTGGTGGACGTGAGGCTTTCTGGTTGTTTCGGCACACACAGATGAAGAAGAACAGCAGGGCGATAGCCAGCGGTATAGCAACGCTTGGTACCAGGATGTACAGGATCCCCATACTGCTGCTGCCATGCTTGGGCAAATCTGTGGACAATCAATATACAAATATATGAACTAAAACCATACGGAAAGTCTGTTATAACAACATTTGCACTCAAGCTAAGGCAGTGCCAATTAAAATATGTGTTTTGGAGTAAAATCTTTCACAGATTACCCAAGTTTGGTTATATTCAGAACAGAATACAAGCATACCGCATACTAAAAATATACTGCACATTGCATACTATTTTTAAAAATGGCATATTATTTAATCATGCACTTGATCTTATTACATGCATGTTTGATCAGTGAGTGGTGCCATTTATTTTAAAGTAAAATCATAGCTCATATTACTATATTTATTGTTCTCATCACTCTTGAAATGGGAGGTCAAGTCAAGTCCATTGCATTGTTACTGTTGAATAAAACTAAAAAAAAAAGTTTTTAGTAATCACATTAAAGCTAAAATAAAACATTAGAAAATTTGAAAACTTAACCGTAAAAAATAAAATGAAAATTAGAAATGTTGCCTTGGTAAAAACTGTAATAAAAAAACTAAACTAGAAGTTAATTAAGATATATTAAATACAGTAAAAAAATAAAATCTAATTCAAAATCTTTAATAAATACTATAATAGTATAGGCCTATAAATAATACTAATAGTGCATTGCATTGTGGGATACAGCATTTTAGCAATTTCGGTAGATCTTACCTGTATTCTGTGCATAAATAAACCCACATATAACACAAAGCATGCATACTGTATATTTTGGAAATATTATGAGTGTAGCATGCTATTCTGAACATAGCCTATGTCAATATGAGCAGTGTATCTCACCACATGGAGGAATGTCGCAGAGCTCCATGCGCACACCCTCATCTAGGGTGAAGCACCAGGGAGCGTCGTGCTTGTTTCCGGGGTTGCGACAGTAGGAATGTCCCCCGTTGAGCTCTGAGTAACGCATGGCCAGGAAGGTGTGGCTGTGGGGATACTGCGAGTTCCATGGCTGACACTGACGACCAGATTTAGTCACGCTGACTGTCCCGCGATAATCTGAACCGCTGTTGTTATAACATTTGTGGCCTAAAATGGAATAGAATTTATTTATTTTTCAATAAAATAACATTTTGACAAGTCTTATTTAATAATTACACAAAATACATACTTTTATTTATGGTCTCAGCTATTGGGATGCCTATTCTCATACAGTTGGCAGCCTCGGGACTGTCCAAAGCGGCCAGGTCTTCACAGTTGGGCAGTTTGAGGCGCTTGAGGATGAGGGGGTTGGACCGAGCGATGATGTACTCTGTCTTACACAGGTCGTTCTCCAGAATCTCACACTCGTCCTTGCACAAGTCCCGCGGTTTGTCCATGCCAGAGCTGCGGTCACATGTCGGGAAGGCAAAATGGCACAAGGACGGGATAGCGAACTGGGAGCAGCGATCTGACAGATGATTGGAGGTGCCAATCATGGTGAACGCCGCTGAAAAAAACAAAACAGAAACAAGCCTTCAACACAGGGGTTTCCTCCAGATTTTAAAGCAAAAATAAGCCATTGTGGATTCTAACAAGCTACGTAACGGTCTAGTGAAATTATATCTTACACACCAACAACAAAGAGACAAAGTTCTGGTGAATTGTTGTGGTTTTGCAAGAAGCTGTGTGATTCAACAACAAATTGACTGCTCACTCTTGAGAGGAAACCACAGAGAATGCCTGTGTGATCTAAAATGGCTACAATTAGGAACTTTCTCACAGAAAACAAAAACATTTCAAATTTAAAACAGAAGCCCGGCTTAGTCTAGTCCATATGTGTATGATACCAAGATTTAGCTTTAAAAAAAACTTTAAACTATCTCAGACTACATAACTTTTCTCTCTGGTTCTGGTATCAGATTGTAATACCATATATGTTTATATATGTATATAAATATAAGATGGTCTTGAATGATTACTATATTCACATAGCTTGGAATCTATATGGTAATTCAAAGATGTCTACGTATGACCATCTTAAATGTCCAAAAACACAGTCTAGCTGGCAAAAGCTCTCTTATCCAAGGCTTCAAACTGATCTTATCAGCTGCATTTCAGTTGAAGTCTGTACAACACAGTTTTTGTTTTGAAATGTCTTTTGTAAGGACTGAGAAGCGACTGTTTTTTTTAAAGGGCTACCTGTGATTTGGGTCTCAATCTCGCCTTGCATCTGCAGCGAGTCCACGAAGATACTCCTGTTTCCTATGAAGCGAGCACACGCGATCCCTCTGTATGGCTGGCAGAAACCTTCTTCATCAAAATCATCACTAAAAACAAAATAAACGTGAAATGTGCACGTTAATTATGGTAAATTAGGTTAGCAGGCCTTAAAAACAATATACAGTCAAGATCCCCCTACATTGGCTTTTATCACAGTTTCTTTTTTGGCAGAGGGAATTCATGTAATATTGTAATTTTTACTCCAGCACTAGAGGGCAGTAAGTGCCACTATATCACACAAATACACACAGCTGCAACCCCACAGAAAAAATATTTAATCAGCCTATACAATACACATCCAACATATGAAAAATACATTCAAATGGAATATAATACAGACCTGGATATATCATTTAAAGCATTCAACATATCATAAATAATGAAAAAGACATTTTGTTCTGTGTCTGCATGTCATACCCTGTAATTTAAACCATACGAATGGGTGGTTCTCGCAAAAGTGTATGTCATCCATACACCAAGAGAAAAAAGCAAAGCCTGAGTCACTGCTGGACTCCAGTGATTTGTAATGCGGTAAACCAAAACAATTTGACTTAATAACGTGTAAGATAAAATGAGAGAAAACAATGATCAGGTTATGAACAGTTCAAATAAACAGAAATGAAAAAATTGGAATCAGTTAAAATGGTTGGTGGTGATAATGAAAAGCAGGTGTGTGAAAGGTCAGAGGTCAAAAGTCAAAGCAGTGTCTGAGGAGCACACGTCGATCCAGATATTAGCACTCAATCTGGACATGTTTGGAATAGAATACTAACTTTTTTTTTACTGAGTACTCAAGAAAGTACTCTTAAAATACTAGAACTAGAAAAATAGGAATGATTCTATGGTCATATATATTATTATATAAATGTTTTAAACAATAGAACATAATATTTTTGTGAAATTACTTAATGCTGCAGCAGCGTTCAGCTATCAGCTTGGAAATAAAATACAATTGCCTTTTATAAATTCAGTTATAGTAAATGCATGTGTGTCAGTTAGTCTATATATACATACAACACTGTTCAAACACTGGGTTGGTAAAATATTTTAATGTTTTTGAAAGAAGACTTTTAACGTCATCATCAGCATCACATGATCCTTCAGAAATAACTCTAATATGCTGATTTGGTGCTCAATACACTTTTTTAATTATCACAGATGAAAACAGTTTTGCTGCTTAATATTTTTTGTGGAAACCTTGATGCATTTTTTAGGATTCTTTGATGAATAGAAAGAACAGCATTTATTTAAAATAGTTTTTTTTGTAACAATGTTTACTGTCACTTTTGATCTATTTAATGCATCCTTGCTGAATAAAAGTATTAATTTCTTAAAAATCTCACTGACCCCAAACTTTTGAATGGTAGAGTATATATTTAAATTATACAATGGAATATATCAAAGTACCATGGCATTACAATCTGACAACATCCCCATGCTAACCCTACAGTTCTGATTTGTAAGGGCAAAATAGTTTAGTTAAAAATGTGTCCTGTCAAGTATTATATAAAACAGTTCAATCTAAAATTGAGGCCAGCACAAGAATCCGGCACAGTGACAGACACTGGAAAAGTTTCACAGCTCTCCAGCATGTGCGTCACAGGAGAATGCACTGGTAACTGTGGCCACCCACAGAAAGCTAAATGACAAGGAGGAACAGTTGTTGTGGGGAACTATAACCTATTTTTGCATAATATTGTTTTTTTTTTTTACTTTCTCTTTCCCTTACATTCTCTCATTCTCTCCTGCTGTCTTAGACACGCACATATACATGAACACACTCCAGTTCATCAGCATGTGTTTGTGTTTCTTACGAAGTGCGTGGTTTGTATAAACAGATGGAAGTCCAGGACATTTCTTTACTCATCAGTACCAGTTGGAAGTGAGTCATAATTAAAGGAAAAGTGTGAGGCGCAACACAAACTGTGTTAATTGACCTGTGACAGTGATGTAACAAGAGGAAGAGAACAAGAGAAAGTTCCGTCTTAGAACACACACAAAACATGATATGCTTTTCAACATGCTCTTCAGATCCAGCACATTTTGGAACTCCTGCAGGATCCTCGAACTCTCCTGTTAAACCTATTGAGTCGAGACAGGAAGGAGTGAGGAGTCTAAAAATGCTCCCCTGCGAGCTGAGTAGCAGAGAAATCATCCTGAGAGAGATGCACATTAAACATTACCAAGATGGATGTTTAATTCTTCAGGGTGTCCTATTCCTGAAAAGTGTGTAGCAAAAGCCATCCACAAACAATTAGCCTATACAAAGGGGCCCAACATTTTGAGACCACAGGAAAATACTTTTATTTTGTATCATTTATTATTTATTAACTAAATAATTTATTTTGATGTTTCTTATTATTTGGCATTTCCCTTTTGCTTTATTGACAGCAGCAATTAAGCAGACATTTCTATGCAAGCCCATTTCCACCATGTAAGAAAAAAGTCTTAATTGTGATATAGAAAGTCATAATTTCAACACAAAAAAAATCTAAATTATAAGATAGTAAGTCATAATTATGACAAACATTTATGACAGTTTATGAGATAGAAATTCATTTTTATTCATGATACGAAATGCTGAAATGATGAGATACTAAGTCATAAGTATGATATTAAAAATCTACTTTTTAAATGTCATCATAAATATGACTTTTATGTCATACGTTTGACTTTTTATCTCACAATTATGACTTGGCATCTCATAATTTTGACTTTTTGTGTCATAATTATTTGTTACCAAAGCTTTTTTGAAATTATATGGGGGAAATGGATCTCCACAGATATGAACTCCACAAGATATGATTTGAAGATGTTAAATCGAAGAAAAAAAAAATCCAAACAACAGGAGAAGATCTTTGCCTGTTGTCCTGGTCTGGAACTCCGCTATTTCACCATCAAACCTCAGTTTGATGCATGTGAAGTGAGGTCAGCCAGATGCCCTAAAATTAATATCTTGGCCCAAACAAAGTTGTGATTTACAAGAGCCTTGTTAAGAAGCTAAGCTCATGAAGATGTCAGTGCTGCATACTAGCAACAGTAAGGAGAATGTATTTGTGTCATCAGTGTTATTGCACACGCCCTGGAGTCTAATAAATGTATCAAGATATTCCCATCCGGAAACAATCTCCAATCTGCCTGGCCTGAAGCCTCCTCCATCTTTTTAGCCACTCTCCCTCCTTCTCCATCCGTTAAGGAGTCAAAAACACCTCCTTAAGACCTTTCCTACACGTTTTTTTCTCTTGTGCCATATGTTGCTCCACTTAAAAATGAGTTAAGCAGCAGAAATGTTGATCAGCATGGACAGTGAGATACTCTGTTTGGAATCTCAAAGTCATGCTGTGCCGAAATGTGATTTTGAAATAAGCAGATCTGATTGCTGACGACTGATTTTATGAACAGATATTTCCACTTATTCCATTATAAGATCAAGAGACTCACTGGCCTACATTAAGAAAACTAATTGTAGATAAGCTCACTTGAAGGGCTCCCATGATCATGGAAAACATGTGATTTTCAGTTCTGGAAACATCATGGAAATTATTAAGATCTTAAAGTAGAGTAAAACTGGTCCACAAGTCAGCGTGATGTCATCAGTCTGTCCACTGAGGGACTTTTGGTACTCTAGAAAAAAAACTGTACACTACAAAGATTGGTTACTGACATACAAATGGAAAACTGGATTTATCTTTATGAAATGCTCATAAATGAAAAAAGGACTGGAAAAGATTGTAAGTAATGAAAATGCACTGAACCCTATACATTTATAATAAAATTATTAAAATAAACTTTATAAATAATAATTTGCCCAAAAATGAAAATCTGAGATCTAAGATGTAGGTGAGTTTGTTTCTTCATCAGAACAGATTTGGAGAAATTTAGCATTACATCAGTTGCTCACCAATGGAACCTCTGCAGTGAATGGGTGCCGTTAGCATTAGAAGGAATCTTCAGGCACTTCACGATCCGATCCGATTCTGGGAGTCACAATCCGATTCCAAAACTATTCTTGATCTACATTTTCCCCAAAATTACTTCTTCTGCTGTGCAAATACATCTTTACAACTTTACATTTTAACCAAAATTGCAGTTTCTATGCTTTTTGTTTATAGTTGGAATCTCTGTATGTCAGTACTGCCATCTTAAATGGGGTGTGAATCTTCACTGGCTTCACGATTCAATTCAATTACGATTATCATTATCATGATGCGTCACATTCTCAGTTTTCAATATTACTGCACATGGCTACATTTTCATATAAATTTGATATCAAATTTATTTTGTGCCAAAAATGTACTTAATTTTTTTATTATATAAGCAGGCTACTTTTTAAAACAATTACTTATTTAAAATAAGTGTTCTTTAAGTAGGCTATCTGAAAGTTTACAGACCATAGTTATGGGCTTTTCTTTTTTTCCTCAGCATTATTGCCGTTTGATTATTACTGAGGAGATCATAGACAGTGGCATCTTTAACAGGCTGCATTCAGACTAATGCACAGATCTATTTCGATATATCAGATGTTTTGTCCTGCTCTGAAAACATAACTGACTGTGTGTACATAAATGCAAGTGGCATTTAACCGCAGCCGTAATCGAGCTTCAGGACAAACAAACACAAAGTGCATGTGAAAGTCTGTCAGTGCGCGAGTTTCGTGCATCTAATAGTACTGCATTCCAAACGGCAGAAATGAAAGCATACCTAAAGTAAAACACGGCAGGTGGAAGCACACACTGTCAAGCAATGTGCCGTGTCTCACAGTGCAAATTCTGTGCAATGAAGCCCGCCACGTCTCTAGCGCGCACACGTGCCATATGCGGGGAAAAAAAACAAGCTCAGAATCGATGAAGAGAGAATCGCGATGCATCGGAGAATCGATTTTTTTCTCCCACTCCTAGTTAGCATTAGAGTTTGAACTTTTTAAACTTAAAATGCCTGAAAAAATCAAGCTTTCTGCTTCACAAAACATTAATCGGTGGATTACTTGTGAATTATTGTGATGTTTTTATCAACTGTTTGGACTCTCATTCTGACGGCACCCATTCACTGCAGACATGCAATGTTAAATTTCTTCAAATCTGTTCTGATGAAGAAAAACTCATTTACATCTTGGAATCCTGAGGGTGAGTAAATGTCCAGCAAATTAAAAATTTTGGGTGAACTATTCCATTAAGTCTAAATCTAAAGGAGACTTGTGTAATAATGTTGAAAATTCATGTTTAGTTGAAATAACATACTGCCCTCTATCTACTTGTATATGAGAAGCACGCTATATTTTTGAAAGATGTTATCCCTAAACATGCAAAGACTGTTTTCCATGACTAAAGGATCCCTCCTAAACTCTTGTGTTAGATCACCTCTCTTTAATATTTTATGGGCTCAACGGTGATGCATGTACTTATCTGATCTCATCCAAATTCATGTCATATTTTATGTGCTCATATAAAATTATTACATGCACCTCTGGAGTCTCTAACACTCAATATTTTCATCTCAGATACTTTGTGTACCATGAAAACAACAATGGTCAAAGATATCACTTCTCAGTGACTGTGAGCCTGCCACTTCATACACTATGAATGTTAATGTCCATATTATCAGTGCTGTTTTGATGAAACACTTTCCAAAACATCTTAACATTGTTGTTACTGAAAGTATGAGGGCATTCCAGAGTAGAGTTTGTGAAGACGGGCAGACTGCCTGAATCTGTAAAATAGACTGTTTCATTGGCTATGTATCTGCACACACAAAATCTTTGAGGTTTTTTAAAACTCGTCTGTATGCCAGATGTAAGACACATAAAATCTTGTATAATAGGGACTACACTTAAGACCTTGAGAAGGATTTTTGAAAAAGAGAGGATACAATTCACAGTCAGGTTTACTCCTCAGCTAATGTTTGACCCGGGTCAATGGCAGTATATTTAACAATGGGGGGAATATGGGTAACAGTGGACTGGTTTGTCCCTGAAACAGGGGGGCCTGTGGTCCGTGACTGCATCTCGGGAGGAAGGGAAAGACAGCCACCGAGGGACTCTCATTAGGAGCCACGAAGGAAAAGAGGAAAGAGTCCTCATGTTACACTACCACAATAGCAGCCTCTATTACAGAAGCAAAGGACACAACCCTGTGACCCCTGAGATATCCCAGAAAGAGAGAAACGGGGCATGCAAACTATAGTCAAAGACTAGGCAAGTGATCCGAGCAGAGATAAAAAAAAAAATCTAAATGCTTGTCTTGACAACGTATTAATGTAAAGAAGCCAGTCATATGAAATTAATGTAAGTTGACAAAAATGCCTTTTTTCAATAATAATAATAATAATAATGATAAGTTAATATTTGTAAACTTAAATATTACTTACTTTATATTAATGTTATTGGCATTATTTATTTAGCAATTTGTTATTAAATTATTTTATTATTTAATGATTATTAATTAGCAATATAAGAGAAAAAGAGAAAACTACTCAAAATAAAATTACTTAAAAACTTGTTAACAATTTACAATAATATTATCATAAGAACAACAAAAGTTATCCTTATCAGCAATAATAAAAAAGAAAAAAGGGGAAAACACTAACTGTTCTTATTTTTGAATAATTGAATAATAAAAAACAATCTAAAATATATATTTAATTGAAAACATATTTTGAACCAAGCCATTGTTTTATTTTTTATATTTAACTTAAATAGTATGTGCTCAAATAAATGACAAGTTTTTTTTACAAATTTAGCATCAAGAATCGTGAAATGTCACTGGTATTTTATTTATTTTTAAAAATATTGAACTTAAACGTATGTGCTCAAAAAATGACATTAGTTTTTCTCTGTGGCATCAAAAGTTAGCATCAAGAATCATGAAATTATATCACTGGTATTTATTTATTTATTTAATATTTACCTTAAATAGTATGTGCTCAAATACATGACAATTTTTTTGTGTGGTATCAAAATTGAGCATCAAGAATCGTGTAAATGTCACTGGTATATTTGTTGGTTTCCTGACCGCTCTATATTCATCAGAAGCCTGATTAGATGTGGAATTGAATCTACGATCTGTGCTTTGGGAACCCAAAACCCATTATCCACCCCTTCTCTTCACTCCGCACTCCATCTGACCACATCACATCCCCCGAGAGCAATGCTGAGCCTCGGTCTCCGATTTCTCAATTTAAAGGTCCACGTCCACTGGGTGCAACTGCTCTCGCGGAAACAAATAATCTGGAGATTGGCTGTACGGGTGTATTAAAACCCCCACAGATGATTTGCTTATACAATGTGCAGTTGAGTGATTTGCTAAACAAAAGAGGGCAGAAAGGTCAAGCTGTTAGGAGCCCATTAGGACGAGAGGTGACAACATACATGGAGAAAAATAGTCCACGCTTGTTTTTATATTCACTGAACCACAATGTGTACTGATCATTCAATAACAAACAGAACTGACCAGCTGAGGTGTCACAAAACAAGTAATTAGGTGGAGTAAACAAAGAGTGAATTGTGTCAGCTGATAGCATTGTTTATTTGCACAAGCTTGTCTGCATTGTGTCTGCATCCAAAATACTAAAGGAATTATGCTAACTAGATAACGGTGCAAACACACCCACAACATTAGTGCTAAACACAATTTACATGCCGTAGTTCTCCATCGTGTGCTGATTCTGAGAACTTAGTTGTGAAGAACATAGCAGGCTACGGCAATATTTATCAAAATTAATGTTGCTCTGCTTCCTTTAATGAATTACTTCCATCATGATCAATATAAAATTTGCAAACACTCTCTTAAATAAAATTATTTTTACAGCATTATTTCCATGGTTGATAATAGCGCAACTATTAATTTACAATCATTTTAAGTTAAATATAAAAATGTAATTGCATTTAAACAAATACTTTAATTAAAAGAAATAGTTCAAACCAAAATAAAACTTAACTGAAAATGTACTCACTCTCAGGCCATCCCAGATGTAGATGAATTTTAGCATTACATCACTTGCTCACCAATGGATCCTCTAAGGTGGATGGGTGCCGTCAGAATGTGAGTTCAAACAGCTGATAAAAACATCACAATAATCCACACGTAATCCACATAACTTTCCATCAATTCATGTCTTGTGAAGTGAAAAGCTGCTTGTTTTAAATAAACAAATCCATCAAGGCATTTTAACTTTAAACCATCACTTCTGGCCAAAATATCAGTCCATAATAACCAGTGAAAAAGTCTATCCCACATCACATCAACATTCACCAACATACTTGTTCAAAACTGTTTTGGACTGTTTGTGCTTGATCTGTGACTATTTCTCTCCTGATTCAGACGAGATTACTTTTTTATTGGAGACAGCAATAAGATGGGGGACTTCAATTTTAGAGGAAAGCAATGGTTTGAAGTTAAAAACTTCCAATTATGTTTTTTTTAATCATGTTTATCATGCAAAACACGCTGTTTTTCACATCACAAGACATTAACTGATGGACTGGAGTCATGCTTTTATCTCCTGTTTGAACTCTCATTCTGACGGCACCCATTCACTGCGAAGGATCCATTGGTGTGCAAAATTTCTCAAAATCTGATCCAGTGAAGAAGCAAACTCATCTACATCTTGGATGGCCTGAGGGTGAGTAAATTTTCAGCAAATATTCACTTTTTGGGTGAACTATTCCTTTAAATTGCATTAAGTTACAGTAAGTACTTCATTTAAGTACTTAAATGGTCAATCTGTGGTGCTTAGTGAATAAGACAGGGTTTTTGCTGAAGAGGCACAACTCTGATTTCACACTCAGTGTGTGTGTAAGTGTTTGAATTGATGCGGGTGTGTATGCATCTGCTTGTGTGAAAGTCATAAAACTGAATCCTGACACCACTGTTATTTACTTCATATGTTATTGCGCGCTACGTGAATCTACATTTGTCTGCCAAAAAAGCGCCTGAAGTTCATGCTGTAATCAGTGTTGGCTCGAAGAATTGGCACAGCACCACTAAACTGACAACATGACTCATATAATCACTAAGCAGAGTAAAGAACAACCTTTATCCAACAAAGCTTCTCCACCATGTTTTGATATGTGCTTGCGATTTGTCACACCTTATGATTTACAAAGCCAAAGTGTATAGATCATAATGCAAACACGGCTGTTTAAATTACAAGAACATGCATGTTTAACACAGCCGCTGTGTTTTTATAGAGAGTGGGGAACCTTGAGTAATTATGCATTACTCACAGCTTACTTCCAGGTGTAGGAAAACATAAGAACTCCACATAAGTCGGGGAATATCAATAAATAAGCTCACTGTACACAACTATCTCTGCTTTCCTTAAGCATGACCTATTTATCTCTGTCCATATCAACAGAACAAATCATTATACATTATATATATCATTAAACTATCTTCACTAAGACATTATTTCATAACTTTAGCATATCCAAAGCTGTAAAAAGCATTAAAACCGAAAGGAACTTGCGCTGCAGGTAAGGGGTTATCCATTTGAGAGGGGCTCTGGGAATAAAGTTCATGCTCTCCCAATAAAAGTAAATTTACTGGCCCCATGTCCCTCTAAAAGTAATGGGAATAAGACATAACTTATTCCCTCTGTGAAAAGAAGAGTGAAAAGAACGCGTTTCTGAGCTTTCATTCATATTTACAGTTGTGTATCCAAACGTACGTCCGCTGTAGCTCAAATGGAAAAAAATCAGAAGGCTTTGGCTGCCAGACTTTGTTCATGGAAAAACTTGAGGAGAGGGTGCAGGGCAGAGAGTCAATAGAAAAAGGAAAGGCAGAAGACAGCGAGAGAGAGAGACTGGGGATACTCTGAATACATAATATATTATAAAAGTATAAAATACCATAAATCCCTAGTTCAAAATGCCTAATTTTATTCATTCAGAGGTAGACTATGATAAAACTATAATTGTATTCTTTGATAAGCATTTTTTTTTTTACTTTTGAGAGGTCTTAAAATGATTATGACACACTGTTATATTTATATATCATAGCTATAAATGTATACCACAGTCCAAAAAAATAAACTCCCAAATTATACTTTTAAAAGTTGTGAGAATTTATAGAATAGTTTAGAACCAACCTCCACATACCCTTGCTATGGTTAACAGAAATGCAAATATTTTTGTCTGTGATGAACTAATATCAGCTGGCATATATTACGGACCATTAAATTAAAGATAAACAGGCTGTCTATGGCAGGGCGGTGTGGTCTGCTGATGTAATTGAGTGGTAGAGGTTAATATGGCGTCATATGGGGTGCTGGGGAGGTATGCTGACCCGCACTTCTTGCCCTGAGACTGGAAAAGAAGTTCTGACGAAAGGTCAGGATCAAGTTTCAGACTGCACCTCCGCCATAGAGCATACCAGGTCAAAGGTCGTATACCAAGAGACTCATATTAAAGCACCAATCTTCAGTCAATCAACACTTAGTTAAAAGAGCTCCATAACAAGCTAGAGATTTAGATCTCGACCGAGCCTGTATCTATCTGCTTGCATGGTGAGCTAGTTTTCTGCAGTTATTATAACCTATTTTAAAGCTACAAAAACAAGTGCATCTTTGGTCAGGTCAGCAGATAAATTGTACACAATGGAAAAAATGTTGACCAAAAATGTTGTGGAAAAAAAAGCATTAACACTAAATATATTAAAGTGGGGATCATAAAATCCTATTTATATTTAACAGATTGTACAGTATATACATATATGGAAGCCCATTTTAGCGTCACAATAAAAAAATTAAACAGCTAATTAAAAGTTAAATGTTACAAAATAGGAAATAAAGTCACACAGTGAGATATAAAGTCACAAAGGTTAGATATAAAATCACAATCATATGATTTAAAGTCAACATTATAAGGAATCAAGTCGCAATTATGTATAAAAAAATGCAATTGTGAGATATAAAGTTCCAGTTACAGAAAAATTAAGCCACATTTGTGAGATAAGAAGTCACAATTACAAGAAATAAAGTTGCAATTATGAGAAACAAAGTCACAATTTAGAAAAAGTCAGAATAATGAGAAACAAGGTCAGATCTGACCAGAGGTGATACATGACCTTAAAAGTTTGAGAACTATTTTTGAAAAATAAAGTCGCGTTTGCAATATTTTTTTACCCTGAGGTGGAAAACTGACTTCCATAGATATATAGTGACCAGTTCTAAGGTTAATATGTCCCATTAGTTTAAAAATGTCTGTGATGGGAAAAAAACAAAAACATGAAAGCCCATGAACTTGCAGTAAATCTGAGCTGCTTTTACAAGTCCTGTAACTCAATGTGCCAACTCAAAGCACTATACAAACAAGCTGCTACTTACAATTAAATTACTGTCCATAACAACACACCACAGTGACAGTTTTGAAAGACCAGATACTTTACAAGCTTTAAGAATCAAATATATCACATCAAGGCTTTAACATCAATCAAAGAATACAGAGCAGAAGTTATGAGAGCCCTTTGTTAAATCCTTGTTGAAACGGAGAGCTTTCTAAAACTGAAGCATTGGAATAGCTTTCAGAAGCATTATTGTGGTCGTTACTCAAAAGCAGTACGGGGCCCCATTAGGATATGCTCCTTCAGACAATGCTGAGGCTTCTGGGATATCTCCAGCTCCTGTACCCCAATAGCCCAGCCTTGAGCGAACAATGGTCTGGAGTTTAAGATCAGTTCGATCCACCATTCTGCAGGCCAGTTAAAACCGCAATCGTAAAAAAGCTGAGTATCTCCTTTTTTAATGTAATTTTATTTGAGAAAAAGTTTCCCTTTCAAACAGCTGGGAAAACTTTAACAGGCTTGACAAGCCAGTGATGGTAGTATTAATCTTTTCAAACAGGGAAAAAGGGGATTTTATAAACAACCTTGAAGAAATGTGGGGCCGTATAAGGTTCAAATGCCTGCTATTAAAGAATTCTACTGACGTTTCATGGGAGACCAGCAGCACAACTGCATTGTGTACATTAAGCTGTCTCTTCATGCTAAAATCACAGTAAAGAAATCATGTCTATTTACATTAATGATATTTTGATAAAGATAACCTTCAGCAGCTCCTCCAGTATGATTAATGTGCATCGCTAGTGATGGTAGACAAACATGTAGCTAAAAATGAGAATCAGAATAGAAACTGTAGTAGGGCTGTCATTTTCAAGGCCTGCAACTGAAAAACACCCAAAAGTGTATTCTTGCAGCTTCATAACATTATGGTTGAACTAATGATGTCAAATGGACTATTTTAACGATGTCTTTACTACCTTTCTGGGGCTTGAACAGGTAGTTGCGTTGCTGTCTATACAGGGTCAGAAAGCGCTCGGATTTCATCAAAAATATCTTAATTTGTGCTCCAAAGATGAACGAAGGTCTTATGGGTTTGGAAAGACATGAGGGTACAGAATTTTCATTTTTGGGTGAACTATCCCTTTAAGTTAAAAAGTTTGAGAACTACTGTTCTAGGAAATACCAGTAAATCCTAAGCTATGAAAGAGCAACCATCAATTTTTTTGTGGGATGCTTTTGTGGGATGCTTCAGCACAGGAAATGTTGGTTGATGAGTCATTTATCTCCCTTAAAAGTCTGTTCTTGCCTATTAAATTCTTCCTACCGTGCTTCCCCAAAACACCCCAGCATCAATAGCATCAACTAGTGACAAAATGAGTGAAAAAGGTGTGATGCTGAGACCTCTCTCCCCTACAGGATGGCTGACATTTGGGCCAGAACAACAGTGACCATTGTTTCTTCTTTCAAGGTTCATGCCCATTCCTCATCCACGGTGTTCGATTACCTCCTTTCCAGGTGGTCCCCATAAAAAAGGCAATATTAAAAGTGAGGGGCAGTGAAAAGGGGGAAGAAAACATATTGCATTTATTAAAAAGTCTATGAATAAGGTCTTCAGTGTGAGCAATCATGATGTGCAGCTGTGGTGAGCTTCTGAGACGTGCTAGACACAACAGGGGACTGTATGTAGAAGCTGCCCCTACCTGCTGTTTTGAGACCAGCTCACCTTATTCAAGCCCTTCCGCTTACAAAAGATAAAGCAGAGTTAACCTCACATCACTGAATCAAAGCCAAATCCGCCCTCATCAAACAAACAACCTCCGGTGTCATAAAGGGCTCATGGGACTCTATTATGGTCAAATTCTTAAAGGGATAGTTCACCCAAAAAAGAAAAATCTGTCATCATTTACTCATCATCATGCTATTCATTGAATGAAAGTCACAATTTTGAGATATAAAGTCACAACTACAGAAAAAAGCCGCATATATGAGACATTAAATCACAGTTATGAGAAATAAAGTCACAATTGTGAGATGTTGCATTTACGAAAAAATAATGTAAAAGTTGTGAGTTGCAATTAAAAAAAAATATATATATGATATGTAACAATTATGAGAAATAAGTTGCATTTATGGAATAATAAATTCAAAATTATGATATAAAGTTGCAATTACATAAAAATAAAGTTGCAATTACAAGAAATAAAGTTGCAAATATGAGAAATAAATTATAATTATAAAATTATAATTATAAAATATAGCCACAATTACATAAAAATTAAGTTGCAAATTTCAATAAATAAAGTTGCATTTGTGAGATACAAAGTTGCAAATATGATATATGTAAATATATGTCACAACCGTAAGATATAAAGTTGCAATTATGTAAAAATTAAGTTACAATTAGAAGAACTAAAGTTGTAATTGTGAGATATAAAGTCGCAAATATGAGAAATAAAGTCACAATTGTAAGATATAACATCGCAATTACAAGAAATATAGTTGCATTAGTGCTACATAAAGTCGCAAATATGAGAAATAAAGTCACAATTTTAAAATATAAAATCACAATACGTAAAAATTAAGTTGCAAATTCCAATATATAAAGTTGCATTTGTGAGACATGAAGTTGCAAATATGAGAAATAAAGCCACAATTGTAAGACATATGTTGCAATTACAAGAAATATAGTTGCATTAGTGCTACATAAATTGCAAATATAAGAAAAAAAAAGTCACAATTGAGGTGAGGGATATTTCATCAGGTCATTCAGATTTCATTCAGATTCTTTCAAAACTGCTTTTCCTAGCACTAAACCAATAGTTTTCAAAATGGTAAAACTTTGCTTATTTCTCAGAATGGACAAATACAGGCTTCCATATATGAATGTGTCACCTCATTCTTTCCTTTTTGTGCCTCATCCCTTTTACCCTGCCTATTCATTGACCTTTTGCTCTTTAGACATCAATACCCCTCCCCACTTTTAAGACCAGCTGTGGCCAGTTCAGCTCTCAGTCTATGCACTGACACCAGGCTGGCAAACACTGCTCTACTCTGGAGTTCATTAAAGGAAGAGTTTCATTAGAGTCCCAGCCACAACACCTCACAAGGGACACCCTCTCCCCACACTCTCTTTACCAGGTACCGCTCACCAAGACAAGGCTGACACTTTGATACTTATCTGGAAAAAAAGGAGGCACATAAAGGAGAAAGAGCGTAAAGCAAAACAGACAGCAAACTGACCCTTTTCCTCTTGATGGAAGCTGACATGATGACTTTCTTTGATGATGACACTAATGGTTACCAACAGGCCAACATATGGCTCAAAGGGATCTCTGTGCACCTCAGTGCAATGACGGCAGCTAGTGCTGTGAGAGCCGTGCTGTCGTCTGTACGAGGCTTAGAGGCACACAGACGGGTTTGTGGACTTTAATCAATATTAATGTGATTTGGAGCGCGGCCAGTCACGTCAAACGGTCAGGGGTTCAGTCTTTGATTTGGATGGAGACTATCCACAAATCTTAGAAATGAAATCTGCACCACTTTGAGATTTGCATCAGTACTGTAAATAAAAAACACGCGACTGTTTACTTCTAACAGTGGGTCAACTTGCTACATAATATGAGAAGATGCTAGTGAGGGCAAAAACTATAGCATTATAGTTAAATATTACCGGGATCTAAAACAAAAAACATATGCTATCATAAATCTACGCTCCCATGCTAAGTGGCTACAGTAGGTGTTGAAGCCTGCAGCATGGAAATATGGTAAGATTAAAAGAGAAACATGAAGGTAGTGTATTAATGTACTGTCTGTAATCTGAGTGGGTTGAAACAGAAACATGTGGTGAGGCCGGTTGTACAATTTAGCACAAACAGGTGCTGGCTGATTTGAATGAAGTTAGACATACAAATACTGCAGTTCCTACAGCCTTAAACAAGACACATGCAAGCAACATGGACAACATCTTCATTTGTCTTCGCTAACCTAGAATTGACCTGCTGAAGTTTCTTGAAGGCTCACCGTAAAGCTATAAATCAGAAATGTAAAGAACAGTCTTTAATTACCACATCTTTCATTATCATTTTTCATTCTAAATCTCAATTTATCTAAATTCCAATAAATTCCAATACAGTTTATAATCTTTTAAATATTTAATAATAATTAAATAATATTTAATTTAATAATAAAATATATTATTTAATTATAAATTATACAGTTAGAAAAATGTAATAATATAAAACGGTAATTTTGGTAAATATTTTTACAATTTAATATAAATGTTTTCTATATTAATATATTTTAATATGTAACTGATTTCTGTGATAGCAAAACTAAATCCCCAGTAGCCATTATCTTTCAGAAATAATTTTAATATGTTGATTTGGGGTTCATTTCTTGTCATTAGTGTACTGCTTAATATTTTTGTAGAAACTGGGATACAAGCTTTAGAGGGTGTTTTGAAGAATTGAAAGTACAAAAGAACAGCATTTATTTAAAATTGAATTTTTTTGTAGCAATGAAAAAAGATCAAGTCAGTTTTGGTCAATTTAATTCAGCCTTGTTGAACATATTTAATCTTACAGACAAGAGCATGCATTCCTTTCTGTGCAGGTCTACCACATCTACTCACTCACATCTAAAATGGAAAAGCTTTACCCAGACAAATCTTGAAGGAGCAATTAAATCATTTGCTTATGCAAGTTTTTTCCCCTTTTGCTCTACTATATTTAATGACAGATAATGGAGGATTTTAGATGGGGTACGGCACAGAGGAAAGGAAAATGGACTTACGGTGAAGGCCTTCCAGGCAGAGGGGTGGGAGCTGGATCTGGAAGAAAGAGAGAGTGGGGATTTTTAACAAAATGTTAGGCACAAATTGCCCACAAAGAAGCACAACACATGCAGCCAATATGGCTGCTTGGCATGGAATAGAGAATAACTACAGTGTCCTCATCAGACCTACACAGTTTCTCTGCCATTCAGGGCATCAGGACATTTCAAGGGTCATCATTCCAAATCGAGGGACCACTGCTTTGCAACAGGTCAAAAATTTAAATGGGGTGTGTACCACTTGGAAATTGTTTCTCCTAGATAACAAAGACATTATTTTAAGAGAATATGAAATCTTTACTGAATCCTACTGCTACTTACAACCCCAAATCAGAAAAAGTTGGGACAGTATGGAAAACGCAAATAAAAAAAGAAAGTAGTGATTTCTAAATTTACTTTGACTTGTATTTCATTGCAGACAATATGAACACAAAATATTTCATGTTTTGTCTGGTCAACTTCATGTCATTTGTAAATATACATCCTTTCCTGTCATTCAGACCTGCAACACATTCCAAAAAAAGTTGGGACAGTAAAGCATTTACCACTTTGTAATGTTGCCATTCCTTTTCACAACACTTAAAAGACGTTTAGGGACTGAAGACACCAAATGATGAAGTGTTTCAGGTGTAATTTTGTCCCATTCTTCCTGCAAACAAGTCTTAAGGTGGGCAACAGTACGGGGTCTTCGTTGTCGCATTTTGCGCTTCAAAATGCGCCACACATTCTCTATTGGAGACAGGTCGGGACTGCAGGCAGGCCAGTCAAGTACCCGTACCCTCTTCCTCTGCAGCCAGGACTTTGTAATGTGTGCAGAATGTGGTTTTGCATTGTCTTGTTGAAATATGCATGGACGTCCCTGGAAAAGATGTCTTCTTGAAGGCAGCATATTGTGCTCCAAAATCTCTATGTACTTTTCAGCATTAATGGTGCCATCACAGAAGTGCAAGTTACCGTTGCCAAGGGCACTGACACAACCCCATACCATGACAGACCCTGGCTTTTGGACTTGTTGCTGGTAACAGTCTGGATGATCCTTTTCTTCTTTGGTCCGGAGCACACGGCGTCCATTCCTCCCAAAAAATACCTGAAATACTGATTCATCTGACCACAGTACACGTTTCCACTGTGTGATGGTCCATCCCAGATGCCTCCGAGCCCAGAGAAGTTGACGCCGCTTCTGGACACTGTTAACATAGGGCTTCCTTTTGGCACAGTACAGTTTTAACTGGCATTTGTGGATGTAACTACGTATTGTGGTACTTGACAAAGGTTTGCCAAAGTAGTCCTGAGCCCATGTGGTGATATCGCTTATAGATGAATGACGATTCTTGATGCAGTGCCGCCTGAGGGATCGGAGATCACGGTTGTTCAGCTTAGGCTTGCGCCCTTGTCCTTTACGCACTGAAATTCCTCCAGATTCCTTGAATCTTTTAATTATGTTATGCACTGTTGAAGGTGAAATATCCAAATCTCTTCCTATCTTTCTTTGAGGAACATTGTTTTTAAACATTTCAATAATTTTCTCACGTATTTGTTGGCAAACTGGCGATCCTCGGCCCATCTTTGCTCCTAAAGGACTAGACCTTTCTTGGATGCTGCTTTTGTACCAAATCATAATTACAATCACCTGTTGACATCAACTGTTTCAAATCACATCATTATTTAACCAATTTACCTCATTACTAGCCCTAAATTGCTCCTGTCCCAACTTTTTTTGGAATGTGTTGCAGGTCTGAATGACAGGAAAGGATGTATATTTACAAATGACACAAAGAAAACAAAAATAAGGACTTTATCCAACAATTTCTTCTCTTCCATGTCAGTCTTTGATGCGCATTCATGAGAGTACCACGACATATGCGCACATATAGTATTCTCATAGCTTTATAAAATTACGGTTGAACCACTGATGTCACATTAACTATTTTAACGATGTCCTTACTACCTTTCTGGGCCAGAAAGCTCTCAGATTTCATCAAAAATATCTTAATTTGTGTTTCAAAGATGAACGAAGGTCTTACGGGTTTGGAACGACATGAGGGTGAGTAATTAATGACAGAATTTTTAGTTTTGGGTGAACTATCACTTTAAGGCTGGTTCACACCACCAGCAACAGGGTTAACTCAATCCAGCAAATGTTGGAATTTGATTTTCTGGCATTTGTTGCATTTGTTTTTACAAAGTAATTTTCAGAGAAACATCTGAGACAAAGTTGATACTTTATAAAAACATAACTGAGAACCCCCTAATGTCTCCTGTGCTAGCAAAGGTGACCTTCTGTGATGGGATGTGTTTAAACACACAGACCTGAAGTTTTTCTGTAATGCGTCATTGATTATGAAATCATTAAGATATTGTTAAATTCCAAAAACACTCACCAAACTTGACAAACAGGATTCCTGTGGTAGATACTGTGCCATAGGTGTTGGTAGCCACACACTGAAAGTAGCCGGTGTCTGTGGTGTCCAGGTTACGGATTCTCAGACGGGAGCCGTACGGAGTGGGCCGGTAAGAGACACGCCGTGGTTCCTGGACCACAGGGGCATCGTTTTTAAGCCAGCGGACTGTGGGTGGTGGATTCCCTGAAACGTGGCAATGTAACTCAGCTGTCTGTCCGAGGGAGGTAGTGATGTTATTCATTGGAGCATCCAGCCTTAGAAAGTGATCTGAAAGGACAAGGCACAAAAGTTATTGAAAATGTTGATTGAAGCTAACTTACTCAAATTACCCAAAGGGAATATGGTTAAAAAAATCCAACAGAATGAGGGTGAGCAATAATGACAGAACTAATCCTTTAAACCGCCATTATTTGACAATGTAGTAAGTCAAAAGTTTTTCCGAGAGGGTTTTTCCGAGAGTGTTTGTGTGTATTTGTAACTATATATGAGCATACAATGTGCAACAAACCTCTAAGCTGCCGGTTAGGAATTCTTTACATGATATTTAGTGGTTGCCACTAGGTGGTAAATCATTAGTTTGTCTCATCGGACTGAATATTGCCAGAGGGGACGGCAAAACCTCTTGAAGCTTCTGGAAACTTCTGTCTCCAGAAAATCTGTCTTGCCAGGCCTACAGCTAACTTTGATAAGGGGCCAGCAAAAACATGACAACCCCCAATATTTCATGAGTGGTGGGAGGGAAATAAAAGCGCTTGCAGTGAGCTCAGCAGATCTGACCCATTCTGGTCTGAGTAAGGCCATAGAGGGGAATGTTCCAAATCTATGGGAAAGATTAACAGACCGTATGTTGAAACACTTTGTGGTGAAGGACCTCAACCAGAATTAGGGTATGAGTGGATATACAATGGTATGTGTGTATTTGCGAAAACAATGTGATCTTATCAGTATTAGTAACGTGTGGTTTTAGCACAAATGCATTTTCATACATTTGAATAGATGCTGAAATGTACAGTCCAAAATTAACATCCAAACCAAAGACTGTGATAGAACACACACATATAAACCAGTAAATAAATAAAACACATTAATGTTACATCATAAAACTGACAATGTTACACTTTGTTACACATGTTGTACTTCTTCAGGTTGTAGATACTAAAGTAATACATAAAATGGTTTAAGTTTTAGATGCTGTCAATATATTATTGTACATTTCAGTGTATGTCCACCCATACAAAAATGTTAAAATAAAAAGTGTACACTTAGTGTACAAATGCCTATGAATATTAATGAGATCATCTTGGCAAAAAACAGACAGTCAAAGTTGTTCCATACAAATAATTTTAACCTCTGTAGAGTACCCTGGGACTTCCTGTGGAGTCATATGATCGGTTTGGCAGACATGCTCTGACAGGCTCTTGATGGCATCCTGACAAGCCCTACTGGTGCAGCCAAAGAAGCAAAGAGTGAAAGTAAACTTTTCCTCTCACTCAGCACGGATTTACTATGAGCATATCAAACATACAGTCCAACAATCTGTCAATACTTGCTCATGATTAAAAGAGTCTAATAGACTAGGGCATTGTGCAGTGACTAATTACTATTACAAACTAAATAAATTACTATATATATTTATTTATTTTATTTTTTTACTTTTGGAACCCCACTTTTGCACTGCATTATATGAATAAATAATGCAGTGCAAAAGTTGGGGTTCCAAAAGTAAAAAAATAAAAAATAAAATAAAACATTTTTTTTCCATAGAGAAATTGTTTTTAAATGACAATAAATAAATATTTCAAGAAAGTTACAGTAAATTTAATGTTATACTTTTTATTTATTATTTATTTATTAATTTTATTTTATATTTTATATTAAACTGCTGTTTCTGATTCAATTATGCCATTCACTATGTTTCAGGAGATGCGTAGTTCATTCCTCTATTGAAGACATCTAATTTGTGTGTTTATTCAGATATTCTGTTATATATACACCGGTATATATTAGTGTTGTAATGGTATCGCGGTCGGTACTTTTGACAACACTAATATATATACAGTATAAAACTAGGAAATACAAACTTTTGATTGACATGTTATGCCACATTACTTCACTGAAGTCTGAATTTATAGTGGTTGGAATAGTTCTCCTTCCCTCTCTCTTCAAATTCAGTGGCATCTTCTCACAGGAGGTCAGACTCTGGTGCAGTGCAAGGAATGTGACTTTGATGAGAAAATTAATAAAAGTATATTGAGAGGGAGCCATGAGTGTGGCCCCCCAGGGTTACAGGCAGGGTAAGCAGCCGCAGGGCCCACAGCTGTGCAGGTACATCCACAATATTAGTCCTGCTGTGGTAGAGGTTAAATTCCTCTGACTACCATTCACCTTTCAGAAACCCTAGCGCTGTCTGAACAACACCTGACAGCAGTGCTCAGCAAACTGCATCTAGGGTTACCAGGAATCTGGTGGTAGATTTGAGCAGGATTTTGTTGACCACAACATTAACAGGAATATGAGGATTGGACCTGGGAAAAAAATTAAAGTGACACTATTAATCCAAAAAAACATTCAGAACAGGGGTTTTCAAAATCCAAGGTGTCCATGGAAAATTTCAGATAAAAATAACAAAACGGGTCCAAAATTATATGAAGAGTTCAGATGCAAAAGCCTCCAAGTGCCATGTGAAATTTTCTTCTTATGTTCAGTTATTTCACTTTAATGGCAATGAAAATAACCTACATTAGAAAGTGCTGCAAAGGCAAGTCACTGCAAATTCACACCACAAAATACATTAGTCATGCAGATTTTTGGGGCCTCAGTCAGCTATTATGGTCCCCATTGCAACATATGAAACCACAGTGAGATACCTGAGGTCTGGGTGACAAGTGACTAATATACACACCATCCAACTATTCCTCCACTCCCTTCTATCCTTGTCCATTCACACCTCCTCCCTTTTCATTTCCCTCCTCTCTTTCTACCGCCCTCCTGCTCTCGTTCCAGACATGTCTGGTCTGAGGACAGCTGGAGGAAAAGATACCGTCCTTCCCCTGGCGGATCTCTTCTTTATCCCTCCATCTTAATTTCCTCCATCCAAACATCAGCTCTCTTACAACAATATACAAATATGGCTCTCCAAAAAATGGAACCGAATGAAGAATCCCACCACAGGGGGATCAGTTCCGACCCATAATGCATCTGACTGACAAGCCTAATCTTCTGGACAATTCCACTTCATTTTAATGATGTAAGGATGCGGTGACTGGTTAGGAACTTCAGCCAGAAGGAACAAGCTGCACACAAACCCACACATACATGTAATTCAGTTGTTTATTTATCAAAGTTCGGCAGATGATCTGAAGAATAATTTGACCATCTAAAGTTAGCAGAATGGAGACAATGGCATCTTTTGTTGGCAGTGTGGATGTGTGAGCATAGTAGGCTCTTTGTTTACTGTGCTGATAGTTATTGGAGGGGAGTGTGAGGGAAATGGATGTCCGAGTCTATCATACCATTTCTGCTACATCAGTTTCAAAGGAGCCACTGAGATAAATAGGAAGGCATGTGCATATTCTTTCTTGGATGTGGAATCTACAAGTGCTAATGCTATTCAAAGCATTAGAGAACTAGATAGATTTTCAAAAAAAGACTGTCGACATGATACTAGAGCATTATGGGTAGTTGCCAAGGTTTCTGTGTGGTATTTATCATGTTGTTCTGCAATCGCTGATATTTTTACCTTTCATAAAAACTATGACATCTAATTTAACACTGTAAAGCCTCTGTAAAACATAAATATTAGTCTGAAGAATCACATTTTTTGGAGCAGTTTGTTGAACCTTTGGACAAAATCTAAAAGAAATTCTAAGAAAATGCTTGCATGTGTTTTGAAATAATAATGACTACAAAAAGTGATTTTTAAGTTTACTTTATAAAAATCTTTTAGATTTCACAAAAATAAATAAATAAGGTACGTCAACCTAAAGGTGGACATATTAGATTTAAACCAGCAGTTTTGAATAATTTGATAATTTATAGGTCTTAGAAATGTATGTATTAAATATGATAGAGTAGGCTTTAAAGGTAAAATAATCAAAAATTATTTCATTGCTAATTGTGTGAAAATCACTCTGTACTTAGCTTCTAATAAAATACAAAAACAAAGTCATGAACAGCATGTTAAAATATTAGACATTATATTTGAAGAAAACTATGAAAAATCAAGGTAAACATACCTAGAATATTCATTTCCAGAGTAATTTTCTTACATAAAAATACAACATCCAACGAAAGACTAATTTTCTAAAATTACACAAAAAATTACAAAAGTTGCAAAACATATGATGGTATTGAGTTTATTTGAGATACATAAAATTGTATTTTACCTGAAGCATTTGTATATTTTTTTTATATATACAGGTGCTGGTCATATAATTAGAATATCATCATAAAGTTGATTTATTTCACTAATTCCATTCAAAAAGTGAAACTTGTATAATGTATACATTCATTCCACACAGACTGATATATTTCAAGTGTTTATTTCTTTTAATTTTGATGATTATAACTGACAACTAATGAAAACCCCAAATTCAGTATCTCAGAAAATTAGAATATTACTTAAGACCAATACAAAGAAAGGATTTTTAGAAATCTTGGCCAACTGAAAAGTATGAACATGAAAAGTATGAGCATGTACAGCACTCAATACTTAGTTGGGGCTCCTTTTGCCTGAATTACTGCAGCAATGCGGCGTGGCATGGAGTCGATCAGTCTGTGGCACTGCTCAGGTGTTATGAGAGCCCAGGTTGCTCTGATAGTGGCCTTCAGCTCTTCTGCATTGTTGGGTCTGGCATATCGCATCTTCCTCTTCACAATACCCCATAGATTTTCTATGGGGTTAAGGTCAGGCGAGTTTGCTGGCCAATTAAGAACAGGGATACCATGGTCCTTAAACCAGGTACTGGTAGCTTTGGCACTGTGTGCAGGTGCCAAGTCCTGTTGGAAAATGAAATCTTGAATGAAAAAGTTGGTCAGCAGCAGGAAGCATGAAGTGCTCTAAAACTTCCTGGTATACGGCTGTGTTGACCTTGGACCTCAGAAAACACAGTGGACCAACACCAGCAGATGACATGGCACCCCAAACCATCACTGACTGTGGAAACTTTACACTGGACCTCAAGCAACGTGGATTCTGTGCCTCTCCTCTCTTCCTCCAGACTCTGGGACCCTGATTTCCAAAGGAAATGCAAAATTTACTTTCATCAGAGAACATAACTTTGGACCACTCAGCAGCAGTCCAGTCCTTTTTGTCTTTAGCCCAGGCGAGACGCTTCTGACGCTGTCTGTTGTTCAAGAGTGGCTTGACAAGGAATGCGACAGCTGAAACCCATGTCTTGCATACGTCTGTGCGTAGTGGTTCTTGAAGCACTGACTCCAGCTGCAGTCCACTCTTTGTGAATCTCCCCCACATTTTTGAATGGGATTTGTTTCACAATCCTCTCCAGGGTGCGGTTATACCTATTGCTTGTACACTTTTTTCTACCACATCTTTTCCTTCCCTTCGCCTCTCTATTAATGTGCTTGGACACAGAGCTCTGTGAACAGCCAGCCTCTTTTGCAATGACCTTTTGTGTCTTGCCCTCCTTGTGCAAGGTGTCAATGGTCGTCTTTTGGACAACTGTCAAGTCAGCAGTCTTCCCCATGATTGTGTAGCGTACAGAACTAGACTGAGAGACCATTTAAAGGCCTTTGCAGGTGTTTTGAGTTAATTAGCTGATTAGAGTGTGGCACCAGGTGTCTTCAATATTGAACCTTTTCACAATATTCTAATTTTCTGAGATACTGAATTTGGGGTTTTCATTAGTTGTCACTTATAATCATCAAAATTAAAAGAAATAAACACTTGAAATATATCAGTCTGTGTGGAATGAATTTATACATTATACAAGTTTCACTTTTTGAATGGAATTAGTGAAATAAATCAACTTTTTGATGATATTCTAATTATATGACCAGCACCTGTATATATAATTGGAGATTATATGAAAATATAATGGTTTACAGAAAAAAAAAATCTCATATGGTACATGCATATAAAACGAATTGCTAGTAGAGAAATCAAATAAACTAGTGAGTATGAAGTAAAAACTCTTTTAAAAGAGTTTACTTTAGTTAATATACAGTTGAAGAAACACCCATATACAAAAAAAATATGCATCTAGCAGATCTTTTGTTTCTTTAAACCTTTTCTGTTTTCTGACCTAAAGCATAAGTCAACTGCTGGTCAAAAGGAAAAGCCTCAAAGTCAGAAGAAAGTTATTGTGTTGACAGCTGCATTCAAACACCCGGCAACAAATCTGACTGAGACTTAAATATTAATCCCTAAGCAATTAGGACAATTTGGAGAAATCACATAGCGAACATAATGACTCAAATTCTCTTATTAGTTTAATTACTATTGAGTTTTGTTCAAGACAGGAAAAACACGTAAAAGAAACGACAAATAAAAGAATGACAGAAAAGGGGCTTGGAATGGAAAGAATGGAACAGAGTGCTTATATTATGTATGTGTAGGTATTTGTGCATGTGCATTCATGAGAGAGAAATTAAATGGAGCTATTGTATGATGGCACTGTGAAATATTATGGAAAATACTGACTTTTGTTCCAACTTGCATCTAAAATGATAGCACAGACACAACAGATCTAGGTTTACCATGACCACGGAAACCCCCAAATTAGTGCACACTGTCCCAGACCGAGGAATTGAGATGACTTAAGACATATAACAAGCCTCTTTCAAAATGCTGCCATCCTAGAGCTCACATGTTCCTGCTAGAAATGCTGTCTGCTTTGGCAATCAAAACTAACATTCATCTCCAGACAAAACATCCAGCAATCGCTGCCGATCTGTCACATTACTGTAGTCCTAATGGTGTCCCTGAGTGGCCTAACAAAGCTGAGCTAAAACTCACCTCTTTCAGCTCCGCTGGACATGTTCCAACTGGAGGCGGCCACCACGTTTGGGTCTGAAGGAATCTCTGCCCCTGTAGATACAAAGCCAGAACAGAAAGTCAAAGAGAGGCATATTTCAGACTGTGGTGTTATCATGGTACAGTAAGGTAATAGATAGATAGCTTATTTTGTGCAAATGTACACAATCCCTTATTTAATTTAAATTTTAAGACATGAAATACAGTTTTAAGGTTAACTAACAAAACATTATGGATAGTAATCTGATCTAACATTTTTTAAAATATGTTTTCAGTTCAGTATTCTGGCCTCAATAAAACATACAGCAAGAATGTGAAATGAAAGAGACGGTCATGTTGCTATTAGCGCTCTGTGTGTGTTCAGGAGCGTGCAGGTAAAACTGCCTCTAATATATGAAGATTACAGACTTGTTACTGTACAAAGGACATTTTATTATAGTGTAGCAGCACAATATGGGCAAGTGTTGACAGGTACAGACTCAGAGTTGGTGATGCTCGTCTTACAATGGCCCCCTTTGAGTCAGATATTTCCTTCATTTTACTACAGAACACAATAAACAATGGACTGGGGCAGTAATGGAGTCTGAAAATAGGTGCTCCAGGAATGTACGGAATTAGTTCATTTCTCTCCCTTTTTTACATATGCTTAATCAGAGATGGTATAAAATGGAGACAGACTAAATTATGAACGGGAGAAATCCCAACACTCTTGACAAATCCCAAGACATTTCTAATCAGCTTAATTTTATAAAGACCTGATTTAGTCCTTACTCTAGAACGTAGTCTAGTCTAGTCTAGTCTGCAGATTTATGTGATTTGAGCTAAAGAATCTAAATCAGAGGAATCCAATCCTGCTCCCGGAGCTCCAACCAGCTCCAACATACTAGCCTGGAAGTTTCTACTGAATCTGAATACCTTGATTAGCTGGTTCAGGTCTGTATAATTAGGGATGGACCTAAACTGCACAGTGGACTTGTTTGAACAGCCCTGATCTAAATATATGATAGCAATTTAGTTAATATGGGTTGTACTTGCATGACTACACTTACGAAAAAGTTAAATTTAGCATACTTTTAAAAAGATTACTTATTACAGATAATAATAAACTTTAAAAGAATATACACTGCCCTCTAAAAGTTTGGAAACGCCCTAGAAAAGTGGGGTTTTGGACAATATTGGCATGAATACTTTTTAATTTGTGATAATTTTGCACTAATAAGGGACAACACAAACTATGAAAACATATTTTATTACATAAACAGTTTATACATAGAAAAAACTTAAATTTTCGATTCATCAAAATATCCACCATTAGCAGCTATTACAGCTCTGCATAATCTGGGCATCCGAGCTGTCAGTTTATTCAAACATTGGCTTTGAATTGGCAATCAATTGTTGAAGCTACAGTATCAAGGTGTGCTGACTCAAAAATCTTTTAAAAACCTGGGCCAAGTTTAAATCAGTAACCAGGCATCACAGCTGGCAAAGGGGCATGTCTGACTTTGACATGTATATATTACCATTATTATGTTTTATTGCTGGTCTTCAATGATAATTTCAAGTTACTTTAATGTATTTGCAACAAAAAATTATAAGGATTTATGCTGATATTGTCCAAAACCACACTTTGCCAGGGGTGTTTCCAAACTTTTGGAGGGCAGTGTACTTCAGTGAGAACAAAATAATTTTGCACATTTTTGCACATACAATTTTGTTAATTGTATGTTAACTGCAATTAAAGGAAAATGTATTACAGTTTAAATGTATATTTAATGCAATTAGTTGAACTTCAGAGTGCTTTTTTGATCCATGCATGCAAGTAGGATTTAAGTACATATTCACATGCATATTTCATAATTGCTTATACTGTCTTTGAAATATGGTTAATACACTTTTGTAATAATTAGTACATTAAAAATATATGAACTTAAAATATAATACCAAATAACACACTACAGTTAAAATAATAATCAAGTACATTACATGTGCTTTAGTATGTTAGTCAACACAATATGTGTACTTGTTTAAAGCACAACAAAAGATTATTAAAACATAATTTTAAATGTACTTTAAAGAAATAGTCATAAGTGTATTATCTTTAAGTATACTTAAGTGGCCTTTCATTTCATTAATATAATATTATCCACAGTTGTTTTTTTAAATACACTTGTAAATTAAAAGTATTTTTAAAGCAAGTGAACATTCAATACAATTAAGTGCAATTCTTTTGTCACAAGGGTGGAAAATAACTGTCAATTACCAAGATGGCTGCAAAGTGAAACAATTTGCTGTAATAAACAATGTAATCCCACCTTTCATTGAAAAGAGCCAGTAAATTCCTTGCTCTTCAAAACAATTCTACTAGAAGACACTTGTTCATTAGCTCAACATAGCTTCTAGCTTGACCAGCCTAAAAAAATACTGATTTTAGCTAAACCATTTTAGTCAGATTTAATCACATTTTTCCCCATTCATGAAGACAGAAGTTGTACTTGCAAGACTAGAAAATGGTTTTCCAAGATGGCTGCTGTGTAAACTGACTAACTTGCTTTAAAAAAGCCATTTGGTCTGACTGACAGCATAATCTCAAGTAAACTCTAAAACAGTGCACATACACTCTTACAACCTTGAAGACAAAGACTACGGTCAACAACGACTACTAAAGCAAACATATGCTCACACTGTGTGTGCATTTGCGTCGGTGCATGAGTGCATCCCTATGTAGAGTTCTGGTAATGGATCACACAGACTCCCTGCTGACTGGGCTCACATTGGAGGATAAATCTCCAGTGTGCTGACAGGCTCAGAGCTCTGCTGGAACTACAGCGAGGGAGGGGGGTCACTTGTTGCGGACATCTTGCTCTACCTATTTCCATGAATGCCAAAAACAGAAAGGTGTGCTTCCATTCTGGGATGATCATTCAGAAATATTACACAAATACATATATATACTGCTCTGTGAGATGCCTTTGAAGGCAGCATTTTATAGCCTTGCTGGTCTCTCCACAATGCCTGTTCCAAAAAGTAGGTTTATTTGGGGAAGGCAATCCCAGAATGCATAGTGATATGATTTGTTTTTTCAACAAAAACAAAAACAAGAAAAATTAAAAAAACTAAACTAAATTAAATTGAATGAAAAATTATATAAATTAACTTACATTTCATTTAACACAAAACATAGCCATAATCAGTACAAAAAATTGTAGGCTGCGGAGAAGCTTCCAAGGTTTTTTTTTAACAGAGCTCTAGTGGTGGTGTGAAATAAATACACAAATCTCACAGCTAGAGAGGGAAAGGGTGAAGAAAGAGATAGACAAGCGTCAAAGTGTGAACACAGAGGTGTTATTACGTTAACTGGGTGTTAATTTAATGTTAAATATGCTTGGTGTTAGAAAACATGCCACTTTAATGAGCTGCTGATACACACACACACCTGTTAGTGCCAATGAACTGTCTTGTGTGACAGTGCGCACACACACACACACACACACACACAAACCACCACATGCTACCGTTGCTGGGGTAAAGACCAGCAGCTGCAGGGGCAGGTGGTTTAATGCCTCTTCCACGATGACATTGACTGCAAAAGCGAATTACACTCATTAGTGATGTATCTATGACAGCTCTCTTCATCTGCTCATTACATTATGACCATTACTCATTATAGCATGACCTGTCACTTTCATCTGAGTCAAGCGTGGCCCCAAATTAGGATCATCTAAATATATTTTACAAGTGTCACATTACTTTATGTGACATTATACATTACACATTTTGTAGTATAATCATCCCTTTTAACATGGCAAACACTATATCACCACACACACACACTCCTAAAACCACTTTTTGCAATGTATTTTCAATTAATTACTCATCTGACACAATGACGTATTTGAAGTATATTAATCTGGGGGCATTTTTTCAGCAAATATTTATATAAGAAATTAATTGCGAGTTATCTGATTAGCTAATCAGTATATCCATAATTAATCTGGAGTTTTTTTTTTTGAATGACAGCCCTATTTATAATGCATTTCAACTGGTGTGACACAGGTCAGCTGAATATATCAAAACAGATGTCCACATCTGCAAGCTACCCATCATTAGCTAATCATGAAATATTAGGCAAATTGCAGTGTAATTTGGAGATTACCTCTCTAATGTTGCCAAACAACAAAGGCAGCTTTAACTGGGAACATTTGTTAATTATGACCTCAAAGGAAAGCAGTACACGTGAAAAATCAAGCGAGAAGGCACAGGAAAGCCTCTGGTACAGCATTCACAATAAGTACATGCATCTGAAAGCACATAAAGGTTACAGGTTTTAGTCTGGTTTCAGTGTTACATTCTTTCTCTTCACTTATTGCACTAATATAATAAACAGATGAAGATCTTGATTTTCACTATTCTTCACCATTTTATACATATAAGACTATTCTTAAAATATGCAAAAGAGAAATTAAATAACAGGCAAAAAAGGTACAGGAATGTACATTTTACTCTCTGCACAGATAAAAAAAAACTTGTTTTACCCAAGAATGCTCAAAAGAAAAGATGTATCGATATTTTGACTACACCTTAAAAATCACACACACCTAGAAATCATAACATATCTCAGATTTAATGGAGGGCGACTGAAATGTCTTTGTAATCAGCAGGAGACCCGACCTCGGACAGGTGCCAGGGATCTGGTTTTGCGCATATGAGAAAGATGACTACAACTGAAGTATACAACCATGCAATCAAATATGATTGTATGATTTGTTTCCTAAAACTGAAATTATGGCTTTTTATGCCGTTCCGGTTATTGATGTGAGTCATGTTATACTATAATTACTCATCATATTTTCTGCCATTATATTTTTGAAGAATGCAATAAACTGAGCAGTATCCCAAGTATTGTATCCCATAAAATACCATCAAAGAGTGGCATACTACTATCAACTTCAATAAGAAGTCAATTTGATAGACAGACAGACAGATGATCGATCGATCACAAAAGGCACTCATGACGTCAAGTAAAATAAACTTTGGAAATGAACAAACTCTTTAACTCTGTGAGGTCATAATTACTCTGTCACGATCTAATTGTACCGTCCCCTTCAAGCAATTAAATAAAATTAACAGTTGGCTGAGTCTTTATGAAGAGTTGCCTGATCTTCTTGGGTTCGAACACTGCCTGACGACCTTACTGAATTATTAGCATAATTACGTCGGCACTTGGATGTGAATGGAAAATGTGAGGCTAGCTGGGCCAGAGACAATAAAGCTTTTAATGACAGGGAGAATGTGAGGGAAAAGCCCAGGCTGATGATTCCGACCATAAACTCTTGTGTTTGGAGGTGGGTGCTGAACCCGGCCCAAATGCTGAGGTTTGACTTGGCTTGGAGAATAAACCTGAGAGAGAGAGAGATGGAGAAGATCCATGTTAGAGGAACATGGCCGTTTCACCTTCTCAGGTGTCACCTGATCCAAATAAAAGGATCAACGGGACTCCACCTGAATAACTCCACCTGAGTGCACTACGGGGAACAGGAACCAAGCCACCCTCAAATCCTCCACCACCTACCCCACCGTCCTGTCTCAGGAAGCCGAGATGTAATGTGATAACTCTGTTCAGGCTCCAGGGACCCAGATGGCCCGGTATAGACCAGGCGTAGACAGGCTGGAGACTGGGCAATGAACCAGGGTGAGCGCTGGCCATGGACGCTGTAATACAAGGACCTTTCCCATTAGCACAACAAACACCAGAGCAGAACAAAGCCTCTGATGCAGCTGAAAGGTAGTCTCTCCTCCGGTTAGCCCTCCTTAGCAAGACAACAGCCAGGCCCACCGCTGGGCAGCCCTCCTGGGAGCTAAAAGGAATGAGCTAGCATTAGCCCCAGGGTGAAAGTACTTAGCTGTAAACAATGAGCATCAGCTCTAAAGAGCATTTACTAAGTTAAATGTTGTACATTAGTACTAAGAAAAATTGTGTGTCCGAACATATATAATATGAAAAACAGTACAGCACAGTACTTTTTCTAGTGACTAGCGGTGTAGTGCAACCAAACTCTACATCACTGTTTTTAAAGTGACATTTTATTGCGTACACAGCTTCATTACCAAGCCATCTTTCAGAAGTCTCAAACTCTTGTAAATTGTCCTTCATCTCCTATGTAACACTGGAATGTCAGATTAATATTAGAGAATCTGTTTACTATGGTAAACCAACTGGAGTTTTTTTTTTAAAAGCGTATTTGGCGTACAACAAAAACAACTGATAATTCACCAAAACTCACTGAAATATTATATATAATCCTGTAATATATATATTATATATATATATATATATATATATATATACGTCTGTATATAAGGAGTGCAACGGTTCAATATAAGGTTCGGTTCGAGTTCGATTTTCACCTAGACAGGCTTATGGAGTGTTCACGGTTCGGAAGGGGGTGGGGCAATTGGTTACTGCATTTGCATGGTGTCTCAATGCTTAATCACCACGCCTGAAGGCGTTTGCAGGCCAGCCAACTTCTCCCCTAGGCAAACAACAACTATCACACAAGCACATATCTGCAAAAGTGTTCACACATGCACAAACTTATGCACACATACACAATAGGTGCCACCAGCTTTGTACAATTCCCCATTTATCCGGTGAACGTCTTAATCTCAGTCAATTCACACTATAAGCAGAAAGTGAAAGTAAAAATTAACCTCTTGGAATGACGGAATAATGACGAAGCCCTTCGGCATCTGACTGATTCTCTCAGAGACAAAGAGAGACGAATCTACTTCAACATGCTGATAACGGTATAGCCTATAGCTGTTTTCATTTATTTCCTTTATATTTCTCTTGTGGCCTGTACATACAACAAGATAATTTCAAGTAGCCCGAAAATAATTGTTAATTTTACCACCGCGCTGTTAACTACACACAGGACCTAATTTGCAGGTTGCGACGACGGGGGAGAAGTTTTTAAAGTCGGTGCTTGAAATATGTAAATATCCCCTCTCAGCACACATACTCCCATCTTCTCCTTCTGTTTTTTTGAAAATATTTCATTGATTTTTATTGATGACTGCTTAGTGTTAATATAATTTGAATTATAGGACTATAATTCATTGTAGGTAGCCTATAGCCTAATAGACCTGTTTTAAAAGGCACCTTTTTTTAAAAATACAGCATTTAATACATTGAAGAGTATATATATCAACACTCTTTTCCTCGCAGCGCATCAGTTATGCGTTAATTATTGCGGGCAAATTAATTGTACTTTTAATTTAATAATAAAAGTAACTATATATATTATAATAACTAATAGGCCTAATAAAAATAGCGCGTCAGAAATGTAACAGGCCTACGTTAATTGGAAATGCCAAATCCTCTTAAGATCGCCAATAATTTATGTTTATTGACAATATCTCTGGCTATCGTCGATACAAGATCATCGACTTTCGACGCACCCGGCAACGCGAGGTTATCACGTGAAGGCAGCATGTTGCCTGTTACGTCGTTGGGCTGCGTTGTTGAGCGCAGTGGCACTGATTTAAAATCTCACGCACAAAGGTGCTTCGGCCGCTTTTATTTTCCAAACAGTAAAAATATATATGTCATATTATAGTTAAGGCATATATTTCCAAAAAGGCGATAAAGCTATATATATATACTTATATATATTTATATAATTAGAGAATCATGTGCTGGGCAACAATTAGTCACATCCAAATACAAATTTTTGGGTTTATATAATATATGTGTGTGTGCTGTGTATATTTATTATGTATCCATTAAAGAAAAAAAAAGAGGAAATACATAACTTTTATAGCTTAAAATACATTCATTGTATATTTCATAGGGCACATATAAATATTCATTTATTGTAATATAAAAGCTGTTTTAATTCATAAATTAGAAGTTATAATAAATGTTATATAGCATATACTGTAATGCTGAATGGCTACATAATGCAATTTTATAGTATATATTGATATCAGTGATGCTGGCTATCATAAAAAAGAAATATATTAAAAATATACTGTCTCATTTGCAAATAAAAGTATATTTAAAAACTTTGTTTTTGAGATGCGATAATCATAAATTTTAGATTAATTAGTTGATTTTTTTTATCATTGACAGCACTAATATATATATATATATATATATATATATATATATAATAAACAAAACACATTTTTCTTAAATGCAGATAACTCTATTTTTATTTATTTTCAGAAATCATGTTTTTTTTATTGTGCATTCCAAGTAATATCAATCAAACTGCAGTTGGGTTGTTTTGATTAAGTAATAACTTAAACAAATACAGGTAACTTACAAAATTAAAGTTCACTGAAAGTATGTTTTTTTTAATATATTAAAAGTTTGTTTTATCCACCTTTTTCTTGCCGTAAAAATGGGCGCGGCCATTTGTAAATTCTATGGGTCTAGCTTCTATGGGTCTAGTCTCATCCGCGTCCAGCTATTTTTAGCTGTTCAAAACAGTTCGTTTTGCTGCTTGCTATTGAAAATTGGTGTGTCTTATCATATTATTTTAATGTATTATCTTAATTATGAACACACTGGTTTGTAGTGCAAACAGTTTTACCGTTTACTGCACGTTGTTATTCTCCTCGTTATTTACCTATAGCGGCTAATGAACTGGAAGTCTCACCCATAGGCTTACTTCCGCGTTGAAGAAAAAGGTGGATAGCAAAAGTAGATAACTCCAACAGTCTTTTTTGGCAAAAGCAGATAACTCCACATTTCAAGTTTCAGAATCACAAAAAAAACGAAACACTCGTTTTATCTTTGTAATCTCCTCAGCTGACAATGTAGACGCCTGATAAGCTTTGTTGATGTGATCATAGACTGTATGGTTGTGATTACACGCAATACCCAGAGCTTTTCCCTCACCATTGTAACGTGCTGCTTTTGCAAGGTTCCGTGAAAAAGGTTCAGCTTTTATTTTTATTTTACACCCCGAAGAAGATATCACATGTTCATCAAGTTCGTCGAAATTATCCATCCTCGATCACTTTTAAACAGCAGTGTCTATATGAATGTACTGACCCTTTAACTATTTTCCATTTACATAGCTTTTTTGTTACTAGCTACATTTTCCAGTGAGTTGCTTGGCTGCAGTTTAACTACTTTAAATTAGCTTATAACATTTTTCATTAGTAGCTTGTAGTGTAGCCAACTACTTTTTCATGAGTAGCTTGGCTGTAGTTGAACTACTCTAAATTATGAGTAGCTTGTAGCTTGGCAAGCTACAGTTTCAAAGCAGCTTCCTCAGCGCAGGCTAATGTGTTGCTGAAACAGCAGAGCAGCACACAGGCTGATGAGTATTATATCAGGACATCCCATGCAATCAAGATCAACGGGGTGAGATTAGCATATTCCTGAAAGGACCCGAACCACTTCAAAGCCGGTGCATCGTTTACCTACGGTTTAATTTCAGGGGCCCCGAGTGATGTTTGGTCAGACGTGCAACACGTCACAAACATGATATTGCTTTACCATTTAATGACCCGTGTACTCACACAACGCAATCTCTGGGCATATCAGGTCACTCTGAGATCTCACAGGAGCATTTAGGAATGTGCTCTGCTGGTTACCACCTACTGTAGAAGTCATTTGTTTTCCACTGACAGCCAGGAGAAAGCGATCTCCCGGTGCCAGACTGACAACATGCTGAAATCCTCCACTCGCATAATTAGAATCTGGACACAAACACGATCTCAGGTGAAGAGAGAAAGACACGTACCGTGCGATTGGTAACTGCACAGCGAAAACCTGTTGGTACTCCAAAAGATCCCATATGTAACACACACGGATTCACTAAACCAACCCAGCAACCTTGGCCTGAGGAGCGTTTGGGACGGACAGGAACTGGAGATGCCCCGGTTAATGTGGGACAATTTAGAATGTCATTACAGTTTAAACATCACGGGAGGCCCAGGGTTTGATCCAAATCCTTGTGATCAGACTTTCCAAACCCTTTCCTCAGTCTTTCCTTAAGCTTGATAGAAATAATAGGGAGAGTGTAATGAACAAAGCAAGCCAGTTGGATCTGAATTGCGGAGCATCTTAAACCATTTAAAAACAGTGACTGTTTTCTGCCTAAGGGATGATTGCAGAAAAGGACACTGACAAGATAAAGTGTTTGAGGACTACCAGTGATGCTTCAGAGCTGTCCATCATCCAAGCTCTTCACATCCAGGACTCAAGCCCCCATGCTGCACCTGGTGTTACTCAACTACTCCATACTGAATTCTAGACCCTTAAACTGCTTACTGATGAGAGTTTATATTAAGACTTGACAAGCATGCATTTCTTTCCTGGCATATTCCCTATTAAAGCAGAAAGTTGGCATGTCTCTATTTTTTTTAAACAGTCAATAGTCTTTCATTTATATCACAGCCATGAACAATGATGGGTACTTGCTTTTACTATCAAAGAGGTTTATAATATTGAGAAAGCTCTATCTGTTAGCATTCACAGTCAAAATATATACTTTTATATGGTATTAGCAATTTACAATTCATTTAGTCAGAATAAACCGCTACTTTTGAATGGACATCAATGGAGAAAATAGCTTTTTGCCACTAGAATGTCAATGTTATAGTGCTATGCTAAGCTTGGAAGCCAAGATGTTAGTTTGCCAAGTGAAACAAGCAAAGGTAAAATGTATGTGAATAAAAAAACATTACATTTTCATGATTTGGGAAAAATACAACAAATACATGTAAGAACTACCTCAGCGAAAAGATAAAGACTAAACATGTTAAATGTGCATATGTGCTTTAAATAAACTATTTATAATTTCATAAAAAAAGTAAAAGAGCACATAGATGGCCTCAAAGCTAGCAGATACGGAATAAAAGCCACAAAATTGCAATTTTCATGGCGCACCATTCTTAAAGTCATCATCAAGACCACAAATCTGGCCTCAAAAGAGGTGTAATACCCAAAATATGAGAATTATAGATGAGATAATCCATTTACTTGGCCAAGAAAACCCACAATCGAATAAAAATCAATTGCTTTGGTCCATTTCTTTAACACACAGGTGTTTCCTTGTAACTCCTTTTCCAAAGGGTTACTTCCCTGCCTTTATGCAAAAGTTAATCTCCCTGATTTATGGTAAATCTTACAGCTGGGAAATGGGAGACAAGTACGACAGATAAGTCATGGGCGATGTGTTACGCTATCAGCACCAGACACTATTCGCGTGGAAGCGGAGGAATGTGTGCGCAGAAGCTGTTAGTTCCCAGAACTGCTGCATTGATACATATCCATAAAAACACTACTGGGAAACTAATCACATAAAACACTCGGACATTGATCAATACAAGCCGTTTGTCTTTAAACATGATCCATTGATGGCCACGCGGCACTATTCACAAGTCTACCCAGACGGAATGGAAAACATCTGTGGGCTTAAGAGCCTCTCTCACATACTATGTCTTTGTCACCTGACCCAATGGTGTGACAGTCACGGCTGGATGAACCACATTACGAGCCAGAACCATCTATGTTTCCAGTAAAACTTACAGCCATTTATTATTTCTCTATTCTTCCAGCCCAGTCTTCCTCTTGTTGCTTAGCCAGCTTTGGAGAAAGTGCCAGTGGGATGTCTACAGCTTTGGCTGCCTCCAGCTTTCTCTTCTGTCAATCATACGGATGTCTCTTGATAGCACAGCCCTCAAGGTTTAGAGAAATAAGCTGCAGAATTCCAGAGAACCTTCAGCTGACATAATGAGGAAGACAGTACATGCGCATGAGAGAGGTAAAGCAAGTGAAAGGGATGTGACAAAGACAGATAGAGAGAACTGTGGTCAATTGGACAAACTTCAGCCAAAAATCCAAAGGATATTCCATCTGGTGCAAGTAAAAAAAAAACTAAAAAACAAGTGAGTCTTCCGGGGAAGTTTTAAGAAGACTTTGATTGATTCACTATATTAAAGAAAAACATTATTTCTGCTGTTATATGCAACGTCCTGCTGAGTATTATTCCTCTGGAAAACCACAAAGACTTTCATAAGAAGACAACACAGGGAGCAGCATGCATAAACTGTCAAGTAAAGGAATCGAAGAGAAGTTGATGAAATAATCTGTACAATTGTAAAACTGGTGGATGAATCTCTAGGGGAAAGTATACTTTACAAGAGAAAAAATATATAGAAATACTGTAAAGAAAAGGGTGAATTCACTAAATAGTTGGGGTGGACTGCGTGGAGCATTTTCATACAAAAAGTCTTAGGGGCCATTCACACAGAATGCATTTTTTGTGTCTAAAAAAGTGAGTCAGAGGGCATGGAATAAAAAAAAAAAAAAAAGGTCTAGAGACACTGAACTTTTTTTTTTTTTTACTTAAGCGTTGCATTTTTAGAATCCAGTGTCATGCTCAGAACCCTGCAAAAGACGCAAGCACAATGGTCAAACATGCCTGTCTTGAGCATGTTCACATAAAAAAGGGAAAAGCATCATAGTTGCACACAAAATTGCATTCTGTGTGAACAGCCCCTTAATCACTCTGCTCACTAACCACCTGCAATTCAGTTTAACCAGGTGCTAAATGCATTGAAATAGCATTGCAAAATTGCAGAAAAATGAGAATTCTGTCATCATTTACTCACCCTTATTTAATTCCAAACCTGTATGACATTGTACAGAGCAGAAAATTTGATATTTTAAAGAACGCTAAAGGTCCAAAGACCTATCTGTATACAAAATACTAAGACATTTTCAGAAGTCATACATACAGGTTTGGAACATCACGAGAGTGAGTAAATGATAACGATTTTCATTTTTGCATGAACTTTCATTGAATATGAAAAAAAAAGAATTCTACCATATCTCTATAAAATAATTCTCACTTAAAAATGTTTCTCAACTTCTATTTGTAGAAGCCTTTCATTTTGAATTGTATCAACTGATTATTGACTGTATCAACTGACAATTTATAGCATACATTAACAAAAAGGATAACCAAATGAAAACATACTGCTGCATTGATATTAGTTGCATCCAAAAGAGAGCAAAGTTGGTACTCCACACCCAAACACATATTTCATCAAAAATCAGAGTCAGAAACAGACTATCATTTGAGGAGCAGACTCTTCCTCAGCAGTTGGCTTCTAATGCTGAGGATTTGTCAGTGGGATTCCAGTCTTAATGAAACTTGCATCTCTGGTTATTTGAAGACAAGTAGAATGCCAGATGGAGACTTGTTGAAAAGAAAGTCACATCTAGTCCGCTCTTCAGTGGTTTTCAACAGAGAATAATCACAGGAAGAGTATCATACAGAACAAACTATATAAAAAAATAATAAAAAAAAATTCACTGGAATTGAACAAATCAGGGCTCTCCAACCTTAATGTGAGTGTGAGAAACTTGAGGTAACGAAATAATCTGAAGCAGTATTTTTCTACTAGTTTATAAACACAAAAACAAAAATGCTTTTTAAATTGAACTTAAATGCATTTAAATTCATTTAATATAATAATAAAAAAATAATAATAATAAATAATAAATTAATCAAATTAAAACAATTTTTTATCATTCTTTTTAAATTATCTCAGTGTGACGTTATCGGGGTGATGGTAGATCACCAAATGATTACGACTCAATATGTCTGTATGTAGATAGTTGTCATATACAGCATGTAAATCAATTTTGGTTGGACATCACTTCATATGCCTGTGTATTCATCGGGTGAACATGGCAGCACTGAAAGAAGAACAATGAGAGATGATGTGCGGGAAGCCTGGATCTGGTTAGACACTGGGCTGTAAACAACCAGAGCGATGAGGGATGAGTCATGGGTGTGTGTATAGTATAAGCTTATGCACACAGTAAAAAAAAAAAAAGCATCATTTTGTTATATGATCTCTTTTTCCATCCATTTAAACTAACACAATCATTTCTGTCATTTTAACTTTCAAAATGTTGTATGTTTTCAGTTGATTTTCAATATATGACAATATATTTATATAAAAAAAGAGTGCCATAAGGAAAGTATTATGAACTTCAATGTGAATAGGAAAAAATGATGAAAGAAACAAGATCAGATTAAAGCACACCACAAAACAGACCAAATAGCACAAAAAAGTACAGTAATATGAACTAGCAGCAGAGAGAATAGACTGCAGGATTAAACTCTGGGGCCTACCAGCAAGTGAAGAGAAGATGTTAATGAAGCATTAGTGGACTCTCCAGAGGACTTGACTTCAAGAGGAAATGATATGCGGCACAAGACGGGTACAGAGAGTGAACAGCAGGAAAGAAGTCCAGGTGGAAGGAAATCCAATGGGACAGGAGCCCCAGAAGCATGAGACCTGCCTGCTGCCATCTTTGATCATAGGCATTTAAGTCTGGTCAAGGAAGCTTTTGAGTGAATCACATGAGCCATAAATGTAAATGATGATAGGCTGATGGTACCACAAGAAAGCACACAGTCCAAACCCTTCACTAATGACTATTCTGTGATGTTAAAGGCAGCAGACAGAAAAAAAAAAAAAAAATTAAAGTACATTTTTATGCTTTTAAGAGCACCCCTAAATGGTCACTGTAAAACCATATGAATTGTAAATATTTTATTATATTTTAGAAGTATGTTGCTTCAATTTTTTTTAATACCTTTTATTATGTCTGAAAAATATTTCAAAACCAACACAAGGCATGGCCTTAAAATGGCTTTATACTGTACACAACCATTCAAAAGTTTGGGGTCAGTAAGATTTGTATTTTTTTGAAAGAAAAGTATCGTTTTATTCAGCAAGGATGCATTCAATTGATCAAACATGACATCACAAAAGATTTCTATTTCAAACTTCTGTACTTTTGAACTTTCTATTGACCAAAGAATCCTGAAAAAATGCAGATCATGATTTCTACAAAAACACTTTTACAACTTTTTAAGATATGTCTCTTGAGCACCAAATCCACCAAAACCATATTAGAAATTATTGCTGAAATATCATGTACCATTGTCAATATGTAATAATATTTCACAATATAACTGTTTTTACTGTATTTTTGATCAAATAATGCAGCCTTTGTGGGCATAAGATACTTCTTTTAAAAGCATTTAAAAAAAAAATCTTACTGAACCCCAAACTTTTGAATAGAAGTGTAGGTCTGAATCAAAGTCACAGAGAGAAAAACACAAAAGACAAGACACTGGGTGTAGCACCAAGTGAAAAGACGATGTAGAAGGAAAAAAGGCACCACAAAGAAAGATCCATTTTATATGACCTCATTTCCTGTCACAACTAGCTGTGAAACGTCCCATCTTGCTGAGATAAAATATCCATGCATTCTGTTAAAACGTACAACATATTGCTCCTATTTTTGCCCCTCCATCAATACGCCAGACTGGAATAATTCTATGCACATTGTTTTAAATTGTTAATAATGTGCAGGTAACCAGGGGAAGCTCGGTCCAGCACAAACCGGTTCGGAGAGCGAGGGGGTCTGGCCTTCATTAGCCATTTCATTCCCCCTCAGCACCTCCACCTCAGCTCAAGGTCTGGAACCATCCATTTACATCTGTGTAATTGGGGACACATGCAGGTTCACATGTACTAAATCTACCCCGTCCTGACAGCTCTACCCCCTTCAGGGTGTCTTGACAAAGCCTTGATATGATCAAATGCTACCTCTTCCAGTTCCAATGGGTCTGTCCCTCAATAAAGCAACAATAAGCAGCCTAGCCCTGAGATGAAGCCAGCATCTGATAGCATATGGAAGATGTTTACACTAATATTGCTGTTCTGATGTTATCACATGCCTTTATTTAGTGGATCATATGTTCCCGAGAGAGGAGCTCTAGAAGTAGGGACAGATTTTCATGGAAATAGATTAGATGGGGGGTCAACTTATGCAAAGACACATATTGTCTACTGGGGTGTTCTGTCTTTGAAGCAAAATAAGTCTTGTGGAATGAGCGCAGACATTTTTGGAGATACAACAAAGCATTTTTGGGCTGCTTTTAAAGTATGATTTCAATTACAGTGACATAGTTCTAGAGCATCCATGGGATTTTAAACAAAAGCATATCTATGGGATCATAACCAGACAGAATAACAAAACATAGCTAATGAAAGGACAACGGACATAATAGTTAAGAGATATTGTTGCAAACTGTGGTCCCTTTGAAACAGCATTATGAATTTCAGTAATTTTTATCGATTTGACAGCACTGGATAACAACAAAACTTAAACTGAATTGAGCTAAATGATGACACTATCGTTTTCTGTAAAGCTGCTTTATAGCAGAATTCAATTTGTTTCATAATTGATGCATTTTGGAACACTGCCGCTATTATTAAACTGAAGTGAATCGACATTTGAACTAACTTGAGCTGAATAAAGACAATATTTCCTAGAGCTGCTTATACTGTAGCTGAATTGAACTTGTTTCATAAACGATGAACTTTACGCAAATATTCAACTGAACTGAATCAACACTGAATTGAACAATGACACTATTGTCTTTGTAGATCTGTTTTACAGCAGAATTTGAATTTGTCTCATATTCGACATCATTAATTCTGTTATTTTCCTGATTATTACTGTGATGCTGCTTTGAAACAATCTGTATTGTAAAGCACTATATGAACAAAGGTGACTTGACATTCACTTTAAATTATGGACATTGAAATAATGAATCAGCCACCGCCAATGACATTCTGATTACAGTTCTCACGGCCATTTAAATGCCCGAAAGCTATCAGGACGAATCGCATAAGTACCTTCAAACGATTACCCTCGAGATCACGTTAAGATAACTTAAAAGGCTCATATGGACGAAACCTGTGTTGAGACAATCTTATCGCTCCATAATAAAGCCAAATACCTCACATTTTAGCAAGGGCGCACAGTCTGTATGTCTTAAATTGGCTTGTCTTTAACTAGAGACTGATAAATTTTAGCAGCCTCATGTGGAACATGCACACTGCAGTTAGTATTTTAAGTAAATTGAACCAAAGTGCCCTTTCAGTGATATGATGAGCAATAATTTAACCCGTTCTGGGTTCTTCCCATTACAGTAAGAGTTTCTCGGTCTCTCTGGGGAGGTTTTGGCCCATTGGTCTGTAGACTGATGTGCAGCAGTGCCTTTGATTCCGCACATCTGGAAAAGCTGCTCAGCAGTTTAAGGCTGTCCACATACAGTCTTTGCAACGAGCAGCCACTGCTGACAGTCTATAGAGGCCACTGCTCCCACGACAGCAAGCCCCCTTTCCTTCTGGAAGACTGTTTTATCAAGTCTCATGCAAGCGGTAATAAAAGTTTTGGTTTTTAGTGGGGGCTTGTGCATGAATGAGAAAGGGAGACTAGATTTTCTTGCCAAAGACCCACAAATATGATCACCTTGTGGGGGACTCTAATTCTAAAATATAAACCAAATTTTCACATATAAAAGACCCATTTGTATACATTTTATGAAAGAAAAATAAGTGTGATATTATAAAGACAGAAAAAATCAACTACTTCCAAAAACAATTTGCTATTGTAAATAAGTAATCTGTAAATAAACTCTACATAAGTTATCTGTAAATACTAAACTTAATTGAGGCATATCTGAGATATTTTTTCTTTCTTTTTTTGCCACAAAGCTATTTATATTTTTTTCTTACTGTTAATAATGCTGTCAGTATAATTAAATAATTTGCAAATAAAATTAATTTTGCCAAGTCTGCAGAAAGTAGTTTATAGCAGTGAAAAAAAAAAAATAATATATATACACATTTAAAAAAACAAATCTATTTCTTTAAGACTCCGTACTACTTTTCTTTGGAATCCTTTGGGGTCCCTAGACAATAGTTTGAAAAGCCTTGTTCTGGCTTGTTGCTAGAGTAGATGGTTTCTTTCATAATTATATTTATTATATAAAGTCACACCAGTATTTTCATTTTGCATAAAGGCTCGTCCTGACAGCAAATGTCTAAACTTCATAGCCTTCACTAAAGGAGTGCCAGAGCATGTATGCACATCTAACAGATATAGCTCAATAGAACGTGAGAGCAATAAGTTTGACTAATATATACATTTTGCATTCAGAAGTGTAAACACTGTCTTCCCCCATTTACAAAAAACCTTAACTTAAGAATGTGTTGCAGTCAGTTGCAGGCCATAGTTTGTGTAAACCATTGTGTAATATAAAAGAAATCCTGTCCCTAAAACATACCAAACCGTGACTTCAAAACGAGGTATGTACGGAATCTTCATTTTTGTGTATGGTTACACTCCTAATTATACTTATTGCTTATTATTTTCATGGAAAGGGTACTTTGGTGGTTTAATTTACTAAAAACACAACCTGCTGTATGCACAGTATATTCCAAATGAGGCTGCTGAAATGAATCTCAGTTAAAGACAAGCAAACATGACATATAGATTATCATCATGTTAATTTGTGATGCTGTGCAATTGCAAGAATGTTCTGGAAGGTTTCTTACTGGTAACAGACCCCATCCCCAAGTCATCGTCATCATCTTCTTCAATGCAAGTCTGGGACTTTTAGCCTGTTTTATCATCCACAAGACAGATATTTGAAGTCTTATCAATAGCTCACCTCTCTTCAGCAAGCCACATGATTTGAGGCCATCAGCCATGTCCGTGCTAAAGTTTGAAAACTCCCTAAGTATAAGCAATACTAACAGCTTTAGCAAGCACCACTAATTAACAAATGAAAATAAATGGACCGACACCAGACGGGATTAAGATGAGTGACATTAAGGCGGCTGGGGTAAATGGTGGATGGTGGTCTGTTATGCAATCAGTCTGTTCTCCTCCATGATGCATCAGGGTGGATTAGTCAGCTCACAGGAGCTCATAAATTAGCCTGGTGGAATGTGAACGTCTGCCAGCCTCTTGCCTCAAGAAGCTCGGCCCTGCTCAAGCCATCACCTGCCTGTGGTCTCTCATCTTCTTTGATCCATCCACCACTTTTCCTTTCTCTTTCACATGTTTTTGATCTTTCTTTCTTTGTCGCTTTTGAAATCATCAAATAGTTGCAGGAAGACGAAAGCGAAATGAAATACACTGCGGTTACGATGGAGGTCTGCTTGACAGAACTGCAAAATATTTTAACCTGATGGCATTTATAATGGGTTTTATATCATACGCTCATTGATGCTAACTAATAAGCCACATAAGGAGGATACATTCCGCTGTAATTGTAGCCCCAAATGTGCACTAGAGCTGTCAGCTCAAAGACTAACAATGTGGTGGAGTTGAGTTAATATTCCCGGTGCATAACAAAGTATGGGATTCCAATTGTTTTGCTTAAAACTAATCTAACATAGCATAGCCTCACCTCACAAAAAAGAAACAAAGCCATTGTGAATAAGGTCAAACTAAACACCACTTTATGACAGAACTGGAACGCTAGTCATTCATCACTCCTTGAACCCTAAAATGGTCGCCTTGACCTCACTTCTCCTGAGAGACAGCAGGGTCAAAGCAGGCAAAGGATGTCTGGTGACCCCCCTCATGACTCCTGCTTGGTGGTATGGGGATCTGAGGAGGAGCAGACATGCTAATGAGTTTTACAGCAAGTCTACGCAGCTTCTTAGAGCAGTTTTGCTCAGTTGTGTGAAAGAAGGAACTAAGCTACACTGTCGTTTTTTCTACTTTTATTCAGCTAGGATGCATTAAGTTGATCAAAATGACAGTAAAGAAAAGAGAAAAGATCAACAAATGCTTCTGAACTTTTTATTCATCAAAGAATTAAAAAAATATTTCCAAAATATAATCAATCAGCAACTGTTTTCAACACCGACAATAATAAGAATTTTCAGCTTTGTCAGCACATAAATAATTATATTTTAGTTTAAGTTGTGTTAACAACACTTCACAATATTACTGTTTTTACCACATTTTTTCATAAAAATGCAACCTTGCTGAGCATATGAGACTTAACATTAAAAAAACTTGTCAAACTCAAACTTTTGAGCTGTACTGTAAGTTTAGAATCACTAATCGAAAAAAAAAAAATATCTTTGGAAGGATGTCATACACAATAGATAACAATAGAAAAATGACTGTCAGACAAGCTGTGTTGTGTCCTAATAATTAATTGAAGTAAATTATATTAACAATACGATAATGTTTAGTAAATATTTTGCAGAATATGATATAGGGGAAGTGCGTCCATCATGTTTTAATAGATGACGACCGTGTGGTCTAGTACTAATGTGCTGAGAGCTTACGGAGCGCTGCTGTGCCAATGAACTGTCAGCGCTCTGTGAATCTCACTGCATTCATTCTGCATGATCTCACCATAAACAAACTCCTGTACCCAGGCTTTGATATAAGCCCATTTGAGAGAAGTGAATTAACACACACAACTCCTACGCTAACTGAATATGTGTTCTGAACTGCTGCAGTAAGATGCTTTTTAACTTCACAATTACTACAAAAAAATGTGGTATTATAGCAAGAGAGTGAGTTAAGAGGTCATGACCATGAAAATGCCTTTGTTTATTAATGTTGAAATAATTACATTTAACTTTTATGAAATGGTCTGTAATGTCAAAAACTGCAGGACCTATTCTCTCAGCTGTGACTCTTTAGTTTTATAGGAATATTACAGCTCTGTTGAAGTATAAAGGATATGTTATTTGAAATAAAACAGTGCAAAATATATTGCTTCCACATGTGCTTTGAGAAAAGTCTCAAAGCACCTAATTGAAATCTGAAAATAATTTACTTGTTTCCCCCCCCCAAACACTGATTTTAGCTGTAATTTGAGAGAGAGAGAGAGAGAGAGAGAGAGAGAGAGAGAGAGAGAGAGAGAGAGAGAGAGAGAGAGATCCTCATTTTATTCATCATTCTATTCTAATTTCATTCATCTGTTTCAATCACATGACCTTCTCCTCCAAATTGTCATATTTATGATCATTGGGTGAAGGCAATGGTGGAGCAAAAAAAGATTTGAGATTTGAGACAATAATATAATATATAATATAATTGTTTACTTTATATTATTATTTTACTATCAATGGGTGAAGGCAATAGTGGAGAATTAAAAAAATCTATATATTTTTTTATATTAGGCAATCGTGCAGAGTAAAAAAATCATTTGAGATTTGAGACAATATAATATAATATAATACATTTTTACTTTATATTATTATTGTAAAGGCAATAGTGGAGAATTAAAAAAAATATTTAAGATGCAATGAAGAAGAAAAAAATCATCATCATATAATATAAATATACATATTATATTTATATATTGTATTTTGTTACATATATACCTAAACAAATGAGCAAACCAAAAGGTGTACAGATATACAAGTTTTTATGGCTATTGTAGCATGATAACACACTGAGTAAGTTGATAAGTTTGGGTTACAAAAATTGCGGTAAGGTCACATAGTGCCGTTACGTGAAACAGATGAATACAGGGGTTTAGGGGCAGTTTCCATAGTGACGGTTCTATCTAAACACCAAAACATCATGAGGTCTCATCATACGCCAGGGAGATGCAAATCTGTATCTGTTTCCCCAAAACACAAGGACACATATACACACACGATGTTGAAGAGGCCATTCCACTGTGAATCCTATCCCTTTCCCAATCACTTCTAATGGATCAAAGCCACTACAAAAAAGGACAAAGTCATTGCCAAAATCAGCAAATGTCCAGTCACTCCACAGCTGGGGCTCTTGTGTCTTCCCTCCACAGAGAGAAACAGACACAAGTCAGAGAAAAGAGACGCAGGGAGGGAACAAGTGAGAGAGAATCAGTGGTGAAAGAGAAGAGTTAGGGAGGGAGGGGAGGGGGTCTCCATCTGTCCATCTCCAGGGTCTCATTGATCAGTAGGATCAGAGGGGTGAGTGCACCGTAAATCCTTTGGAATTCCAAGAAGGCCAAGAGAGGGAAAACAAAGCCTGTGCTTCTCTCCCTGTCCCATCCTCTAATCAGTCACATATGACCACAGAAAGAGAGAACACAATTTACTCGTTTCTTCTTTTTATGTACATTTTTACATAATTCAACCCAACACTCTCCAAAAGAACTCATCAGATCAGTAACAATGTTACACATGAGCAGTGTTCTAGTTTACTATGGTAACTTAACTACATTTTTCAGTAGCGTTACAACTGACACGTTAATGCTATAAAACGCTGCTACATCAATGTTTTTTTTTTTTAACTGTTCAATTTCTGATATTACACTGCCACACACACACACACACAGTTTGGGGCAGGTTTAAATATTGTGAAATATACACATAACATTTTAAATTTAAAGGAACTGTTTTCTATTTTTTAAATATTATTTATTTCTATGATGGCAAAGCTGAATTTTCAGCAGACATTACTCCAGTCTTCAGTGTCAGAAATCATTCTAATAATATTCTGATCTGGTTTTCTTAAGCAATGGTTATTACTATAAATGTTGAAAATGGTTATGCTGCAAAATATTTTTGTGGAAACTGAAATTCATTGATAAAAGATAATTTTTTGACTAGAAATCTATTTAAAGCAGAAGTAGAAATCTGGTAACATTATAAATGTATTTACTGCCACTTTTTTATCAATTTAATGCATCCTTGCTAAATAAAAGCATTATTTCTCTCAAAAAATCCTTCCTGACCCCAAACGGTAGTGCATATATGAGAAATGTAGCTTCTTTTGTTAGCAGCTTTAGTGAAGCGAACTCCTTTTTTAAAGTAGCAGAATTAAGTTTCACCTTAGCATTAACTTTGAAGAACAAAAAAGCAAATCTTCAAAAAGCTCAAACAGTAAATTGGTAATCATTCAGTATCAAGCACTGCTTAATACCACGGTAAACCACATTATTTTTTCAAACTGAAACATGTATTAGCTGAATGATAAAGGTCAAATACCTTGATGTAATCTTACACCTATTTAAAATTGTTAAAAGCATTAATCCAACCTAACACACTGCAGTCATTTTATACACAGAGTTTTGTGTGAATTAACCCATCCATGGCATTCCTAACAGCTGCAGGAAGAGGGGCAGAAAAAGAGCTTCATCATACCTAAAACTGATGAGCTCTTGGGAACTGAGCAGTAGATTTAACCCAATAAAAATCCCTCATTTTGCTTTCAGTCTGGTCAGCCATAAATTGTACTCCGAGACACATCTTACAGCAGACCTTGTGCTACACATATTTTACCTTTATGTCCTTTCTCTTCCCCCCTTTCACTCAGTCAGCGGATTCATCAGCTCAGCAGAGGCTTTTGTCTAAATGTGCAGTTGTTATTAAAACTACTTGCAAAAGTTTTCACATGAGCGCATGATTGAACTGATTTCGTAGGACAGTGTTTCCCAACTTTGTACCCCCAGAGTCCCATCTGTAAGGCTCAAGTATACTTTCATCAACACCAAACCACAATGTGTTTCTCATTTACTGGATATCATGTTCCAATATCATTAATATTAATAGCATTAATAAAGTCTGTTTTGAATTAAACAAATAAAAACTTTTGGTAACAAAGAAAGCCACTGTATAATTGTACTATGAGCATCGTCTATCGTTTATACATGTATAAACTTGCAAACATTATGCACAGTTTATTTTCTTTTTTCAAAAGACGTTTAACTTCAAATAAATTCTTTCAATTCTGAAATTTCTAATCAAAGAATCGTGAAAAAAGCATCAGTTTCCATAAAAATATTAAGCAGCACCAACTTTTTCAACACTGATGATAATAAGAGATGTTTTTTTTAGCAGCAAATTAACATTTTAGAAAGATTTCTAAAGGATCATTTGAGACTGAAGACTGGCGTAATGGCTAGTGAAAATTCACTTTGACATCACAGAAATAAATATTATATTAAAATAATTAAAAATAAAATAATTAAAATATTACTGTTTTACTGTATTTTTGATCAAATAAATGCAGCCTTGGTGAGCAACTTCTTTAAAAAAAGGGTATTTAAATTTATTTTTTGTTTTGTTTTATTGGTATAACAGAGCTTTGTCCAAACTTTTACCCCATGTAGTAACCCCTCTGAACCTGCTCAAATTCTTATACACATACTTCTGTTTAGGAATAACTGTTGTAAGATGTTCAAAATCTGTTTGGGTCTAAAAAAGACAGAATTAATTAGCTAAAAATGAACAAAAGCACATGGTCCTCCTGTTATACATCTGCATTTCGCTATGATTCACTTAACATGCTATTTCTGGAACTGTATCTAAACACTACGATCGGCCATAGCGAATGACCGTGGCTAGTTAGTTTCCTGTTTTCCACAGCATACGGTCTCATTTTTCATCAAAATATGTCCGTCCTTAGCTGCGTATGACCTGAGGTTTCCCTTCACAAGCATAATTAAGTTTTTGTTTATTTATTATTGAGTAAAACCGAGGCCATAGCGTCTTTCATGTAATTATGCGGCAGAATGGAAGAGTTTGCATCCAGACAGACTACGTATATTAGCTTTGAATGGTTGTAGTTTTTACCTAATAGACTTATTTATCTACCTATCATTGATATAAACTGTTTGTGTGTGAACACAAAAAGTGTTTGTTTAGGGAAAGCTTAGTTGTGGCCCAAAGAAGTCTGCTGGTGGAATCTGGGGTAAATGTTTCGGGAAGTACCACCTCTACGCTCTGTTCTCTAGGGTATTTGCTCAACACAAAGTCTTTGAGCATGTGTGTGTGTGTGTGTGTGTGTGTGTGTGTGTGTGTGTGTGTGTGTGTCACTCCGAAAGCTCAAAGTCTTCCTGTAGGACACTGAACAGCACCGCAGAGCAACACTGGGTCCATTAGAGCTCATCAAGAGATTGCCTTCACAGAGAGCAATTACAAGTCCACAGAGCCATGAACCTTCCTGAAGCCCTGCCAACAACATCTGAGCACCATGTTTCCACAGGACGGTTGACCTGCCTTAGAAATGAATGCCAAATTAATTGCTAAAACCCTAATTCAATTTAGTACGGCTGAGCGAGAAAGTTTATTTTGTCTCCAAGATTATCAGAAGTAAGGCTATGCATTTAGCGAGCGCAGCAATATGACAAAAATAAGTCAAGATGGCTGCCAACATTCCTGCACAACCTATGGTACAATTACACAGAACAGATGGATTAATGAATGGAACATTTACAGTAAATTGGTGGAGAGAACCGGAGCGCAGAAAGCCCGTCCAACTACTAAAGACACACAAACAAAAGACAAATTCTTGTTTAGTTTAGCATTTCTGTGGAACTATGTTAAGTGCACTAGATATTCCCACTTCAGTGCTAGTTTTAGTGCCAAACCACTAGAAATGTAGAGAAAGAAGATGCAAGAGACAGAAAGAGGCAAGATTGTGTGTGTGTGTATCAAGAGAAACAATGTATATAGAAGTACACTGCCCTTCAAAAGTTTGGAAACGCCCTAGAAAAGTGGGGTTTTGGACGATATCACACTTCCAAGAACACGTCCAAGTTTGACCCCAAGCACACTTCCAAGCTGTGCAAATCCTATTTGGAGAGGAAACAGTCAGCTGGCATCATGTCTGTCATGGAATGGCCTCCCCAATCACCCGACCTCAACCCAATTGAGCTACTAGGAACTGGACCGTGATGTCCGTAAGAAGTGTCCAGCAGTGTGAATCATCTTTGGGCAATCCTTCAGGAGGCTTGGAGTAATATAGTCAATGTTTGAATAAACTGACAGCTCGGATGCCCAGATTATGCAGAGCTGTAATAGCTGCTAATGGTGGATATTTTGATGAATCGAAAATTTAAGTTTTTTCTATGTATAAACTGTTTATGTAATACAATATGTTTTCGTAGTTTGTGTTGTCCCTTATCAGTGCAAAATTATCACAAATTAAAAAGGATTCATGCCAATATTGTCCAAAACCCCATTTTCTAGGGCGTTTCCAAACTTTTGGAGGGCAGTGTATAAGCTTACACACATTTATTTCCATTGGATTTTGCCTGAGTAAAAGTACCATGGTATTACCACTGATATGCCTCGGGGGGCTATACCATATGTCAATACCATAATATATTAATATGGTAATCATTTAGTACACTGTTATATTTATAAATATGATGCTATTACTGATACCATCACTGTAACCACCATATTAACTCACTATTGATGTACAAAGACTGAAAGAAATTTTAAAAAGCTAAAAGATTTAAATTATGAGAGCCTGTTTCCATAAAATATAATGCCTGTAACTGTGAGAAAATTTTTCAAATATGAAATAACATATATGTGAGATATAAAGTCACAATGGGAGTCACAATAACAAAAACAACGAATAGTAATTCTGAGATAAAAGGCAAACTGAGAAATAAATGAGATATAAGGAATGAGAAACAGTTATAATAAAAAAAATTAAAAAAAAAATTAAAGAGAATTATAAACAAAAAAACATAAATTGTTATTTAAGGTCACATTTTGAGATGTAAAGTCACGATTCTGAAAAATAGTCAATTATGAAAAATAAAAAGTCAAGGCATCATATGTGATATAAAAAAAAAATCACACATTGAGATATAAAGTCACAGTTCAGAGAAACTCACACTTAAAAAAAAAAAAAGAATTACAAATTATACAAAAATAAAGCCTTAATTGTGACAGTCACATTTTAAGATATAAAGTCACATTTCTAAAAAGAGTCAAATTTTTATAACACAAATTGTAACAAACTCATATTTTGAAATATACTTTTACAATGATAAAAAAAGTTGCAATTAGACATACAAAGTTTTATGATAAAGTAACAAATATGACAAATACTTGTTAGACACAGTCACACTTATGAGAAAAAATTGCAAGTGTGAGTTTTCCATAGAAAAGTGAACTATTAAGAGGCAAGTTATTCAGTTAAGAGCAGTTTAAAACAAATGTAATACAGATGAGAAAGAGGAAAACGCCTTATCAAGTCAACTGTGCACCATGTAGTTGTCCAATTCTGCCTCACAAAAAAGTCCCAACAGTTCCGTGTGCTCTCCAAGCTTTCCATAATGAAAAAGTACCAGCATCACAGGAAAGTCCCCACAGTGCAGCTCTGTCCCTGCATATAAAGGCTGGCTGTGGCTGAAAGCTCCTAAAGTTTTACAAGCTAACATTATCCCCCAGTGCTCTTAGAGACCTGATGCACCAGAGGGGACACGGTACCATAAACACACTTCAACTCTGCTGTGTCACATCCATTCATTCAGGAGCTGGTGACACATGGCACTTTCTATTATCTTTATTTTACATGAGGGTTGTAATATATATATTATTATTATTATTATTATTATTATTATTAAGTATACAAGCAATAGTTCAAATATGCAAATGATTTTGTCTTTTTAAGCCCCACCCACACTTGGTTCTCTCTGAATACAAAAACAGCTAATTTTGTCACTATTCACTTTCAAAAAACATAAACAAACTATTTGTTGTAATAAATTCAACTTTACATTTCAACCTAAAATACATCACGAGGCACCTGTGTTTTATTTCATTCCGTTGTGCTGCGTCTGGTTGTTTTAACCGCAAGAATGCATTGAATGTTTGGTTCATTGACATATTTCACTCGGTTTAGAACTGGAGTCTAGTCTGTCTGCTGTGATTTATGTGAAGCCAATGCCACTGAAGTGATGCTTGAGGTGTCTGCGAGAATCAGGGATCCCAAATCACCCGTGCTTCCCTTCAAACTCACTGAAGGTTAAACTCTTTTATTCTAATCCACCAATCCTTTTTTCCACCATACATCATCCACTCCATCCACCCCGATGACAGGCCTTACGTTCAGAATGACATCACAAAACTGAGGCAAAATGCTCCATTGCTTTGAGAACTGTGCTCTGCAAATGTAGCACAACTGATTTAGACTCTTTTGGCTTCCAGTAAATGGTGCGAACAGCCAAGTGCCACATGAGCTTACGCTGAGAGAGGTGAAGTTCTCCTCTCACACTCTGCCACTGCCATAATACCGGTCCTCATAAAACCCTAAACCACCTCTTTAGTTTCACACTTGCTCTGACTTTACAAGCAAAGCCTGTGGTGACACAACGTGTGTGGGGTTTGTGTGCATATGTACGAGCAGACTGGCATAAGACAAAAGCTACCTAAACCCTCTCACCCAGCATAGAACTTCCGCTTAAAGGTACAGTGTGCCAACTAAACCAAAGTAAATTTGTAGATTTTTATCACAGCCAAGAATGCCAACTAAGCTTCTAGCTAGTTAGGCCCTGTCCCAAACGGCCCACTTCATGTGCATACTTGCAGACGTCACCTGAAGTGTGGACTCAGAGATAAAGACCGTGAGGGTTTAGGGTGCGTTTTAGAGCAGGTCCTTAGTAGAATTTAATTTTTGGGGGAGGGGCTTTCTATACAGCATCCTATTGGACAAAAATATGTGTGGTTCAGGATGAGTCATCAATATTTTTGCTCCGTTTACAAGAGATAAAGACTTCTGTACTACATTTTTAGAGCATGTTGGACACTTTATAAACTCAATGTTTATGGCTTTTCTTACATCAGTAAAAAAAATGTGCTAAACGTGCTAAAGCTAATAGCAACTGTGCTAACAGCTAAATGCGTGCTTCTCTATACAAAGTTACACCGTGTCCTAACCAGATGCGACGATGTTATGAAGCAAGAGATGGGATTCTATTCTGGAATGGCAGACATTTTTGCGTGACTTTAATATTCATAATAAAATCGACAATCGATAATTCATCTCAGATCTTGAAAATAACTTCAAGGAAACGAGAATGTTCACAGTGTGAACTCTATGTGAACAAACATGACAAAGATCAGTCACTGAGCATGTATTTTGAAAAGTGTTAAAATGGTTTATTATTTGTTAATTTGATTATGTACTTGTCCATTTCGTTGTGAGTGCAAGACAGCAGTGCACTTGCAGAGAGAGAACCACATGCTTTTCTGACTGGCTGTTATTTGTGATTATTTTTGTTGTCTTGTAGCTATGTTGCATTTGGAATCGTATTGCATCTCATAGGGTTAGGAGGAAGTACAGGATAGTTCATCCCAAAATGAACATTTTGTCATCATTTACTTGCACTAATGCTGTTCCAAACCCATAAAACTTTCAATGATTCGAAACACAAATTAAGATATTTTAAATGAAACCAGAGAGGTTTCTGTCCCTCCATTGAAAGTCTACGTAACCAGGTGATCCAAAGGTCATAAAGGCGTCGTAAAAAAAATCATATGAATTGTGCGAGAGATACAATCTCTTTATATGATAACCAGATTTAATTTAGGCTATTATTCACACATAAACAGACATACATAGAGTGTATCACACATGGTAAACACAGAAGCTCAAACATGTACGCGTGATGCACAGTAACCAATGAAATTTGTTCTAGCATGTGACACATTTTAAAAGGCCTTTATGACTTTTTTTGGATGTACTGTGTTTTGGTTAACTTTACTTTAAATAGAGGTGCAGAAACCTCTCAAGTCTAAATTAAAAATATCTTAATTTGTGTTCCATGCATTAACCATAGTCTTATGGTCTTGGAATGGCATGATGGTGAGCAAATGTTAACAGAATTTTAATTTTGGGGTGAATTAACCCTTTAACCAATTCAAATAGAAGTGTTCCATTTGAGATTAAACTACCATTCAGAAATTCATATACTGTGACAGAATACATAGTCTACAGTGTAAGTGTATAGTGCCTTATTTGGGACACGACTTAAAAAATCAGTTACAGGTTTACACTTTTAACAATATCAGCATCTAGAAACGAACAAACTTGGACTAAAAGCCACAAAATTTCGATTTCATGGGGTCTTTTAAATTAACCCTATTATGTACTAAACCTAGCATAAAGCTAATATCAGCACCCCTAAATATACGAAATTAGCATGGACCCTGAAATCTTTCAACTGGGTGTTTGTAGACTATGAATTCACAGGTCTAAATAATTGTAATACCCTCAAAACAACAGAACTTCAAGGCTCTGTGTTACCTCAAGTCCACTGCCGTTACTCACAGACAAACCCTGAGTGTTTGAGTGATGAATGCAGGTGGAGGTTTCATTAATCATGTGGACGCAGAGAAAGGTGTTGGATAAAGAAAAGTGACATTAGCCTCGGTGTGTAATGCGAGAGCTCGAGGGCCAGTGAGAAGGCGAATGTGTGCGCATGTACGTTTTGATTCTAACCAGGCCTGGCTTGTCTCAGAAAACGGCTTGATGAAGCAGGAAGTCATCCAAACACAAGCTATGCGGGCTGAACGGAGCAAGGTGGTCTTGAACATGTGACACAAGGCCACACACAAAGATCTGCACCACCTGGAGAAAAAGACGCCTATGAGACATATCTATTATCAACCGATCTAGGTCCAGTTCTGTTCAGTACGACTGAGTTTGGTTGGCCGGCCAAGAACAGCTCTAATTGGATGAATGAGAGTACATTCTGTGCATCTGAGGCATTTCTAGAATCAGATTATGTAGATGAGAATTAAATTGACATATTCTGCAGAATCAGACAATTGAGGTGTACTAGATGTTGCATTTCTTGTCAGTTGCGCCATAAATTATAAGAACACTGTAAAACAAATCCAACAACGTTCTAGTATACAATATAAAAAAAATGGATACTCATTTTGTCATCATTTACTCACCCTCATTTTATTCCAAACCTTTATAAGCTTCTTTCTTATGTTAAACACAAAATAAGATATTTTGAAGAATTTTGAAGAACCAAACAGTTGTTGGTCCCCATTGCCTTTCCATAGTAGGGAAAGAATACTATGGATGTCAATGAGGACCATCAACTGTTCAATTACCAGCATTCTTCAAAATATCTTCTTTTATGTTCAACATACAATTCAGACAGGTTTGGAATGACATGAGGGTGAGTAAATAATGACACAATTTTCATTTTTGGGTGAACTACGCCTTTAAGCAAAAGGCAATCCTTAAAAGAATTAAATTTATCTTAAATTACGACTCATTTTAATTACCTCTTTTGCAAATAGTTTTTATTGTTTTAAAGGGGTCATCGGATGCCCATTTTCCACAAGTTGATATGATTCTTTAGGGTCTTAATGAAAAGTCTATAACATACTTTGGTCAACATTTCTCAATGGTAGTGTAGAAAACACCTTTTTTACCCTGCCAAAATCAGCTCTGTTTTCAGCAAGCCATTCTAGTCCATGTTGCTTTAAATGCTAATGAACTCTGCTGACCCCGCCCCTCTCTTCCGTGGGGTGACGAGCAGTACTGTTTACTTTAGCTGCGAAACTGGCTAACTAGCACATTATTAGGAGAGGCGATTTGCAAAGATTCATAAAAAACTCTTATACTCACTTCTTCTGTAGATGAAGCTGGATCACGAATGATTCGCACAAACAAACGCATTTAGGCAGATCGGGATCGGCGCATTCCCTTCAAAAACGAAAGTAACGTTAATCCTCTGCGTCTTCAGCGGCTCAGATGTCGGGAGTAAATGACGACTGCTATATTCATTATTACATCCAACAACAAAGCACCTCAATCGCTTAATCAGAGACATTCTTGTCTTCCCCTGCACTGGAGTCGACACAATGGCAGACAGCTCACAGCTCACTCAGGGCGAGTCTAAGGTAAGACGGTCTTGTCAATCAACTATCGTGGGAGGGGCCTGTGCATAACGTCATTCTGCCAGGAATCTCAGAACAGCCTGATTTGAGAAAGGGGATTTTAAAAAACCACTGGGTGGATTTATATCATGAAAGGATGGATGTGTACACACACTTCCAACACACATTTATGTTCAAACAACTTGTAAAGTGAATTTTGCATCCGATGACCCCTTTAAACAAACTAAACCAAATTCTATTAGATTTATGCTTAAACAATCAAAACATACTAAATAAAATGAATTTGCCATGGTGTAAGAATAACAAACAATTTAAATAAGATTCTCTGAAAACAAGTTTTATATTATGCAGTTTTACTACATTTATCGTGTTATGAGCATGTTTAGATACTTTTACTAAACAACAAGCCAAAAATACTAAAATTATTATTTGTTTTATAGTGAAACCCTTTTATTTGTCCCTCCCACAACTAACTAAATAAATGGCAAACTATTTGCTAGTAATGCAAGAATAATAAACGTAATTAAATTAACTCTTTCCCCGCCATTGACGAGATATCTCGTCAATTAAGAGACAACGCTTCCCCGCCATTGACGAGTTTTTACAGCAATCCGTGTTCTAGGTGTATTACGGTAAGGAATGTCCTGAATGAGTTACGGGACTTCCCGGGTCTTCCGTGTGTGTGTGTGTGTGTGTGTATAAACATATGTGTGTATATGTCTGTCTGTGTGTGTCTGTTTGCTCTGTTTACTGAATGCAATTTCAATTATTCATATAATTATTTACAGGTGAAAATATGACATCTGAATGTATATTGCTTGAAAATGCACTACGTTGATAAAAATGCATTTTTCTCAGTTTTTTGTCCAAAATGTTGTATTTCTGATTAAACCTATCTGCATTCAAGTGGTGATAAAACATGAACACATGACGATAGAATAACATAGTTTATTTTTGTTTAAAAGCAGAGGCTTGGTTCTTTATTTTGACATATAATATGTTCATATATTCATAGCAGAAAATATTCTGAAGGCCGTCAAATTTAGGTGAAAATCATCAAGAATGCTGGCGGTGGCTGGCAACTTTTTTTTTTAAAAACACTGGCGGGGAAAGAGTTAAGATTCTCATGTCATGTCTTTTTGCACAAGTAGTAAATTTATCTTGTTATAAGCATTTTTAGATATTTAAAATCTAAAAAACAAAAATACTAAAGTTAATTTTTTTAATAATGAATCACACCCTTTTATTTTTCCCCTCGCACATGCACACTTTCTCCACATATAAGGCATGCTTTTGTGATTAGCTGGCATCCATGAAAGGAAGAGTGATCATGCCAACAGCAGGCTGTGAGGATATGGGTGTGAGCGTGTGTAATTCTGAGGAATGAATTATGGGTATGTGGTTGCGATCCTCACTGTACGGTTTCACTTGTATATCTGACAACGTAAAGTGTGTTTACAGAGAGGGTTAAGGTCACAGTGACTTTCATTATCTATGTGCATGTTTGGAAAGATGGTTTTCACATCAGAGTATGCATCTGCATATGTACATTCATGTGGGTCTGCATAGATTCCTAGCGAGATGGCGCTGACTCAGGCCTACCGGTTCCAGCTTGGCCTGTAATCACAACCTCCTGCATGACGAGTGCAGAATCAGAGCGAAACTGCAGCCCATGGGCCCCAAAGCTCCCATAAATCTCAGTCTGCTCATGAGGGTGTGGTGGCCAGGGGCGTGGAGTAGTGGCTGAATGTCAAACATGATATGTTAACAGCTGTAGATAGTGCCGCCCTCTGGGCCAGTTGCACTGATTGGCATCTGACTAATTTGTGTTGCACACATATACATATCTGGCTCCAGTAGAGTCTATTTTGACAGCTCTGCCTAACCAGAGGTTACATAGGTGAGGCAGCCACCCAAATTCAAACATTTTGCCAAAGTGCTATAACCAAGTGCTTAAATCTTAAAACTAGAAGGAAATGCCAGTGCTTGCAAGGCTGCAAAAGAATGGCATTTAAGTTTTAAATAGGTTTAATGCTGTGGTAATATGTGCAAGGAAGATGTGACTAATAACAATTTAGTTTGCAAATATTACAGTGATGTTATCACTATAAGTAATGTTCATATTTTAATATTATGTTTATTAAAAAGTAAAGTTAAAATAAAATTAAAAAAATTAAATGCAGGGTTTCTAAACCTTTTGGCTTTTATGTGATATTTCCAGTTGATTGTGATTACTGGAAAATGACTTGTAAAATTCATATCGATTCAGACTGATTTGCTAATAAATCATTTAGACTCATTCACTCAAACGAGCTGACTCAAAAGCACAATTAGCTCACAAATCAGACTTCATTATGGCTTGAAAATGTGTTTTACTCTATACAAGCTTAACAAAAGAGCAATATCTAGCAGATAAAATATTTTAGACCAAAAAAAAAAAAAGAAGTTCACTGCATTTCAAAAGTTTGAAGTTGGTAAGATTTTTTTGTGTTTTGAAAGAAATTATGCTTACCAATAAGCCTTATGCTTACCAAGGCTGCATTTATTTGATCAAATATTATACATTACAGGCTACAACATTTTTAAATATTACAATTTAAATTCTATTTTAATATATTTTTAAATATAATTTATTCCTGTGATTGCAAATCTTATTTTTTTAGCAGCCATTACTACAGTCTTCAGTGCCACACATAATCATTTAAGATTTTTTTTATATGCAGTTTCGATAATCAAGAATGCTTTGTTTCAATGCTTTCTAAATATTTATTATTATTATTATCATATTGAAAGCTGTTGTGATGCTTAGTTTTTGTTCAGGACTCTGTGATTAATAGAAAGTAAAAAAAAACAGTATTTGAAATATATTTAGAACATTCATAATTTTGTCATGCCTGGAATTTTTTTTTTTTTAATTCCAGATATTTACTAGTTTTTCATGACTGTGGGAACATCGGACAACACAACTTTAGCTGAAATTCTATAAAAAGTCTGTAAGAATTATTACGGCCTAAACAAAAAAGCATGGTTGATTAGAACAACATGTATGATGACACTGAATATGTCATTGTTTCATTATTAAATGCTGGAACTCATCATGACTGTATGCTTTGGCTCTACGCTTCACTTCAGGTTTGGGTTTCTGATTTTAAAAAAAGGACACTTGCCTGTTTAATTGAGAACACCCAAGATGTTTCCAATCAAGGCCCATTCAGCCCAATTATTTCAATCAAACTCTACCAAGATTACTGAAGAGACCTGACTGAGTGACAACTGACATAGCTTGACTCTGCAATCAAGTGCAATGTCCTGAGAGAGTTGGATGAGGCAAGACACGATTCCTGCAGGCAGCCACAGCAACCTAAGCCTCACATTGTGCTCCCAATCAAGAGAGGAATTTATTAGGGCCTCCGCTGAGACGTATCATTCCCTGACTCATCACTGGGGATTTGGAATTCCTGCATTATCTTCTCTATCTTTCATTTGTTTTTCCTTTCAACTGGATAGTTCAGCTATTTTATCTCTCTTCAGTCCCTAGTGTATGAGTGCTGGACAATAGCATCCACATTTCTCTTCCCAATACTTATGCTTCTTTTTCTCTTCTGCACACACACACATACACACACGTATGTCTCCTCGTCCTTGGTTCCCGAGGGCAACTCTTTTTCTCTCTCATTACCCTGATCCCTCACAAGTCAACTTTACAAGACTCAACAAATTTTTACTTGTTTTACAACTGATTCCTCTAACGTGTAATTACATGGCTGTGCTGCAACAAAAATAAACCTGTACCACTTAATCTCAAAATACAATGCAAAACATCATAAGTTTTACAGCTCTGTCAAACTTTTCTTGAAAATGTTACAATTATTAATTGCTTATAGATGTTGTTTGCAGCTTGCGCACATTACATACGTCAACGGCATAAATGATGGCTCTTGAAATCAACAGGCGACTGCAGTTTTTCAAACATATGTGGAGGAAAAGACTATTTATTATGGATGAACACAATAAGTTTGTTCCCAGAAGACAAAACTCTCCAATCATTGTGACTGGATCGGTCACTTGCGCCCAGCACAATAACAAAATTACCTCATGTCCATCTGTACACAACTAATCATTGAGTCTGACAGCACATCCCATGGCACTATGACACAATTGCGCCTAAAAAAACAGAACTTTACATTTTCTGAAGTAACTGCCAAAAAGGTATTGTCAAGGTATTGCTATGTGGTTGCTAAGATGTTCTAGAAGGGTCTTGGGTCAAAAGGACTCAACTCTAAACCTTAAACCTGGATATGTCTCAGGTACTTTCAGTGTAATATGAGACTCCTCTAATTATACTTAAAAAAGAAAAAGGAAATTAAAAAGGCAAAATAAAAGTAAATGTGAAATTTAACTAAAATTATAATAAAAAATGCCAAGTTCTGTCATGAAACTCTAGATAGTGCAGGCTGATGGGTCGTTAATGCAAATTGATGATATTCACAGCTTTAAACTACTTGGCACAAGCTGATTGGTTCATGTTGCATACAAAGTCACTGAGCTTGCTGCTTTTCATTTAAATGGCTGGTTAGAGCATTTCGCGGCGTGCTTTCAGAGTTCCTCTGAAACCCTCCTCCTTCCCCAGCTCCACCTGTATAGATCTGCTATGGGTTATTATATATGCTACTTCTGCACCAGCAGTACTATATGTATTGGCAGTAGCAAGGTCCTGTACTTGCAGCAGCAGCAAAATACAACTACTGCAATAACTAACAACAGCAGCAATTCAGCAGCAGCAGTGTAGCAGATCTATTTTGCCAAGACCAAATACGTTACTATTGCCAATTTGCCATTTCTATTTCCATGCAAAAGAGTTGTCATGATAGCAATGTATTAAAAATATCTAGGCATACCTCTCTTTAACAAACTCCATCATTTATGATATTGTTTCTTTTGCAAACAATGCAGAATTAGTTCAAGTTTGTTAATAATAGTAAAAGAGATAGTCCAATCTGAAATGGAAATGGTCATCATTTACTCTCCCTCTTACTATTCCAAAACTATGACTTTTTCTTCTGTGGAAAACAAAACAAGGTATTTATATATATATATAAAAATGTTCCAGTGTTCTTTTTTTCATACACTAAAATTTCTTCAAAATATTTTGTGTTCGACAGGATAATAAAGGTCATAAAGGTTTGGGATGACATTACGGTGAGCAAAAGGTTTTCATTTTTGAGTGAACTATAAATTTAAGGATTTGTTCAAATCTCAAATAATGAGAAACACTAAAAGTGATACTTTACTTAAGCCACGTTTTGATTTACTAAACTTACATTTAAACCTTGTTTCTATTTTGATTTTTATTAAACCTCTTGAAATTTTCTAAAGAGTTTATGTATAAAAATAAATAAATAAATAAATAAATAAAGACCATACTTGTGTATTATTCATATTATTTTACTTCGAAGTTAACAGTTTATTCGAAGGTAAATGACCTCACTCTGAGTGTGAAGGGGTTTAGAGGTGGAAGTAATAACAATGTCAGCTAAGGTGACAGGATGAGGAGTCCTGTAATGCAAGTAGCAGCACAATTATTCAAACACGAGGTGACATGACAGAGGATTGAGCTATATACACAGCTTAAACGTGTTAGTTATCTGATATACTGAGGCTTTGAAAGTGAGAAAAATGAGAGCGTCATAACAAAAAAGAGTGAGAAAGAGAAAGATGCCTCCTGCCGGTTCCTCACGTTCCCCGTTCATGTGCAATCTCATCTTTGAACGAGGAGATGTGTGCTAGCCCCAAAATTGCAACCATAACACTGCACAACCTCAAACATTTACATAAATCAAACCTAGGCGTTCACACACTCAGAGGCTCCCAGTAAAACACATTATCATTTGAGTGCCTTTGCTAATGAGCACTTTTGCAAGGTTTTAAGAAAAGCTTCCTAGATGCAAAGCAGATGGAAAAACTTTGATTACATCTGAAGAAGTGATTACAAAAAGGAGGAAGATTCAAACATGAGGGATGAATAACCTTTAGAAAACTATCTGTTCTTAATGTGCAGATTTCCAACACAAAGCAAATTTAGACAGTCGTTTCTCCTCTCCAGTTTCAGAGTTGGCCTTAAATGGGAACATCAGGGATCTTTAACTAATGGGAGCTTTTGATTTTGCCCTTTGGCAATGTCTTTATGGAAAATGTGGCACACTGTATCTCACATCAGAGGTGAAATGGTTGTGCACCGAGCCAGTGGTAAACTCTCAGAAGAAGATCTAAAAGAGCAGCAAGCCATGTAAGAATCCATAGTGGGATCTTCAGACCAATGTTTGGAGTTCATGAAGAACTCTGCTTATACAGTGATATTTAATGCAATATCTGTCCAGTATCTGTATTTATATGATCCATTAGTGCCTTGAGGAAATACAAAAGTAAATGTCTATTTTATACTCTACTGTTATTCAGCTGAGGCATTTCCACTCTGAACCTCAGAGCACCCACCTCTTCATCAGTAGTCATCATAAGAGAAATATCTGGCATTAAGAAACGCTAAGCTCAAAATCAAGAGATCCATCTAACCACATCCTTGGGAAATCAGCCCAGCTTCCTGAACGATACACATAAGCAAGTCAGTGGTTTTCGTTGCAAGTCTGAAGCATTATCTGTCCAGTCTCATCCTACAGTCCTGCCTGAGTTTAAGCCACCATTAATACTGGCACTTTTCACAGATTGGGAGCAAAACAAACAAAAAAAAGGTTTTGCCCTGTTCCACCAAATTATATATAGTTTTTTTTTTCATTTCATTTCTAGAAAACTAAACGAAACAAAACACAAATGAAAACGAAAAAGAAAACAAAACAAAAACAAAACAGGCATGTCCCAAATTTTGGCAACAAAGAAACATAAAAAAAAGGATATTTAGTTTGACTTTCATGACATTGAACATGTTATGATGGCAAAGCATTGATTACTTCTTTAAAAACTACATATATTTCATAAGAACTTTCATGACTGATTTTGTATCCTGAGAAAGATCCAAGTATATCTTGTACTCTCAATGGTCTAGACCTCTCACCATGTCACTGGGAACACAATGTGTCTACTCCCTTCTATTGTACATCAATACAAAAATACTCCAGTCTGTGAATGATGAACTGATTTAAAAATAGTACATTTGGCACAGATAAACTATTATGTTTGATGTATGTGTACTTCAGTCCCAGTACAATAGTTCAAAGGTTTAAAGAGGCGGACTGCATCCCAAGTGCTTTTTTCATAAGGAACATCCTTATTTCAAGCTGCTCATAATTAAGCATCTATAAAAGAGGTAAAGACTTCTGCAATGACCAAAAGAAACATCTGCTGTATAATAACTGTGGAGGCAATGCATGTATACACTCACCTACAGGGTCGACAAGGTGATCATCCATATGAGTGGAAGAGACAGGGGCAAAAAAAAAGAGAAAGAGAAAGAGAAAGGAGAAATATTAAAAACATGTATTAACAGTGTCACATATTATGTATTCTGGAAAGCAATCCATTCTTCTCTATGATAGTTTATGCAAAATGTATAGTTTTTTTTTTAATTGGAAGAACTTATCTGTCTCCTGTCCACTATTTCTTTTTTTCTCAAAATTATTCTATTTTTTTAAGGATAGAGTAGCTTTAAAGTTTTATTGTATCTCCTTAATTACTTTTTTTGTGTTTTGTTTGTTTTAAGGGTGTTCAAATTTTACACATGCTAGAAATTAATAAATTAACAGAATAAAACGAATTCTGGCAATTTCACTTTTGAAAAATACCAAGACTTTAATTACCTGCTCTAGTAAACCTAAAAAAAAATCATGTTCAAGTTAAAGCCTTTATTGCCAAATGTACAAAATATGATGTAAAATGAAATTCTTGGGTACCTTTTGCAATCCAAACTTACACAAAATTACACAACCTACCAACATTTTTTTAACATAATAATAGATAAATAAATCCTTATGTGTTTTATTAAATATATACTGTATATATATATATATATATATATATATATATATATATATATATATATATATATATATATATAAAAATAAATATACTGTATATATTATATATATATATATATTATATATATTATATATATATATAGGTCATATTTAAAATATATTTATAGATATATATATGCATATTATAATATAAAGTGATAGATGAATATATTTCACTAATTCAATTTGAATGAGTGACACTAATGAAACCCCAAATCAAAGAAAATTACCATGATATATTTCACACTCTAATCAGTAATTAACTCAAAATTCACCGCAAAGGCCTTTTAAATGGTCTCTCAGTCTAGTTCTGTAGGCTACACAATCATGGGAAGACTGCTGACTTGACAGTTGTCCAAAAGACACCATTGACACCTTGCACAGGAGGGCAAGACACAAAAGGTCATTGCAAAAGAGGCTGGCTGTTCACAGAGCTCTGTGTCCAAGCACATTAATAGAGAGGCAAGGGAAGGAAAGATGTGGTAGAAAAAAGTGTACAAGCAATAGGGATAACCGCACTCTGAGAGGATTGTGAAACAAAACCATTCAAAAAATGTGGGGGAGATTCACAAAGAGTGGCTGCACTGCAGCTGGAGTCAGTGCTTCAAGAACCACTACGCACAGACGTATGCAACATGGTTCAGGGTCCAGTGTCAAGCCACTCTTGAACAACAGACAGCGTCAGAAGCGTCTCGCCTGGGCTAAAGACAAAAAGGACTGGACTGCTGCTGAGTGATCCAAAGTAATGTTTCTCTGATGAAAGTAAATTTGCATTTCCTTTGGAAATCAGGGTCCCAGAGTCTGGAGGAAGAGAGGAGAGGCAAGAATCCACGTTGCTTGAGGTCCAGTGTAAATTTCACAGTCTTGAGTGGGGTGCCATGTCATCTGCTGGTGTTGGTCCACTGTGTTCTGAGGTCCAAGGTCAACACAGCCGTATAACCAGGACTTTTAGTTGCTTGAGATGCATTCATGACTTCCTGCTGCTGACCACTTTTGGATGGAGATGCAGATTTCATTTTCCACAGGACTTGGCACCTGCACACAGTGCCAAAGCTACCAGTACCTGGTTTAAGGACCATGGTATCCCTGTTCTTAATTGGCCAGCAAACTCGCCTGACCTTAACCCTAAGAAAATCTATGGGGTATTGTGAAGAGGAAGATGCGATATGCCAGACCCAACAATGCAGAAGAGCTGAAGGCCACTATCAGAGCAACCTGGGCTCTCATAACACCTGAGCAGGCAGTGCCACAGACTGATCGACTCCATGCCACGCCGCATTGCTGCAGTAATTCAGACAAAAGGACCCCAACTAAGTATTGAGTGCTGTACATGCTCATACTTTTCATGTTCATAATTTTCAGTTGGCCAAGATTTCTAAAAATCCTTTCTTTGTATTGGTTTAAGAATATTCTTAAGTAATATTCTAATTTTTGAGATATGAATTTGGGGTTTTCATTAGTTGTCACTTATAATCATAAAATTAAAAGAATAAACACTTGAAATATTCAGTCTGTGTGGAATGAATGTATAATTATACATTTCATAAAGTTTCACTTTTCTGAATTAGTGAAATAAATCAATTATATGATGATATCTAATTAGACCAGCACCTTATACACATTTTTACATATAAAATATAAAGTATACAATCTTTAGATAAAATATAAAGATAGATGTTCTCAAATATCATGATATTCACTATCAACCACACCTTGACTTAAATATCAAATATCATGCTTTCCAAAAAATATTACAGATCGATAAGGTGGAGGTATCTCTCTCATTTTTCTTATGGTCCACTGCAGTCAAGAGATGGCACAGCACAAAAGGGTCTTTGAGTTTGGTCTAATAAAGGCAGAGACCATGACCCACACCACCTGCCTCGTAAAATCAGTCACATGATATCAGTTAGACGATCCCACCGTCTGGTCCGTGCAGGTCAATACTTACGACTCAGCGGCGAACTGACAGATTTGGAGAGCATAAGGGTGACATAATCATAACAGTCATGCGAGCAATTTTTACACACTAACAAAACACATTCAGCCGCACATACACATCTGTGCACGCTTGCAGGCAACTCAAAAGTTCTTACGAAGTCCCCCCTTTCTTATTTGGTTAGGAAAAGAAAGACCTTGCCGGAAATGATTACTGTAATATCTAACTCAATCTTTTGTGGGTATTCGCTTTTGATTGCCTTTAAGGATTTTTTCAGCACATTTTCATTTGAAGCACACCAATTCTGTACTTACTGACTGCCGCACACTATTACTATTTATAAGAAATCTCCCTCTCTTGCGCGCTGTCTCTCCCAAACTGCTTCCACAGAGCTACACTAAATTGCTTACAGATTGGCTCCAAGTTTCTATGCCAAGTTTGGATGGCGTAGATCTGGCTCCACGTTCGCTATAGGAAAGCGCAGGCTTTGTTCTGCTGCCTCTGCACACGCCAAGTCTTGACGAAAGAAAAACAACTAAAGCGCTTCATTTAATTTAATAGAAAAGAGACCTATGAGTTCATCAGTCAGGGACAGAGGACAGATACTATGCCGTCACACACAGAGATGAGCTACAGAGAGCAACCAGCCAATCAGTTTCTGCTAGCCTAGAAAGTACCTTTGAAAACGCCAAAATGCATGCAAAGCAAGAACTTATTTGCAATGCTAAAACTTGCTATTAATTTCTCTGAACCATATTTAAAGCATTTAAACTTTTATTATAAAGCATAACTGTTAGGTTAAATTTAACATACATTTGCAATGCTAAAGTTACAAATTTATACAAAATAAAATAAATTTATACAATATAAATGGGACACAAAAGTAATTTTACTTTAAAATACTGTTTGTTCGTTTTTTTGGAAGTAAAAAGTTGCTAAAACTGCCCAGTCCGGCAGATTTGCTTTAAACAATATAAGGAAGATCAGGCCCTTTCTTTCGGAACAAGCCAACACAACTCCTTGTTCAAGCTCTTGTTCTGTCCAGACTTGACTATTGCAGTGCTCTCTTGGCAGGTCTTCCAGCCAATTCCATCAAACCTCTACAATTAATCCAAAATGCCACTGCAAGGTTAATCTTTAATGAGCCGAAAAGAACGCATGTCACACCTCTGTTCATCAATTTGCACTCGCTACCAATAGCTGCTCGCATAAAATTCAAGGCATTAATGTTTGCCTACAAAACCACCTCTGGCTCTGCACCTCTTTACCTAAATTCAGCACTTCAGACCAATGTGCCCTCTAGAAGCTTACGTTCTGCAAGTGAACGACGCATTATTGTGCCATCCCAAAGAGGCACAAAATCACTTTCACAGACTTTTTCATTAACTGTTCCCACCTGGTGGAATGACCTGCCCAACTCAATCTGAGCAGCTGAATCCTTAGCTATCTTCAAGAAATGGCTAAAAACACATCTCTTCCATCTTTATTTGACCCTCTAACTCTAGCACTCTCTATTCTAATTCTATTTTATCTATCTGTCTTCTTTTTATTTAAAAAAAACACACACTTGACCCTCTATCAACTGCATATGTATTCTGTAACTGCTAGCTTTTCTTGAAAAACTAACACTAGCTTTCTTTTTTCTATTCTATCTACTTGTTTCTTAAAAAAAGATATATATATATAAGTAAAAAATACCTTGCTACGTGTACTGCGTTAGGCTAACCAAGACTTGTCATAGCACTTGCATGTTTGTTGCTCTTTTGTTGGTTTTGATTGCTTCTATTGCCCTCATTTGTAAGTCGCTTTAAGCGTCTGCTAAATGACTAAAATAAATAAATAAATAAAAAGTTGACACATTATAATTTATATATATATATATATATAAGAAATTAAAGGTAACAATTTAGGGACTAATTCTCTAGTTTGTTATTACTATTAACTATTATTATACTATTAACTAGTTTGTTATTAGCATGCACATTATTAGCATATTGGCCCAAACTTAAACTTAACAACTACCTATCTAACTATTAATTAGCAGCAAATTAAGAGTTTACCGAGGCAAAAGGTCATAGTTAATAGTTAGTTAACTGTAAGAATTGGTCCCCAAACTAAAGTGTGACAAAATTAAAGTATATTTTATAAAAGTTAACTTTAAACTGCATATATTGGCTTGTAATGTATACTTTAATTTTGTCACACTTTAATTTTTTTAACATTTTAACATTTTGTTAAAATTACTTTTTCTATAAAAAAAGAAAAACATAAAAAATATATATTCTGCTTCACATTGAAATATACAGTATAGCCTATATTATTCAAGATTAAAGTATTTTAAGTAAGTCTGAATATTATCATTTAACCATTAATTAATACATACAGTACATTTAATATATACAATACACATTGTTATGTACATAACATGAAATCCATATTGTTACAATACATTGTTACCATATTTTTTTAATTCTTTCAAAACAGCTGTCAGGTTTTTCCTGAAAATTTAGTCAGTACTGTAAATTCAGTATATCAGTGTTTATGTGTGTTTGTAATCTAACCAATCTTCCTGGAGAAAGACAAGCTCAGACCAACCACTATTTTCTGCAAGAAATTTCAGCAGTGCTTTCAGAAACACATAGGCTAGTTGCTCCCCTCTAGTTTTCCTGAAATACATCCTAAACCATACCTTGATTAGTCCTGTTTCCTCCCACAGAGGGCACAAGTTTGACTGCAGCTCCTTTTGATGACTGCTCTACATGTAGGCCACATAAAACTCACTCTCCACTGCACATTTGAAATAAAAGCAATGGTTTACTCAAACAAACCAAACAGCCACTGCTAAGCCCTCTAATTTCCGTATGAAAGCCCTCCTTCCTCTCAGAGTCAGAGACCAGAATGCACCAGTGGAGCTCGCAGCATGCTGCAATTACAACTCCTGTTGTTTTAAGGCAGCCGTAGCTTTAGGCCATTGGACTTTATTTACTGACATGCTTTGCTTGTTACTAGGAGGCACTTCATTTACTCAAACAAAGTGTTACCACTCACTTCTATTTTCACTGAGACCAAAACTGCAGAAATCCAAATGACTGTAGACTTAACAGCACAGGACAGATGCGGTTCATCGAACGTCAAACGGTTTTCACACTGTCATTCATAAACATACGAGGAAATCCACACATACAATGCAATACCACGTACAATGCAATATTTTGTGAAGCTAAAATTAAATTAGCTTAACAAATTAAAATTTAAACCAGTTTGATGCTTAAAAAGCAAGTGCTACTATCAGTATCACTTCGAGAAAGGAGAGTTCACTCAAAAAATGTAAATTAGGTCAAAACTCGCTTGTCACTGAAACTAACCAAAATGTCAAGATTCAAGCTTGTGCCCATTCAATACTAGCAACTGATGAAAAGTCGCTTGTAACATTTGAATGTCTGCGAGCATGAGTGAGATTCATATTGGACAGGATATTTTCAGAAAATAACAACATAAATTTCTGTCTGTTCCTTACACAAATCTACTGAATGCGGAGAATCACAAAACAAACACAAAAAAACAAAACCAAACAAAAAAGAGAGCGAGGCAAAACAGAGCAAAACAAAACAAAAGAGAGCAAAACATCAACGCAAAACTAGGGTTGGGTACCGAAACCCGGTACCATTATGGCACCGGTACCTATGTAAACCGGTATGTACTAGAACCGAATCAGAACGCAGATTTCGGTGCCTCATTTCGCCAGCGATCGTCCTTTGTTTCTCCGAAAGCATAAGAAGCATCAAGGCTACAAACAGAACAGCTCCTAAATTTCAAATGCTCGTTCTGATGATGACTGTGAAGAGCAAGCAGCAAAACTGCAACAAAAAAATAAATACATTTAATGGAAGATGGAGCAATTTAGTTAATTAAACAGAGCAAAACAAAACAAAAAACAGAGCAGAAGCCCGCTTTAGAACAAGGTAACAAAACAAACTACAAAACAGGACATTAAAAAATTTAAAAAACTTATCAGGGCTCGTATAAAAGAATACGCGTTTTTATATAACTATAACGTATTATAAGAATATATCAATATCGTATATAGCCTTTTTACACACTAAAGCTATTAAATGCAATCTGTTTATAAAATACTTAATTATTATGAAACACATTATAACCTTAAATGTAGCTTGTCAAATGGTAGGAGAAAATAGTTCATGGCCATATTGCAGGAATAGCAATGCAGTCTATAAGTATCCTTTGTCCAAGATCATCAGGTCGTAGTCGAAAAGTTCATACATATATATCCTCTGCAAAACAGTTACAGGAATGTGGTGTGTGTGTGTGTGAGCAATGCAGACCTTTGATATAATATGTAAAGTTCCACTGTAACTTGAATGCAATGTTCAAGTATCGATTTGGCACCGGTATCGAAAAAACCCAAACGATACCCAACCCTACGCAAAACAGACAAAAATAAAACAAAACAAAAAAGAGAGCAAAGCAAAATAGAGCAAAACAGAACAAAACAAAAAACAGAGCAAAGCAAAACAGAACAAAAAATAAAACAAAAAAAGAGAGAAAAGAAAAACAGAGCAAAACAAAACAAAAAACAGAGCAAAGCAAAACAGAACAAAACAAAACAAATACAAAACGACAAAAATGTAATACATTATATAACGAACAACATAACACATTGCATGCAGATGATGCATAGTTTATTTGCATAAAGTAAATGAATTGCAGCACAAGCTCACAACACTTTACTAATGTTGCCGTAAATCACTAACTCTCATTGAAAACAAATGACTTCAGGTTGCTTTGTCACTGCAAGACGCTGTCAATGTGAACGCCCAGTCAAACTGCACAGCTGTGTGAAATCATAACTAAGAGTTGACATTTAAAAATGCAAGTGTGAGTAGATACAATGCTCTTTTTTCATAAACCCACGTGGCGAGACAAAATCTAAGAGCAGCATGACTGTGCTGAGGGTCGGACATGACACAGCAGAGCAGATGGAGGCTTGCAAACCAGCCTGTGAGGTTCAGATAAAGGATAGACATACCTTCAGCACACATCAAGCGTTAAAATAAGCAAACAATCTAGATCTGTCTGTATCGGTAGGGATGTTAAATCGCAAATTTCACGCTAACTAACTTTAACAGCCTGGGAAATTTTCTACAGAGATTCACTTTAAAAGAGAAAACAGTGACTGGTGTTATGGTGGTTTGAGGAAGGCTGTTACAAATCAGCTGTAAATTTAATCAACAAAAACTAAACTTGGTCCCCTTGACAAATTGCATTCGAAGCCTGAAAAGCAGGTTTTATCTAATTTACTTTGTTTACCACTGAGCTCCACTAGGAAGCAAAAAGGTCAAATAGATGGCAGATCAGGGACAGTTGAGATCATTGCATGAAAAACGGCTCCTGATGGCTTTCCTGCCACTGATAAAAACCAGAGGTTCTTCTCTGGGGGACTCCATCAGCTTGGAGGGCTACGTTGAGTCAGACCGCGACCCTTAGAGGAGATTAATTGTATGAATTATGACTGGCTTTTCAGAGGAAGACACCACTGTCTGACAAGCAGGTCAAAAGGTCTGACAATAAGTGCAGCGTGTCAGACTGGAATGCACGTGTGTGTATCCATCTACATGTGTGTGTAGCCTTGCCCCAGGACAGTTTGCTGTCATGTAAGCTTGTCTAGCTCAACAGAGACCCTCCTCACTCCCTTGTCTGCTCTGACAGAGGTTCATTATATGCCTTCTGGCTCTTATCACCTCATCAGGACAGAGAAGAAAGGATCAGAGAGGGGGTTTGGATATAAAAGGATGCCCTTTCTCTGCACAGCACTGAAAACATGCCAGGGATTCCAGCACACTGGCTCCATTATCAGGCCTGTGCAGGATGTCAGTGCGGGTAATGTAAACCTATCCTCTAATCAAGCAGACATCATAAACACCCAGCAACACCTCCTGCCAATGGGGACAGGTGAGCGCTGAGTGTGTGTCTTTGCAGGAGACATCATAGAACACACACACTAAGACAGCAGAAGTCATAATTATGGACTATTTTTGTTCAAATAACTATTATTAATTGAGAATTGAATTACTGCTCGAAATACTGTACTTTTTCTGTACTATTTTGCATGGAGCAATATAGGGCACACAAATAAAACAAGCAAGTGTTCCTGAACTACTTCATAGCTGCTTCACACAGCAGTATGAAATATATTTTAAAAGACTATATACAGTGAGCAGCATAACAATATTGATGAAACCCACACACAAAAAAATAGGCACAACGAAAGTAGTTAGTTAAACTACCTTTTAAAAGTTTGGGCTCAGTAAGACTTTTTTCTTTCTTTCTTTCTTTTTAAGACATTAATACTTTTATTCAACAAGGATTAATTAAATTGATCAAAAGTGACAGTAAAGGCATTTATAATGTTGTAAAAGATTTCTATTTCAAACAAATGCTGTAATTTGAACTTTCAATTTTCAACTCTCAAAGAATCATAAAAAAACAACAGTTTCCACAAAAGTATTAAGTAGAACAACATTTTTAAGATCGAGGATAATTAGAAATTAGAATGACTTCTGAATAATCACGTGACACTAAAGATTGGCGTAATGGCTGCTGAAAATTCATCTTTGCCATTACAGGAATAAATTGCATTTTAAATATGATAAAAAAGAGAAAATAGTTATTATAAATTATAATAAAATGAGTATTTTACTATATATTTGATCAAACAAATGCAGCTTTGGTAAGCATAAAACGTAAAAAAAAATTATAGATGCCAAACTTTTGAATAGTAATGTAAGAGAGGCAGTTATAATTGTAATCTTGATTATTTATTGTATTAAATATGCAGCCTTACACACACGCGCACACACACACACACACACAGAGAGAGAGAGAGAGAGATCGTATAACTTCAGATGACTTGGAACACAAAGAATGAGTCATATAAACTATATTTTAATGACAACCTTTTTTTTAATTTTTCAAGCTTTGCAATATAAATCACCATCTACTTTTTTTTAAAGAAAAAAGCAGGTTTGACATTCTGCTTAAAGAGATACTCCACCCCAAAATGAAAATTGTCATTTTTCACTTACCCCCATATCGTTCCAAACCCGTAAAAGCTTCGTTAGTCTTCAGAACACAATTTAAGATATTTTGGATGAAAACCGGGAGGCTTGTGACTGTCCCATTGACTGCCAAGTAAATTACACTGTCAAGGTCCATAAAAGTATGAAAAGCATCGCCAGCATACTCCATCTGCCATCAGTGGTTCAATCTGAATTTTATGAAGCGACGAGAATACTTTTTGTACGGAAATAAAACAAAAATAACGACTTTATTCAAAAATTAGGCACCGTAACGTCTCCTCTGTGTCTCAGTCTTCTGTATCAGCCTCGACACAGGGATGCATCTTCTTCGTCGATTTACGCTCTGATTTGAACGCAAACAGCGCAACCTTGTGGCCCGGCTGATACAGAAGAGTGTATGCATTTTGCGTCCAGGGGATAATCTCCAAAATGGCGCTACGCTGACACAGAGGAGACTTTACGGTGCCTAATTGTTGAATAAAGTCGTTATTTTTGTTTTATTTCCATACAAAAAGTATTCTCGTCGCTTCATAACATTATGATTGAACCACTGATGGCAGATGGAGTATGCTGGCGATGCTTTTCATACTTTTATGGACCTTGACAGTGCAATTTACTTGGCAGTCAATGGGACAGTCACAAGCCTCCCGGTTTTCATCCAAAATATCTTAAATTGTGTTCTGAAGACTAACAAAGCTTTTACGGGCTCGGAACGACATAGGGGTAAGTGAAAAACGTCAAAATTGTCCCTTTAACATCGCCTATTGTGTTTCATGGAAAAAAAATAATAAAGGATTGGAACAAATGATGACAAGTGCTTTTTTAGGTGAACAATTTAAGTTTATAAATGAATGATGCAGAGGTGCATGTTGTACTGTTTAACAAAGTCACAGGGCAATGTGCATTTAGTTCATGCAATTACAAAACTTGAGACACAGATGGACTTTCTCAGCTATAGTTGATGAAACTGAATCTTTTGAAGTGAATGGATTTAAACAACTATACTTTTTCAGTCCACAAATGTTTCCAATAAGATCAAAAAAGTCATAAGTTTATGAATGAGGCTCAGTGGACTAATAGCTCATGCTTACCAATAAAATAATTTAAAGGGATTAAAAAAAAAAAAAAACTAACTACATTTACAATAGAAAAGTTCATGTGGTTTCCAAAACTTCTGACATCGCATTAATATCCTAGACTTTCCCAAGACTTTAAAGATTCCATTAAATTCCATGACTTTTCCAGGCCTGGACATCACAATTTTAACATTCCCTGTTATTTCCAGGTCTTTCAGGGCCGTGGGAACCCTGTCATGTGTGTGAATGGGCAGACTTTGAAGTCTGTAACTTTCATTCTGTGTCACTGTGGGTCCTTCTTTAGATTTTTCATGTGGTTCTGTGTGTGTGTGTGTGTGTGTGTGTGTGTGTGTGTGTGTGTGCGTGCCCATATGCCTGTGTAAGATAATCTCTGATCATCATCCCTGCAAACCACAACAAAGGTCAAACGGTGGCGGGAAAGCAAAGTCTCGTAGCCAGTTGCTATGGCACCTCAGCAGGTTACTAAGTTCTGTCCCTATGAAGTCCGACACTGTGGCCATGCAGGTCAAGAGATCAGAAGAGGTCAAGAGGCGGGTCGTCCACTTGCCTCATCAAACAACGTCCAGTCTGTCTCACCATGTGTTGACGACACAACATATAGCTTCCATTATGAATCTACAAATGTAAAAACATGCCACAAGCCATGATTCTAGCTCTGATAGATTTATCCATTACTAAAGAGCAGGTGTACATGGAATCTGCAGCCACTAATGATGTGCAGATTTCCTAATTAGAAAGTCTGGTCCCACTTTATATTAAGTGACCTTAACTACTATATACTTACATTTAAATTAATTGGTACAATGCACTTATTGTGTACATACAAGTTTTTACATGGTACAAAAATACCTGCATGCAATTACATCTGTAATTAATTTCTGTAATTACATTTATAATGTTGACCCATCCCTTACACCTTAACCCACCTTAAACCTACCCATACCACCAAAGCTGTCCCTAACCTCACCTCGCCCGTATCCTCAACCTAACCTCAATAGTAGCAAAAGTGTTTTGCAATACAATATGAACACAATAAGTACATTGTACTTCTTTTTTGATGTAAGTACATAGTAGTTAAGGCCACCTAACATAAAGTGGGACCGAAAGTCCTGTCATATTTGTTTATTAAATACGTTGACTTATTTTATCATGCTTTCAGCTCCCAATAAAAGTGTAATACCAGCTGCTTGCTCCATTAAATACATTCTACCATACTTAAATCCATAGGTTTTTGATGACCCCAAAATATGATATGGCCCTCTTTCGAAAAGCCCTCTTCCTAAAATATAAAGGCAGCTTTATATTTTAATGTGTGCAAAAAAAATCTATTTATACTGACAGAATGTAAAAGTGTGATAAGATGACAAAATTAAATACTAATAAATGTAAATTTTTAAATAATACATTTTCATAAATGAAACTGACTTTATACTAAAACTGTCACGTATGCTGCTGGAAGGAATCGCTGGAGACGTCTAATAGCAGAAACTGTCTTTATTATAATCCACAACACAAGGTAATCCACACTGGGGACGAGGAAGGCACATGCAAGGACAATAGAGACCCAACAAACACTGACTCAAAGGACTGGGGTTTTAAACACAGGATAATTAACGACACAAGGCTGGGGACTAATAAACTAATGAGGAGAACTAAACGAGAACAGGAAACAGACCAAATATGGGCACGAGAGGTGGGGAAACAAAAGACACAGGAAGACACAGGTCTGACAAAAGCAAAACATTAAATATAAACTGTAAAACATTTATTTTGTATTATAATTGTAATTAACCTCATGATTTCCGTTCTGTCTTTAGACATAATGAACTAGTAATATTAAATTTGGTAAATGTGAACAAAAAAATTAAAATAAAAAAGCTTTATTAATATTTTGAACCATAAAAGACCTAAAACACATTTTATAAATAGTTTTTTCTTTCTCAAATTTTTCCAAGTACCCCTTGTAACCCCAGTTTGAAAACCTTTGTGTAGATCCACATGATTCCACACTATTCCTGCTTTAAAATAAACATTATCAAACTTGCATTTAACTTTTAGGAACCTTGGCTGGGAAAAAATCCGTGCAGAGTTTATATATAAAAAAAAAACGGTGAGAAAAGCTGTGTATCACATGTTTGAGTCTCCATATGTACTTTTATGCATGCAAGTTAAACTGTTGTAACATTTTATGGCAAATGCCATAACAATACTGCATGATTTATTGCTTCAAAAAAAGAAAAACAAATGCTTACAACGCACTATGAACACTGTTTAGAACAGCGAGGCTTACAAGATACTCAAACCTAACCCTAACTCAGCAGGGTAAACATAGCTACTTGACCTCCATGCTAATTTTCAGAGTAAAACCGCTGGTTGACCAGCGCTTTGTCACAGGATTTTCTTTGATTGGAGAAACTCATAGGAAGCTACTGAGGTGAACCACAACTGTGATTGGAGCAACCGTCTCGCTCTACTGAACCAAAGACCACATAGTTTGAGCAATGGTTCGAGGACATGCATGGACGAGATGAACTGACCCATCATCATCATGTTATGCCACATCAATATAGGCACCAATGATGGTCTGAGGCCTCACAGAGCGATTAAAAAGAAGACATTCCTCCATTGCTTCCTCTTTATTACTTTCTCTCCTCATTATAACTCGCAAAAAAGTCCCAACGTCACTTGGCTCTCTAATTCACTTGCATGTTTTCTTTCGAAGGGGGGATGAAACGTTGTGCCGGGGACATTAATCACATGCACACGGGGGTCAGGAGCAGTTCATGGATCAGTGCAAAAAGCAAGTGACTGGAAGAACAAGAGACTCCAAGATGCAGTTTCCACAGAGGGAGGCTGTGCTGCTCAAGTGCTGTCAAATGGGGCTTTACCCAAAATCCTGCCCCAGTCTACCCCAAACCATGACCCAGGTGGGACAAATAGCGAAGGAAAGGTTCCACAGGAAACCAATACCTCTCTTGGGACAGTCTGCAGGAAGTGAGCATGGGAAAGTGTAAAGGACAGATCTGCAAGTTCTCCTACTCACTCTCTCTTTCATTTCATTCTTTGCAGTCTCAGGCTTGGCTTTGTCAGTACTGATAAGGGACGTGCAATACTACCCATTTCCAAAATTATCTAGTTCATGGGCTGCCTAAACGACTTGACTAATCAGCTTTAAATTCAAGTTAACCTAAACATGCATCCTAGAAGACATTAATGTTCTTGTGTTAAAATAGAACACAAACTCTCTAAATGCGTTTTTTTTTTAAGTTTTAATGTATTAAAAAAATCAGTTTGAGTCACTATGTACTATAGCATAATTTATGAAAGCATTAACTTTATTGTAAACCCTATGAGAAGGTTTTACGGTCAAAACAGCTAAAATACAGCATACAGATTAAAGCATGGTCATTAACAATATAAAAACAAAAAACGAATGAACTAAAGAAATGCAAACTCGCTATGCAGATAGCTGGTCGCCCATCACGGTCCTTCTGTTCTATCAATCACCTTGACAACATGCAATAATTCCTATAAAATGGCGAAAACGTATCACACTGTGCGAAAAACAAGAACTTTACAATCATGTTTATTAGGGATGTACGATATTGGATTTTTGCCAATATCCGATTGGCCGATATTTTTCAACTCATTTTGGCCGATAGCCGATGCCGATACCGATATATTTCCTATTGTTTGGAAACAACAAGTCTTTCCTGTGCAGAAATTATAAGCAAATTATTTTAAATTGTGGTTAGTTTTTAATAAGAACTTATTTGTTAGAATTAAATAAACAATAATAAAGTTATTTTATAATGACAGTACATTGAAGATTTGAAAATTACTATAAATAAACTATATATTAATCCCTGCATTTTTTTCCAGAAAGATGCAGTGGTAACCTTAAAGGTGCTGTATGTAGGATTGACACCTAGCGGTTGAACTAGGTATTGCAGTCCAAATTCAAAATATTGGAGACGTTTTTTTTCACCAGCCCCTCCTCCTCTGACTTGACGCACGCGCAGGATGCCAGATTAACGACACCAACAGGAACGAGCGCACATGAGGATGATTTAAATTAAATATGCTGTGTTTTCCGCCAACTGGCAACCCGGGGTGCCGAAATACAATTGGGTAAACTGGCAGTGGGCGGGTTTCACAAACCATAACAAACACAGACATTCCGGCCGGAAAGGCACATTTTCAAAGGAGAATAACTGACTGTAGCATTGTTTTTCAGATAAACAAGTATGTTAACTTAACATGTTTCCTAAATGTCTGCAAGCATATTATGATATTTTTATGCTTTAGTAGAGTCAAAATCCTACATACAGCACCTTTAACATTTTATTTTAAGTTTTAACATTTCTAAATGGTCTAAAGCAAAAGTTCTGAAAAAAATTTAGAGCTCATAATTTGTTTAAAAATTATAACATATTACACATTAATGAATAAATCAGCATATATAAAATTATTTAATTTAAGTGTCATGTTTATGATTTTTTTTTGTTCATGTAAGCTATAGCTTCTGACCTTTAAATCAAAACATACTCATGATTTTATGGCATCAATTACTGCTTTATTTAATCAGAAACACAGTCTAAATATTATTTGTGTATTTTGCTTTCATTTTATTAGAAGTATGCCAACAGCGCCCCCTACGGAATTAAGACTCCTTACACAGCGGGTATTAGGACCCAGGGGAGGCTGCCACTGCTGCATGTGCTATTACGGTTTACTCTATCATACACCGAACGCGTCATTCTGTATGTGCATTCTCAGTTTAAATGCAGCGATCCAAAACAGTGAATCTAATTACCATTCAGGCAAAACTTTGCTTCAAGAATGAGCCACAATGTTGACGTGATCTAATCGCTAGCACACCTTGAGCACATGTGAGTTAATGTATTCCTCTTATCGGCAAGACATATCAGCATAATTTTTCATATCGGGCCGATGCCGATATTTACATTTAAAGCCATTATCAGCCAATTCCGATACTGGTCCGATAATATCATGCCTCCCTAATGTTTAGGTTTTAAACAATTTTATACCTACATGTTCGTTTGGGTCGTACCATTTTCCCATTGACATCTCCTACAAGTTCTTAAGACTTCTCAAAGGACCAGGTTGGCTTGGGCTTTACTCATATATTAAATAAGTTGAAAATTATTAACTATAACACAAGTACAAAACATATAACTAGAATATAAGCTAATCCAGGTATGCCCTCCGGGACTGGTCAACCAAGTCAACTCAAACTACAACTAAAAGTCAGCAAAACAAATTCTCCTCAAAAAATCTCCAATGCCATTTTATGTAAAACTCACATATTGAAACACACAATTTTGGAAGCACAACTCAATCCACCACCATGTGAAGTTGGAGCCACAGCTCGGATTTCAAGTTAATTGTAAATGCGTAATTTTTGTACGTAAGCAGCACATATACTGACATTATTGTGTAAGTCCCCAGCCACAAAATCAAGCGTGAGTGAAATCTGGCTAATGTGATGAACTCTAAAGAGCATGGAGACCTTTCACTCCTGACTACTTTTACACACTCACACGTGTACACATGCAGAAACACATACGCAGAGCCAAGCGGCTTTAAATTGGGGCCACGGCGTAAAAACGTTCCGAGGGAATTCTCAGCAGACTCTGATAAATGGTCGTGATAAATGAGCAGTTCTCTCCAAACACACGCAGACACAGCCACATGGCCTCGACTCAGTCTGGACTGTATTACCTTAAAATGGACTATGTGTCACAAAAATAATCGACTTTTTCAAAGAGCTGATGACTATCTAAAAGCGTGCACAACGTTTGAGCAATTGCGCTTGTTACGGCCTCCTTTATGGTGAAAGTTCTCTATACAGGGTTTTGTTACGATTTGGCAAAGTTATCAAACATTTAGCCATGTCAATTATCCCAACAATGACAGAACCACATGCTTTGCTGTGATTCGTGTATGACTTTCCAATGTTACTCTGGGCAGACAGACAAGCTGTATTAAATAAGGCCAACTGAACCTGAAAAAGGCCAAAGCGTGATACTCTTATAAGCGTGGCCTGATTACTTCACTCCTATATGATTTAGAGTGGATTTTATTGTCAGTTTTTATACTTTATTATGAAATGTACAACCGGGACAAGAAAATTATCTTTAAATAAAGAACATTTTGACATTGGGAGAACTATAAACATCCATTTAAGGAATACTTCACCTAAAAATAAAATGTAATTACTTACTCATCCTCATTCTTGTTTCAAAACTTTATGACTTAGTTTCTACTTAAGGACACAAAAAGGAGGATTCTGAAAAGTAGGTAGCTCTTTTTCATGCATACTATCAGAAGTATGTTCGATTTCTTAACCAATCATTCTTTTGAGTTTGATTTCAATGAATCAGTTCACTTTCTGAATCTCACCTACTTAATAAAACATTCACAGCTCCTAGAGGTGAAGATCATCAAATGAATAATCATCTAAATTTGTATCTATTTTTGATAATCATCTAAATTTGTATCTATTTTTGAAGTGACTGAAATTGGGAGGAACAGTGAGGAGTGACAGACCGAGAACACAACTAACAAAACCCAGCAGAATTCTGTGATGTTTTGTGCTAATAGTTGGTTTGTCAATCATTAAAAAGACATTCAAACAAGGATGATTAAAATGTTCAAATAAAAAAATAAGATTTAGCTCCACATTTCCATCCTGTTAGGCTTCATCCTGTTAATTTTCTGGCAATTGTGTAGTTAAAATTAATGACGTTTAAGTGTGTGAGCTTTACCAGATCATATTTATCAGGCCTGGAGTACATACAGGTGTATCTCAATAAATTAGAATGTCGTGGAAAAGTTCATTTATTTCAGTAATTCAACTCAAATTGTGAAACTCGTGTATTAAATAAATTCAATGCACACAGACTGAAGTAGTTTAAGTCTTTGGTTCTTTTAATTGTGATGATTTAGGTTCACATTTAACAAAAACCCACCAATTCACTACTCAACAAATTAGAATACTTCATAAGACCAATAAAACATTTTTTAGTGAATTGTTGGCCTTCTGGAAAGTATGTTAATTTACTGTATATGTACTCAATACTTGGTAGGGGCTCCTTTTGCTTTAATTACTGCCTGAATTCAGCATGGCATGGAGGTGATCAGTTTGTGGCACTGCTGAAAATGAAATCAGCATCTTTAAAAAGCTGGTCAGCAAAAGGAAGCATGAAGTGCTCCAAAATTTCTTGGTAAACGGGTGCAGTGACGTTGGTTTTCAAAAAACACAATGGACCAACACCAGAAGATGACATTGCACCCCAAATCATCACAGACTGTGGAAACTTAACACTGGACTTCATGCAACTTGGGCTATGAGCTTCTCCACCCTTCCTCCAGACTCTAGGACCTTGGTCTCCAAATTAAATACAAAACTTGCTCTCTTCTGAAAAGAGGACTTTGGACCACTGGACAACAGTCCAGTTCTTCTTCTCCTTAGCCCAGGTAAGATGCCTCTGACGTTGTCTGTGGTTCAGGAGTAGCTTAACAAGAGGAATACGACAACTGTAGCCAAATTCCTTGACACGTCTGTGTGTGGTGGCTCTTGATGCCTTGACCCCAGCCTCAGCCCATTCCTTGTGAAGTTCACCCAAATTCTTGAATCGATTTTGCTTGACAATCCTCATAAGGCTGCAGTTCTCTCGTTGGTTGTGCATCTTTTTCTTCCACACTTTTTCCTTCCACTCAACTTTCTGTTAACATGCTTGGATACAGCACTCTGTGAACAGCCAGCTTCTTTGGCAATGAATGTTTGTGGCTTACCCTCCTTGTGAAGGGTGTCTATGATATTTTTCTGGACAACTGTCAGATCAGCAGTCTTCCCCATGATTGTGTAGCCTAGTGAACCAAACTGAGAGACCATTTTGAAGGCTCAGGAAACCTTTGCAGGTGTTTTGAGTTGATTAGCTGATTGGAATGTCACCATATTCTAATTTGAATTGGTGGGTTTTTGTTAAATGTGAGCCTAAATCATCACAATTAAAAGAACCAAAGACTTAAACTACTTAAGTCTGTGTGCATTGAATTTATTTAATACACAAGTTTTACAATTTGAGTTGAATTACTGAAATAAATGGACTTTTCCACGACATTCTAATTTATTGAGATGTACCTGTATTTATGATAATACTCACTTAAAATACAGCACAAGCATATTTCTTAAAAGAAATGAGCCACTTGTCTCCAGGAAGCTCAAGACTCTAGTGGAGTACGGGAGAGCGAGAGTGTGGGAGTTGAAGAGGAGTGTGTTCATAAGTCTGGGATGGCATTAAAAAAAGAGTGTGTGAGAAAGACAGAGATTTGTTATTCAGAAGTACTAAATGAATGACTTCTCAGAGATATCTCCGGCTTACATGAACACTTTTCACCCATTTGGATCACTTTTATATTACTTTTATGGTGCTTTTGCTTTTTTTTAAGTTTAAAAGCCTCGGTCACCATTCATTGAAATTGCATGGCAAAGAGCAACAAGCACAGTTCTTCAAAATGCCTCCTTTTGTGTTTCTTAGAAGAAACAACATGGGTTTAGACTGACATCATTGTGAATAAACAATCAAAGAATCATTATTTATGGGCAACCTATAGAATTAAATACTCACTTTTAGACTGGACTGAGTAGAGAACTAAGACAGAAGGAAAGAGCAGGAAAATAAACAGCATGGGGTGTGTGACCCAAAGGCAAACCGGACAGACAGCGGAGCGAGGATTCCAAGGTTGAAATGACTGAAATTGGGAGGAACAGTGAGGAGTGACAGACCGAGAACACAATGACAGGGGGGTGAGAGAAAGAAAATGAATGACCACAGCATCCCACTCTCTTCTATTCTATTGCAGTGTTGTACCGACTTGGTGAACTTTGGCTTTCGCCTTGCTCTGTTTATCCAACCGTCCTGCGGCATGCCCTCCCGAACAGGGATTCAGTGACTGATAAATGTCTTCCATTACACAACCTCTCACCTTCCCTCACTCGCTCCCTTCTTCCCTCCTTCATATTCTCTTACGGTGCATCCAAATTCTGTGTCATTCCTACTATGCAGTACATTTCAATGTCCCATGATAGAAATCATATTAGCCTTTTTAAATGCAATATTAAAATTAAGTAAAAATGGGGAAGAATTATAAATAATTCCACTACGTTTGCTTAATTTGGTTATTTGTGGATTTATTTATTTATTCATGTGAATTCAATATCACCTTTCATTCTGTTGGCCTCTCATAATATCTTTTTAACTAACAAAACCCAGCAGAATTCTGTGATGTTTTGTGCAAATAGTTGGTTTGTCAATCATTAAAAAGACATTCAAACAAGGATGATTAAAATGTTCAAATAAAAAAAATAAGATTTAGCTCCACATTTCCATCCTGTTAGGCTTCATCCTGTTAATTTTCTGGCAATTGTGTAGTTAAAATTAATGACGTTTAAGTGTGTGAGCTTTACCAGATCTTATTTCTCAAGCCTGGAGTACATATTTATGATAATACTCACTTAAAATACAGCACAAGCATATTTCTTAAAAGAAATGAGCCACTTGTCTCCAGGAAGCTCAAGACTCTAGTGGAGAACGGGAGAGCGAGAGTGTGGGAGTTGAAGAGGAGTGTGTTCATAAGTCTGGGATGGCGTTAAAAAAAAAATGTGTGAGAGAGACAGAGATTTGTTATTCAAAAGTACAAAAACGAAGGACTTCTCAGAGATATCTCCGGCTTACATGAAAGCTTATAAAAACATCTCAAAGAAATCATCCGCAGACCATTAACAGAAGAGGAAGATTTGAGCTGTTTGATCAAGACAAGAGAGATCCATCTTCTCCTAATTCACACAAGACACTTTTATTTGCTCTTCATCTTGTATCTTGACTCTAGCTTGGCTGAAGAACTAGTCTATGCTACAGGATGCATGCAGCAGTATAACATCATATCCGACTAGACACTTGCTGTAAGATAAAAATAAACTGTCTTTGGTGGTGGTTTAGCATCTGGACAGACAATCCAGTTGTAATGAGTTCAAATCTTGGCTGAAGAGCTGCACAGACATGTGTAAAATCAGTCTCTGGTGATCTGATCATAAGTGGTCAGCCAAAACAGATGGGTCTCCTGTGACCACTTATGACCAGATTTTGTTGAGGGAAAGGTCTCTGATTTTATGACTATATATTGTAGATTGGTTATGTTCAAAAATAAAATTTCAATCTTGCACAAATACTAAACTCACTAAACTCTATTCATGAGGGGCAATTTTAGTCCCTGACACTTTTGTCAGAGTGACCGCAGCAAAACAAGAAGAGCTCAGAGCATTTGCTTACCAACACATCTGCAGCTTTTAAATATACCTGCAGAGCAAATGCATTTCTTTCCTCTTCAAAGACAGCTAATCATTGTGCTACCACAAAATTTAGCAGAGTGACTGACAGATTAAATGCAAAGAACATTTCACAAATAAATAAAAGTTTACACTCTCAGTCTTGCAAGAAAATTACATTTCAGGAGAGTGTTTTTGTTGTTGCAATCCAAGGCTCTGTTTATACCTTGTTTGCAACCATTTTAGGTGATCCAATCAATAAATAAGTGAATACAGCTGGGACCAAAATGTTCACATCAGATGCTCAGTTCAGGTTTGGGAAACATCACATTTGTGATTAAATAAAATTAAAGTACTTTGGGAGCAACCGTGTGGAAACATTCCTGTGTTTGTATTAATTTTACAGGCTTAATGAAATGCAACACCACAGTATTGCATGTGATGTACTGATGTATTTTTTATGTTTTTGAAAGAAGTCTTCTATATTCACCATGGCTGCATTTGATTAACTGTAATACTGAAATATTATTACAATCTAAATAACTGTTTTCTATTTTAATACAATTTAAAATGTAATTTATTCCTGTGATGGCAAAGCTAAATTTTCAGCAGCCATTACTCCAGTCTTTGGTGACATAATATCTCTCAGAAATCATTCTAATATGCTGAATTGCTGCTCAAGAAACATTTATTACTGTCAATGATTAAAAGAGTTGTGCTGCTTAATATTTTAGAGAAAACCATGATACATTTTAGATTTTTTTTTCTGGATTCTTCGATTAATAAAATGTTCAAAAGAACATAATTTAACTGAAAATGTTTGTAGAAATGTAAAAGTCTTTACTGATCTTACTTTTGATTAATGTGAGGAGTCCTTGCCGAACAAGAGTAATTTCTTTAATGAGCCTAAACTTTTAAACAGTAGTATTTGAGACCTGAAATAAGACCCTCCATTCGTCAAAATGTGATCTCTAGCGGTCAAAGGGGACACATTTGAGATGCGTACTACTACCAGGTGTAAATGGCAATCTATCTTGGCTGACCAACTGTGATCAGATCACCGGAGATGGATGTTAACGTCTCTATCTGAGATTAGATAGGAGCAGTTCACAGAAATGAAGAAGGTATGCTGGTGTCAGACTGTGGGAACTGTGAAGCAACTCATTAACCTGCACATCAATTGGCCTGTGGCACAGAGGGGGAGGACAGGTCACCAGTGGGTCACAGAGAGCTTCAGATTGACCACAAAAAGCCACTGTAAAATATCCCAGCGCTGCCAGCACTCACACACCCCCGGTCCTGAAGCATGCGTAATGATTTGGCTCAGAGGACCCATCTGCTTTCTCTGCCTTCCCTTCACATTTCTCCCTAATCTCTGCCTCATTTATTTTTCGTCTTTCATGCAATGCAACTCAGAGATGCTGGTGCGACTGAACAACCTCTATGTTTCTGAATTACTTCATGGTTGAGAGTCTGACTTACGTAATTAGTGTTTAATTGGCTTTCGGATTCTCACATGAAATAGCAAAAACCACAAAGGATCTGTTGCTCATTCCCTCCCTGTGTCCCATTAGCTCATCCTTCCATAAAGATCTGCATCTTGTAAGCAAGACAAGGTCAGAAAGAACTTTAAAGGGTAAATCCACTGAACAGTTAAGTAACTTGAGAGTGAGGTTAGGGCTGGCGGTATATCGAGTTTGTACGATATATCGATATATTTTTATAAGCGATACGGTATGAGGCAATACCGTTTATATCGATATAACGTATAGTAGTTTGAAAACGAGCACATCTGAAAAAAAATAATATAGCGGAGGACACAGACTGAACTGCTGCGGAGAAAGTGCTTAATACACTTTGTTCTAAACATGTGACAAGCTTTATATGAAGAGCTTTAAAAACTTGTAAGATATAGTAGCCTATAGTTTATAGTTTCAGTTTAAAGCGGCTCGTGTTCGCCCCGTCAGATGCTCTGACAGAGACTCAACTTGAGCTGTTTAATGTGTTTGAGATGTGCTGTTTTCCTTAATGCATAACTTACATTTCACAGGTATATTCTCCATCTGTAAATGTTAGAAAGCCATGGAAATATGTTAATTTTGCTGTCAGAAGTGCATGAGCTTTTGCTTTGCGATTCTCCGCTAAACTTCACAGACTTGGTTCAGAACGAGCACCGCCGCGCGCATGCGCGCCAAACAGACGGAGCACAATACATTTTTCTGAAATATTTGTAGTTGGACAATAAATGTGACATGTAGAATTTTAAACCTACAACTAAGTGTATTTGTATGATAGCACTAACTGTAAAGTGACTGTAATGGGGTAATCAAAATAGTCTTTTTACTCAATTAGTCTGTGCTTTTTTTATTATTTCATTTTTAGTTTAGTAAATGTTACTTCTGCTTTAAAAGCATTATTTTTGTTTTTAGATTGCAATGTTACAATGTTAAAATATAATGTGATTTTAACCCTTTTTTGCACATAATATATGCCTACATGGTTACATTCACTTTATTTGTTCCAAATACAAAAGCGTAGAAAATACAGAGATATATACCGTATACCGCAAATCAGCCAAAAAATACAGAGATATTAATTTGTGCTCATATAGCCCAGCCCTAAGTGAGGTATATTTCAGCACAAAAACCTCTGTTTTACCTGCAGAATCCATGCTAACCAGGTGCTAAATGCACTGAAATACTGTGGCTCCTTGAATTTTTAAATGTCTAGGTATGAAATTAAATCATGTTCATTTTAAGTATACTTATTGTAATTTAGAAGTTGGAAGCAATAGTAATTTGTAAATGATAAGATAAATCCTCAGTAATCAGAATAGTTGCTATAAAACTGTTGTTTTATCCAGTATACACTGAAAAAAAAGTAAAAATATGATTCATAAGTTTTTAATTTTAAAAAGTTTTAACGGGAAATTTTACACAAAATGTTCGCACTGTTGCAAATCAATATTTTAGTGTCACTGCACTTTTATGATTTTTGTTAATATTATGAATTATAGATTTTTAGATTTTTTTATATTTAGTTTTCATTTCAATTTGAGTAATTTTGTTCATTTGGTCATTTTTTAAGTTTCTTGTTTTTTAATATCTCAAGAAAGTTCTTATTAAGATTCAGTTAATATAATTTTAGTTATTTTAGTACTTAAATGAAAAAAAAAAAATTGTGTTGGCAACTAGAAGAAATAAAATATTATTATTAAAAGATTATTATTAAAATATTATTAAAAGATTATTATCTTTTTTCAGTTAATGTTATTTTATTTCAAGTAACAGATGGCCATTATATTATGTAAAATAAATAAAATTATAAGTTGACGACTACAAAAAAAAAACAGCGAAGTGTGCGAAATCAATCAAATCACCTGAGAAGGTACTACATTTGAAAAAAATAACTTACTTTGTGGCCATTAAAAAAGTTTGTTCTATAGTGTGAATGTGCATAGTATGAATGTAATCCAGCTGCATATTTTGGTTTATATTAATTCTTGAGTAATGATCCAGAAGGAACCAATTGGGGTCCAGATCTGGATCACGGTTAATCGGTAACGTCTGCTTTAGTGAATCAGGTGCTAAAACAACACAGACAACATGCGCAAGTAAACAACGTAATCAGTGAGACGCAGTTCATCCCCAGTAGCATTCAAGTGTTTCAATCCTCTCTCTGACTCCTGAAAATCTCTCTTTCTCCTCCTCCTTTCTTTCATCATCTACAAAGCTTCCTCTACTCACTCAACACACAAGCACAATACTACATTACACTGTTCCTTCACTCTGCCCAGTCTTGCTTAACTGCTGCAAAACAAAATACCATTTCAGAGCTTTTCAACACTGTCCGTTTGATGGATGGACCGATGACAGTGTGCAGGAGAGGGATTTTTTTCCACAAGAAATCAACTTGTTGGAAAAACTGCACACCCTGTTTGATGAATGTCTCTTTAGCGGTCATGTAGCACATTTACGCTAACCAGTTAGCAATGGGCTAAGCACTGAACTCAGCAGAGGCAAGCGATTCATAAAACACAAATACAGAATTACTTGTGTCCATTAACTTTTCCTCTGAGCCACACTGTCAATCTATAACGCTTCCTAAACGCAAACGTCCATGTGTCAAGATCAACTTATCCCGAAACTTCCTTTCAGCACACTGTGACACTTGCTAACAAGAGTACCATCCAGACAACTGTCATTTCCAGAGGTAACTCTAACCGGCCCTGACAGCTGTCTTTCTATTTATGTTGAGACAGATCGTGGTGAGAGATTATTTATGTTTTTGAATGTGTGTTTGGGTTCAGATCTACATGCTAAGCTTGCACGTGTGTTTATGAGCATGTGTGTGTTCTTCACCCATGTGTGGCGTTCAAGTAAAAGTATGAATGAACACTTTGTGGGTTGACAGAAGCTGGTAATGACATGCAAATAGAGGGTTAAACCCACAAACGACCACACAAACATTCTGGTTTCTCATTTGTTTGCTCAGGCCGTCATTCAAGAGCGAGAGGCCCCGCCCCCTCTTACGATGGTCTGTTGAGAATTGGGTTGGAAAATAATGGCTTTCTTGTAATTTTGTTTTTGCTTTTGAGTAAAAAAAGCCAAGCAACATGCCATCAGCTACAACATGACATTTGCAAAGTCTCAGAAGAATTGACGTGCCATAGTGAAAAATGGCAATTACTGCCTCTGACTGACATGTCATGTCAACAAACTAAATAAACAATGTAAAACATTACTGATTGTTAGGAAAATCCGGCATGTTCAAATCAACCTCTTTTCATGCATATTTTTTGAAAAACTGTGGATTGTGATAGCTGTTGAAACCTGGGCAGTAGCATTTAGATTTGACTTAGATTTTAGATTTAGATTCTAGATTTGAGTGGAAGAAATGCACCAGAAAAACAATCATAATTATTTTATGATCAATATTTTTGTCTTGCTTTTGAGTAAAAATATTTAAAAACAATAACAAGATACATTTACTTTTAAAATACTAAAGATATTCAAACTTGTTTTAAGAACACATGACATGGATTAAGTTATTCTTACTGTTACCCAACTGACAATTTTTTTATTAAAATATGTATATATAAATATTGTGCAGTTTTTGTTCTCAAGTAAAATCCACATCATTGATTTCTATATCGACAAGTGGATCACATAAGTTCAGTGTTTGTTCTATATGGCAATAACATTCCACAACTGTCCACAAACTGTATCCAGTGTATTTGTGTAACGTTATTTCTGTTTGGTATCCTGTAATGGCAAATATATATGTGGAATTACGTTAATGTCAAAGCCAACTGGAGCATGTTGCGTTCATAAAGACTTCTAATTTCTTTGAGTTTTTACACATACAAGCCAAAATTCTCGCAAACCCCTCTGACATCCATGAATCAAATGAGCCTCGGCCAAAGGCTGACATAAACTATAAGATAGCGGGACATTTTGAACTATTCATGACAACAAAAGCAGCATGTATCTGGCAATAGAGATTTCCAAGATTTTCCATTATCTCAGCATACAACTGGCTGCAACTCATTTTCACACTGTAGGTAAACCCTGACCTAACTAGTCGATTATTTTTATGGATGACTAGTTGACTAGTGAAAATGAGTATTCGTGCAAGCCCTATTACGAGGGGTTGGGCACCCATGAACAACTAAACCCATTTGTTGATCTAGACTTCTGGAGAATTTTAACTTGAGGAAACTGACTAGTTCCCTATCAACCACAAAACTACATATTACATAAAACTTACACACACCACTTACTCACAAATGAGACCCAAGGACTTATTCACTGACAATAATATGCCTTTTCTTTTCTGTTTCATGCTGAAGTCAGGCATCTGTTTCCTCTCAACACTCCTGTGTCAAGCTGTTTAGCACAGTTTGCTGTGTATCTGGTCCAGACATTCGTTTTTTCCTAAAATAACATGCAGGAAAAGCCTTGAAATTGACAGATAATTGTTGTTCTTCATTAAAAGCAGGCTAAACTAACAATTTCTTTCCATGGATAATGCAGCTAAGACCAGACATAATTTCAGACCATATCCACACTAATATACTTGGACTTTGATAGCTTATGCAATATTAATGAATAAATCAGAAAGTGAGAAAGGAAAAGGAAAGAGCTTGAGGGTCAAGAATAAAAACTTGAGACAAAAATTGGGCCATCAATATTTCAAATATCCACTGCAAAAAAAAAAGTTGTTTTTCTATATATATATATATATATATATATCATGGATATTGATATATATATAATATATATATATATATATATATATTGTTATATATATATTGAGATGTCTTAGAACTTAGTGTTTCAGAGTGTTCTGGTTGTGCTTTACTCTTTTTGCCGCACACACACTCAGAGTAGGTGCACTCCAACGGTTTCAGCCTCTGATCTGGCCTGCATCTGATTAAGCTGTGATGGCAATTATACTTGTTTTGAAAAACAATCTCAAGCAGCTTGAACAGTTAATATAAAGCCGTAAAATTTTCACAGAAGATTGAAGCTGCCCGGTCATTTAATATGACCTGATTTCACAGAACCATCGCATCATTTCCTCATGTGTTGCCCACATGTATCCTGTGGCTCCTCACATGGCCTGACAATCAGACCGTAAGGACTTTTTGAAATCGTGCCACTCTGACTTTTGAAACCATGCCACAATATTTTGAAAGAACAAAGGAAGACCCAGAGATAACTGGAAGGCATGTGAATGAAAATCATTGCTTACATTACACACTGTCCTCAATAATCACAAGCATACTTGTTCAAAATACATACAAATCAAGAGGTCCAAAGAGTTGGTGTCCTTGAAAGAAAACGCCAATGTCCTTCCCTCACTGACAAACCATAGCATATGCCAGTTGCAAAGCTGAAACATTCAAATAAAAGGTAACGCAATGCTAAAGCTTTTAGACAATTGGTTTGTTGGTGTTTTAACGCCATGCCAGCTTTGGCGAGTAACAAGTTGAAACGCTATAAAAGAGGTTTTTAAAGTTTGCATTGACAAAAACTGAAAAATTATCCACGGTTAACTTAAAAATGTCTTCAAAAGTGTTTGCGGAGTAAAATAAAATTTCCCAAGAGAATGTACACCAGCGCAATTTTTTTAGTATGTTTGGAGATGAGGAGCGCAGCAGTGGATCTTCAGTTGATATTAAGATCTTGTGTGATTCTGAAATGTCTTATTTGTTGTAAATATGATCTGAACCCAATGATTATTGAAAACAAAGATACGACTTTTACCCACAGTAGGGTTTATTTCATACAGTTTGCTGAAGCTATTAGAACTTGCACCATGGTGTTTCTGGGAAACTCAGGAAGACTCTCAGGAGGACAGTGAGGATCAATGTTTGCCTCTGGCCCTATTCTCATCCATACAAAACAATACAGCTAGAGCTGGAGGTGACCTCCTTTGTTTCTGAATGACTGTTTTGTTTTGTTGTAGATTGTGCATCATGTTACTGTGCCTGAAAAACATTAGTGCACATAGTCTTCTGCGGTCGTCTTGGCAGAATGTCACTAGCTGGAAAATCTGTGGCAACATGGAAGGAAGAGGGGCACTGGCTAAGTAGATCTACTTTTGGTATAGCAGAGGATGGGTTTGCAAAAACGTTGCAAATTAGGATGGATACATAACTTTTGGGGTCAGTGGTTTGAAGGCCACAAACTAGAATAAAAAATAAAAAGAGAAGCGGCATGGAATCATTTGTTTATTTCCTTTGTTTTATTAGGGAATTTCTCTTGTTTGCACACCCAAGTAGCGCCAGAGAACCACCGTCCTTGAGGAAGACCTTCTGACACGGGTGAATTCTCTGTAGGTGTAAGAGCTATTCTCTTCAATTGATGTGTTTATTGTCGGAATACCGCTTAAGATGTGCAGAGGAACAAAGCTGTTTCTTCTCTCTTCCTAACTGAGCATCACCACAGTTCCAGATGTGAGCAGCTGGGCCTGTTCAGTGCTTACATAAACATCTGAAATGTCTCTCACATGGCACACAATCGCTCAGCAGCTTTGTGTTTGTGAGAGAGTGAAAACAGTGTTGTGCTAGCTTGTCTTCACATCATTCTACTCCTAACATGATCTTTTCATTTATTTAGTCACTTAAGAATAAATAGCATTCCAAATCCATCTGAGGGATCTGGAATTAACACTTCCCAACTGACACTTTACAAATGTAAAGTAAAACTTCCCAAGCTGAAGTCACTTGAAAGGGATACATTATGATGATATCTGTTTTTGGCTGATATTACTGATCAGTCAATTCTGGATATTTAGCAGTCCATATTGGATATTTAACTGTAGGATCTTGTTTTCACTCAAGACAAGTTAAAACATTGCCGTACTGCTAATTTAAAGGGATAAAAATACATTATGGCACAGATTTAACCCTTTACGTCAACATACACATTGATATTTTACAGTTTACAACCTATTTTACTTTACATGTAAAAGTAAAACTTGAATTTTGCCTACATTTTTGGTTTAAGAGCACAGAATGAGCCATTGTGTGTTAGAATGAGCTGCTGTGTGCATGTAACTACATTAGTGTGAATTCATGCATGAAATTAGTAAACTTAATTACTTGATTTTTTTATGCAAACTTTCGTAATATCCCTTTGAAATACACAGTAAACTCTTTTCAGATGTTGTTATGCAATATTACACCATAAATCATGCCTTTCAACTTTGGACTCACATGGTAAATATCACAATTATTTTCATCAACAAGCTATAAATATTCATAGTAGTATTATGTGCATGATAATTCTTTATTCTTAATCCTGCATGGTTATTTATTTATTATTATTCGTTTTTTCTTTCTCGTATCATCTTATTGGGCATTGACCAAATTTATTGTGTGCATCTATATATTTTCAATTGACTTCTGATAACATGTGTTCTTAAACCTTCATTCTTCAGCTGCAGCTAAGTTCTGCAGCTGGCCCCATGACTGTTTAGACTATACAAATTAATAACAGTCCCACAAAATGTTTGGGGTTCACTAATGAATAAATAATCATTTTCTAGAAAGCTGAAGTTAACCTGGATTCAGGTCTCAATGCTCCACTCTCCAGTAATCCAAATCACCCCTTTCTGCTACCAAGTCTCTATTAAAAGCCTTACAACACTCGGCATGATGTTATTAGCTATGGTGAAGGTTAACATTAGCCACGGTGGCTTGTGTAGTAAAAGCAAAGCTTTGGGTGTTACCCTAAAAGATCCAGGCACATGTCTGGGTCCCAAAGGTGTGTCTCTGAAGTGGGCAAACACATGGACACGAGCAGGGGGTTCCGTCTGCAAGAAAAACTCCAACGTCACCATCAATAACATACCGCATCCATCTCCTCTAAACAGCTGCCAGCAGGCTCATGCTCTTGTGTATGATTGGAAGTCAGTGATGAATAACACTGGTTGTATCACTGAACCCAGCACAAGAAAATTTACTCAACTGCTATTTCCTTGTAGCCTTTCTTTTGAAGGACAAGAAACTTATGAGATTCTGAAAAAACAAAAACGACCTTGAGGCCTCTACTCATCCATACTTCTGAGTAGAGGAAACGTTCAGAAAACTCTGGGATCTGATGGACTACAGTGAACTCCAGTTCATATTAACAATCCAAACCCGTAGAGCTCGCCTACTGAGAAGAAGCGTTCACAGCGGTTCTGTTTATCCTGGCCAAGACGCATCGGGAAATGTCGGAGCATTTGATATAATACACCGGTGCACGTGGATGAGGGAGAAAGGAACTGTTTAAAGGGATAGTTCACCCAATAAAGAAAATTCTGTAATCACTCACCATCATGTTCCAAACCTGTGAGACTTTCTTTCTTCAGTGGAAGAAATATTAAAATTCTGATGACTGTGCCGGTCAATCTTTTCCATGCAGTTACAATGAATGGGGACTGAAGCTTCAAAATGGATAAAAAGGTCTCATAAATGCAGTCCATTCAACTTCTTCAGAAGTCATATCATAGCTTTGTAAGAAAAACAAAGCTATTATTCACTGACAATCTTCCTCTTTGTTGGAATCAGTGAGAACTTTGAGAACCAAATCTGTCCAATTTATGAATGAATCATTCAGAATGATATTAACCAATACTGAAAAGATTTGACTCAAAAGAATGACTCAATCACAAATTGGACATCGCTACTGTACTGCTCTCATGAATGAGCCAAGGAAAGCTAGAAAAGACTTTCAGTTTATAACTTAAATTTTACACTGTTCCAAACATAGAAGATACACAAAAGTCACATTATGACACATTTACAATTCATTTGTTTCCTTTTTTCAAGGCTTAAAGCTTCAACCCCAATTCATTGCAACTGAATGGAAAAAAAACAAATAAAATTTTCCTACTGTCTCATGGAAGAAAAAAGTATTGGTTTTATTTAAATATCATGAGTAAATAACAATTTTATTTTTTGGGTGAACTTTTCCAATAAGGCAGGGTTTCCCAAACTGGTGTTCATGAGGGAACTACAGGGGGTTTTGTAAACTGATAAAAAGCTAATAATAATAAAAAGTAAAACGGAGATAAATAATTGTAAAATAGAAACAAAGAAAAATTCTTACTAAAAAAAAATATTGAATATTTTATTTGTATAACTGTGTTACCATTAACTGAGAACTGTGAACATACAAATGTGTCAATTTATTGAAATATTAACTTAAAGTATTCAAGTAAATATTTTAGGTCAAAGGGATTGAGCAAATAAAAAAAGTTTGGAAATTCCTGCTTTAATGGTTCTAGAACAAAAAGAATGGTATAAAATTAAAGACAATAGAAAGAGTGGAGTAAGCAAGGAGCAAGATATGGACACTGACAGAAAATCACAAGATGGGTCTTACCAACATATTTGTTCATCCTCTGCAATTGTTCTCAGTAAACATAACCAGCCATGAGAAGATCACACACAAGGTGGAGATGAGGGCCTGTGATAAGAATCACTATTCCTGTCCTCTTTCAACCCTCCTCCAACGTCTGATCTATGAATCGGCACCACCTGCATTCATCACGCTGGCTTTTGACAGACAGCTGGCACCACCTCCAGCCTGCCCACCAGTCACCCAACCAAAGCCGCTTTTGTCCCCCTTCAAGCTCAAAGATCGACATCCACAGGAGGAGGGGGGGGGGGGGGGGGGGGTCACGTAACAAGGCAGGCCCAGGTAGGGTGCCACAGAGCAGAGCAAAGACTATGCTGCCCTGGAGACTGTACAGATGAATTTAGTCTCACAGGATTTTGTACAAAGTAAAAAGAATGTGGCTTCACACATTTATACAGCATACAAATAACATTCTGACAACTACTAAACTTTCTCTGTCAACTCTCTTGTTTTTTTTCCCTTATTACAAAGTCGTACCCACAACAAGAACCTCCATTCATGTGCTCCATTTGTTTCAAATCAGTGGGTCCCAAAGGCATCGGGAGACAATGGCATTTGGGCCGTCCTCAGAGGAATCTGGGTAAGCGGTATGCAGACAACCCAGACAGCGCTAACAGAAACTCTCCCTAAATCTGCCTCATTGCTGACAATAACGACCGCTCCAGCAGGCCCTTTTCTCAGACTCCTTCAAAATCGTTGTTGACAGGAAAGCTAAATATTTTTCAGAGGAGGCCGAGACTTATGGAAAATAAGAGCTGATACTTTGAAAATCTGTGCATACGTACAGTGACAGGTAGGTGTAGAGGAGGAAAACATTACAGTGTATGACATCTCAGAGGGAAATGTTAATGCTCCGATGTTGCGCCTTCACATCTCAGGAGACTTAATCAGGCATATTACATATAAAGTTTGTCTCAGACTTTTCTTCTAAAGCTCCTTTGAAGAAATATTGTAAACATATACTCAGTATAACAGCTATGAGACTTAAAGGGATAGTTCACCCAAAAATGAAAATTCTGTCATCATTTACTCACCGTCAAGTAGTTCCAAACCTGTATGAATTTCTTTGTTCTGCCGAACACAAAGGAAGATATTTTGAAGAAAGTTTGTAACCAGGCTGTTTTGGGGCACCATTGACTTCCATAGTAGGAAAAAAAATACTATGGAAGTCTATGGTGCCCCAGAACTGCTCTGTTTCCCACATTCTTCAGAATATCTTCCTTTGTGTTCGGAAGAACAAAGACATTCATACAGGTTTGGAACTACTTGAGGGTGAGTAAATGACAGAATTTTCATTTTTGGGTGAACTATCCCTTTAATATGGATAACAAAGCTCAATAATTTTGTCTTTTTAGAATAATTTAGAATGGTTTGATTTCATGTTGAAATCTTTTATTTTTGACTGCAGATGAAGTAAATTTGAGCAAAGTTTGAGGCATTACCTTTTTAGACATGTGGTAGCTGCAAAAAAAGAAACTCTAATATGATGAAGAATAAAACTAAAACTAAAACTATACAACACAAATACAATACTTTTGGTGACTAATTATACAACACTCTTCTTTACTCACTGCAACACAGAACAAATCACATACACATGAAATGACTTTCGATTTACTTGTAAATCGATACCCTGATGTTCACAGCTTTAAGAAAAACATTTAATTTATTTGCAAACTAGTTTTGCATTTTGAGGACATACGGGCATATTTTTCAGCAATTTTGTACACTCATACACTGCATATAAATTCCTGTACTTTAACACTGAAAAATAAAATTGGTGTAGAAACTATTTTCACTCAGAAATTGCTAGTAAATTTCACAAGTAATTACAATGGACAAATAACAACTAAATTAAACATTCAGTAGAAAGACTGAAATTGAGAAACATAATAACCTTTGTTTTAACTGATATCAATAAATTATTTTTTAGAGTGTGCAATACATTCAAAGAATAACCTACTTCTAGACCATTGATGAAGTATGTTGTACATGTTCTGTTGGCATTGCCCTTTGACCCACTTGTTCTTTGACCTATACTAACAAAAAATGTGTAAAAGATTGTCTTGGCTGTTGGTAGAACAGCACAGCTTAACCATGAGGAACTGCTTTCTTGGTATCTACTACACTTACACTTGAAAAGAAGCGTGCTTTTCATAATTCTCTGTCATTTTAACTCAAATTTGTTTACAACACACATACACAAACAATTATAAGCAGTGTTTCTGTTCTCTGTGCTCAAGCCTATTATAGTAAAATGGTCCGTAGAGTTCCAACTGAAGCACTAGGGAAAAGATAGTCCAAACACGAGAGGCACGCACTTTGTATGCAGAACCCGATCCAATAAAATCAAATAAAGCCAGAATACAGTGTACAGATGACACAGAGATATGTGTCAAACAAAAACAACTCTTAAAAAAACTGTATATATATATTTATGTTACTCAGTCATGCGTCATGCACTTTTTCTCACCTCTTGTCTCGAGTGTCTTGGCCTCAATACATGTCTACAGTTGCATTTAGCCCCTCTGTTTCAACACAGGCTTTCTTCTCCAGCGCTCAGCACGCCGGTATTCATGGCCAAGCTAAATGTCTCCAGGCCTCATAGAGCTTTCTTCTTGAAGGAGGCGAGCTGAATTTACAACGTGAGCTGAAGGTTGACCTGCAGGATGTGCGGGTACAGACTTTGGCGGGGTGAACCAGCAGAACCCGAACGCCACACGTCGGACGTGATTTAGTGAGGCGGGATACAGCCGTTGACTGCATGAGAAGCCCATGTTACATGAGACAGAAGATACATTTTAACTCCAATTTACCAGAGAAGGAACAACAATATATCAATATTACTGCGCACGGTGGAGAAAAGTGGCTTTTTGACCGCAAAATCACTTAAACCGAGTCTGAGAATGAGGGTTTTGGTGATTCATTGTATTACAGCGTTTGGCCATGTTTGCTGCTTAATAAATTGAACGCTGTGTGTGTACGTGGCTTAAGCACAAGGCTTTGTTCAGTCTTATGAGTTCATAGTTTATATAAGAAGGTCATTTTCATCAGGCAAATGCCAGCCACCTTAATTTTTAAACCCAGCCGCCCAAGGAGCATAAACAGAGGATATTCTTGGCTTAAGTACCTGTAGCAATGGAAAAGTCATTTAAACAGAACAAACCCCAAACCAGCACGAGATAGGTTGGTCTTAATCCTTCTAATCCAGGTTCACGCATAATATCATTATAAGCCATCCACATGACACATGTGGCACTTTACCAACATTCAAGAACTTGAGTGTGCTGATGTCTGCTCAAGATATAAATGCACTTAAAGTTTAAAAAGGGTTTTTGAAAAATGACAATAATGAAGGGTTTAAATTAAAATCATAAAATTAAATGCAATATTTCACTCAATCCTTTTCTTAATCTTATAAGATAATTACATAGATAATTAAATAATAGATAATAGTTAATTAATTAGATATGATATAATATATATGTATATATATATAATATATATATATATATATATATATATATATATATATATATATATATATATATATATATATATATATATATATATATATATATATATAAAATATCAATAAAGTTGCTGAGAAAAGCCACAAGATATCCAAAGTCATTATGTTTAGGCAAATGAAAGCACTGAATTTCAACACAATTATTGTGTTTTCTTCAGATATTTGTACCATTTAAAATGATAGTATGTATAATATAATTTATTTTAGGAAGTCTGCAATTGCAACTTTATTGAATTTATATTTTATATATTGGTATTGGTACATAATCAAGGCTATCTGATGTATATGTGCTCATATGAATGCACACAAATAAGCCCTAACACAAACACACATGCAGTAAAATCTCTTTAGTTTCAGAAAAGTAAAAATAATTTTACGGCTTCTGTTTTTTTAGTGAAAACATGTTGGTGTCATAATGACAGATGAATGACAGCAAACCACTGTTGTCTCTCACTCATGCACACATGCACACACACACTTACACATGTGACCACACACAAAGGAAATCGAACATACACACACACACAGTGTTGTAGACGTTAGAGTCTGGGTTGTGTTTGCTAGGATCTGGTTAGTCTTCCCCTTCTGTTTTCTCAGTCCAGTGTTACCTATGGTCTGATGACATGGTCAACATGCCAGGACTATGAGTAATGATCATTTCTCTCTCACTCACTGATTCCCTCCAAACCCACCTAGATCAACCATATCTAGGGATCATGAAAATATCAGCCAGTATAGTGATTAACTATTTGTAGCTGATATTGGATACTTAATTGCCCACTAGTATAAAATTAATGCCAAATATATATATATTTTAAAAAAGTAACAGTGGACAAAATAATGTGATTTTTCTTGCCTTGCTTCCAAATTCTGCAAATCATAATTCTCTCTCTCTGCAGAGCTCCTCTTATCCAGAAAGTTAAAATAACTTTAGTTTCTATTTTAGAAGAGCTGTTTCTATCTTCTCTCGTCTGCCAGATGAGCTGAGGATTGCGTGAGCACTTGCAAGGCATGTTGTGGACTACATTTGTCAAGTGTGCTAAGTGTAGGTGCAGATTCCCCCATCTCTCACACCTCTACAGGGACGGGTTATTTCCGCTAATCAAGACACAAGACGAGGACTGGCACGTGATCCTTTGAGTGCGTCTATTCTTCCATGACATGCTTGTGGCTTACTACATTCTAATGGAAACCCAACTATTTATATCAGAACAAGCTACCATTTCAAGGTGGGGTCAGGAATATAATTTGTGAAATATTATTATAATTAGGGCTGTGACGGTATGCAATTTTTTCTTACCGCGGTGAAGCAGCAACAAATATCGCGGTTTGGCGGTTAATCGCACAAATCCCCAAATCACCCCCTCCCCCTCCTCCCCTCCTGCCAGAAATCTCTAATGACTTTTGATCAAGAATGCATGCAGCTTGTAAATGAACATGGAAATTAATAATAATAAAGTAGTCTTCTTTATTAGAAGAACAGACATTGTTTGTCGGGTAACAGTCTGTGGATATAAACGCACTCGTCCAAACGCAACATGTTGAAAAATTTGTTTGTTGAAATGCATCGTTTGTAACAGCAAATTAGGATGCCATTAATATTATTTAACTATTAATTAGGCTACATTTATAATAACAACCTTTCTAAAATGCAACATAAAAGAGGCTTTTTTTCTGATTTGGGTTTTTCAAAGTGCAACATAAAAAGGGCACATCAGACTAGCCTGTCTGTACAAGTGTCCGGCTGTTGTACAACTACTGGGACGCTTAAGTGAAACTGTTTTTTTAGTCCCGCTCCCGCTAGGTTATATTCCGCATTCGCACCCACCCGCTCCTGCTATATATTCACTCTTTGTTCACCCGCTGTCCGCTTAGAATCATTTTCTTCCTAACCTGACTGTTCCCGCTAAATATATATCTCGTTTCCAGAATCTCACATTTAAATTTCCACTACTGAAAGAGAGAGAGATAACAAATAAAAATGTCTGCACTAAAATTATTTTATTGTAGGCTATTTATTTTATTCGTCTTGTCCAGTATCAAATTAGTTTTACATTTTGCTGTCAACACAGTAGGAAAAGTGTCGCAGAGAAAAAAAAAAACGACATCTGTCATATAAATTTATAAGCAAAATATGAACAAAACCATTGGCTTGTAGACATTGCGAAATGAAATCACTTTTTAACTGAACAATTTAACATCCCTGAGAAGAATGTCCCGAGTCAGACTTGCCTGACGTGGGTTTCTTAGCAGTAAACACCATTTTCCAGTCCAAGATGAACGTCCTTCAAGGACAGCGCATCCACACTTTGCTTTGCCATCCTTATTCTGCTCTGTCACTCATCACAACCTGCTTGTTCTGTCTGAGGGCCGTTATGCACATGCTGCGCGCACAGACCCCGCAATAAAATACATGACACAGAAAGCACTGGTTCGTGCGTGCAGCGCGTGAGCTATAAGAGTGAGTAAAGCGCAGATATGCTGTTCTGAAAGGACGTCGGGAACGGGATATTGTTAGACCGCCCACTCCCGTTCAAATTACACCAGTGTTACCGACCTCTACCGTGTTTTATTCGAGAATTTAATCCCGCGTCGCAAGAAATCTGGTCGGGTCCCGCGGAATGCAGACCTCTAGCTTCCTCCTGCAAATACCTTGCAAAAAAAGTGCGGTGATGACGGTGATGACCTTAACACTGCGGTCGGCATCTCATTACCGCGGTGATGCGGTTATCGTCACAGCCCTAATTATAATAACGGTTTTCTATTTAAATGTCACATTTGATTGATTTAATAAATTAAAATATAAAAAAATAAATAAAAATAATGTCCAAACATTTGAGCAGTAGTGTCAAAGAAAATGTCTAGACTAAATGTGACTTTGTTTATGAAAAATACCTTTGTGTCCCAGAGTGCAGAATTTAAAAATTGGCTTCCTTTTCAGTTCAGAAGTGTGGATTTGAATTTAATTGGCCACGCCCCTTGACAAACTTTACTTCATGCTCAGTTTACTTTTAGTTTGCAAGCAGGCATATCCATCTCTTGTCTTGCTACATGATTTATTAACTGGCGTTCTGTTTGTGAGCGATTTCTCTTAATTTCACGGATGGGAAAACGAGCAAGCAAAAGGGGGAAAAATCCCCCATCTGCTAAAAACGACACTTAAGGGTCTGCCTGGCTAAAGCGGAAACACAGATGGTGTTTCCACAATGTAGAAAGCACAAAGCCAACCCGCAGAAAACATATAAGCCTGAAAAACATGTAAATCAGCCGTTTATGACAGTTAAGGTACACAAAGAGATAGACAGGTGTCAGAGAAAGGCCTATCATATTTCCCTTTTCTCCCTTGAGGTCCAGACACCCTGCTGGCTCTGGGATTCTAGGGCTTCAAGTCCCACCAACATGGGGGGAACAAATCCTTTGATGAGCACCCCCTCATAAAAACCCTCCCCTCATCGGTCTACAGATTCACATCATGCCAATCAAGCAGCACGACAAGAGTTCAGAGTTATTCTCATGTTAGCTAAAGGAAAAGCAGGGTGCCTCTTTTCCAAACAGCAGCCTCACTCTCCCTCATTATTGATTTTTCTTGCTTTCTATGAAGAATCTTTCATGTCTTGCCCTTTTTATAACTTCCTGTCTACACAGGAAACCCTAATTTCTAGTTGCGGCTATATGTCTTGAAGTACAATACTCCTTCGTGGCAGTGCACCCAGTGGATTTTGCAATGTACATGCCTGAAGCAGAGGGTTTGGTTTCAACGGACTGCTGCAATTTATAATTTCTATTACCCTTCTAATGCCCGGCCATTAATAAAACATCTTCACCCCCTCCCCTTCCTCCTCCTCCTGTAGTTTTGTTCCCCGTCACCCTGTCTTTTCCCTCTGCTTCCTTCAGAAGCACCCCCTCTGGTCTTTTGTGCCTTTTTTCACTCGAGAGTTGCAGCTGCCTTCAATGTTCTGCAAATCTCCATGTTTGCTTTCCTTGAAAACACGGCAGCGGTGGAATAATTGAATCCCACGGCTGAAGCCAGGGATTCAGAATGCCGCAGTAAGTACAGCGTACCATTTAATATGTCGATCTGGTACTAAATGCATGTGGCTTCCTTTCAAATACTTGTACAGTGAGGTGTGAAGCAAACCTCTGACTGAGAGGAAACATGCACTCAGACCTTCTCTAATGAAGCATGGCCTTGCTTTTTATAGACACTGATAGGCTAAAAATAGGCCAATGCATAGCCTGATGGCTTACATGTCTGTCAAGTGATTGCTTAATCCAAATATTTTGTTATTATAAATTAACCAGTTCTGGTCTAAACTTTGGCTACGTTTTTATATTTCCATGTTTATCTCCATGTTTAATCTCACTAAAATATACATTTCTCTTGAAATTTTTAGAAAATGAAACCGAAACCGAAATTGAACTCTAAAAAACTCAAAATGCAATGAAAGTGGATGAGCTCCAAAATGACTAAATAAATAAATGTTAAAAAATAATAAATTGTAGAAAATAATACATTTGGACTATTTATCATGCAAAACTATTGTACAGTTTCAAAAGACTTGGAACAGCACGAGCTTTAGAAACTGCCATCTACGTTCCTTTCATGGAAAAGAGCAGCTCAGTCCATCTGTTAAACTTCTCCTTTTTGCGTTTCACAGAAGAAAATAATATGGGACTGCACAAAATGGAGTCATTCACACAGAATGTGTTTTTTTTCATTCTGCTGTGCTGCTTTTCCATTGTTTTTCTATGTAAACATGAGCTAGATGAACGTGTTTGAGCATTGCACTTGACTGTGTGGCATATCTTTTGCATTTTTTGTTCAACTTTTAAAATCATTTTGTTTCTGTTCCACAACCCTATCTTGCATTTTTAACCACAAAACTGTGTTCTGTGTGAATGGCCCGTAAGCCATGGAACATTTCTTTTACAGCAGTAAAAGGAAGGTAGTTCTCAACCTATTGAACTATGTACCAGGAGTCAAACAGAGTGGTACTGACATCTGGCCATTTCATTATTTGAAGTAAAATGCCACTGCAGGTGTGAAAAAGTAAAATCCTGCCAACTGCAGGCTGAGGGCAAAAAAAGTCCCTAAAATCTCCTCCGTAATCTCTGCTTGATAGAAGAATAAACCCAAAACTACTCAAATAAGGTGCATATTTCCTGTTCAGAGGGAGACAAAGACATGCATGGAAAAGCTGTCTGAGACCAAGAGAGACAAACACACTAAACATAAAAAACGAAAGAATGAATGAACATTCATTCATTCATTCAAAAAAGAAACATTGCCAGAAAGAAACAGAAGCACTCTGAAGAGCCAATCAGATCACAGCATTTGTCTGAGCACCATTTTGTAAAATAGCCTACTATACTACAGTCACTAAATTCCAACTAGTTATGTAACCGACACTGATTAATCAAGATTACTGCTATTGCAGGACTAAAACAGTTCCTTTGGTTTCCATTCCAAGTTTGCAATTGATGTCCACATCTGTATTTTGTCATATTTCTTCTCTTTAAAAAGATTAAAAGATGGAGATGAAGTTATCAGTATGCTGATAAGAACACATCTGTCATGCTCTATTAGTTACGCTTTGCTTATAACATCAAAGCCTTGAGCTTAACAAATGCTTTAGATATTAAAATGACTTTCAGATGATACATTTCCCTCTTCAACTCCATTTTTCTTCTTCAGACGTGTGCAGCAAGTTCAGTTGAACTGATAACGGATAGCTTAAAACTAACAAAACTTTTTCTATGCTTTCTCCAGGTTTTCTATGCTTTCTTCAAGGCTCAAAAGAACTGTGAAATATGCTTCACATAGATTATTTTTGGCCTAGCTTCTTCAAGAAGAGGTGAAAATGGCTTTACCTTCTGAGAAATATCTCATCTCAAGCTGCGCTTGCCAGAAATTTCAGCCTTGTTATCTTAGTCTCTGTTTCTGTGTTATTGCATCCTGTTAGTTTTGGAAAATGCTTCAATATAGGTGTAAATCTAAACTGAAAAACAACATCACACACGCTGAGAAATGCAGAGCAGTGTCGGCATCATGCTTAACATCCGTATCACTCAAAGCCTGAGAGCTGAGTGATACAGAAAACAGTATTCAAACCTATGGACACACTTCCAAACGCAGATGTTAAAGCTCTGGCAAAGAGCCACACACTCTTACTTGCTTACAGAACCACTTTGGCCTGGTCTTTGGAAAGGAAAATGGACAATCAATTAGGAGGGAATTGTGGAGCAGCAGTGGCCGGTGTAAAGCCCTTGTGACACTACAGCAGGGAATATTTTCCACATTTTTTTCCAGACTTTTTGAGGTGCTTGTAGACCAGGAGAGAATGCTTTGACTTTTTTCCTGTGGAAAAGGAAGGTACATTTCTAGAATACTTTATTCTAATTGGTCAATCAAAGTAATCTGCGATCAAATATTTTTGTTTAATGAGCACTCTACTGTATATTGGCCCTACGCTGTGCTGGTTTTATGTCTCGTGCACTACTCTCTTTCTTCAAACCATAAAATAATTTCAACTTATATATAATAAATAGATACATTTTCAACAGTTCACGCCAGTCTTCAGTGTCATGTGATCCTTCAGAAATCATTCTTATATGCTGATTTTGTGCTCAGGAAACATTTGATTATCAGAAATAAGTGTCTTTACTGTCACTTTTCATCAATTTAATTGATCCTAACTGATTAAAATTATTTAATTTTAATTGACTCTAAACATCAAATGCAATCCTCAGTGGTAGTTGCAGGCAGGGCCTAAAACTAACATTTTGCCACACGGACCAAATTGTGGGAACATCTTACTTGAAAGTTTTATTATTATTATTATTATTATTATTATTATAGTAGTTGTTGCAGTAGTAGTATTTAATCAAATTATAAAATTAAACAAATCAATAAAGAATTCCCACTACAATACTATTGAACTGTAAAGTATTTTATAATAATAATTACAATTTATTGTGATAATAAAATTATTATTATTATTATTATACAGTACAATTACAATACTAATAATAGTTGTTGTTTTTTCTTTGCTTTCAAACATTAAACCTTAGAGCTTTTATTTGGCCAGAGAACAACAAGAAAACTTCTCATTTGAAATGCTTCTCTTTTGTTGAAAACAGTTTTTAGAAAACAATCTTATTACAAACTTGGATATTTTGTAATAAGATTGTTGCATTTTCAAATGCACGTTATAAGCGACTTGCAGAGCTGGAGTTTACTACAAACAGCATTTACTACGAACAATGAAATTATTTTAAACAAATACTAGGGCTGTGCAATTAATCGAATTCGATTCTCATGCGCATCTCGTCAGTAAAGCCGGTTCCGTGATTGGTGCTAAATCTCCATCACCGGTTTTCAAATTGAGCAGCAGTTGATACACAGAGCCGTAGTTCACTGACAAGTTAGGCAATTTCGCATTCATAATCGAATTCGATTCATCTGCGATTATGAACGCGATATCGCGTAGCTTGTCAGTGAACTACGGCTCTGTGTATTAACTGCCGCTGTGTTTGAAAACAGGTGATGGAGATTTACTGCCAATCACGGAACCGGCTTTACTGACGAGATGAGCATGAGAATCGAATTCGATTAATTGCACAGCCCTAACAAATACACAGCGCTTCACTCTGAAAAACACATTGCATCAGATTACATTAGAATTTGATCATCACGCTAAACCCATACCGTGTTCTAAGGCATTGTTAGAATTAATTAAAAAAAAGTTTCAGTTCAGCACCAACAGCATTGTGGGCAGCGCACCAGCATACAGCACCATTGTGCTACGCGCATCCCGAGTTCGAATCCCGACTTGAGGACCTTTCCTGATCCCGCCTCCCATCTCTCTCCCACTTCGCTTCCTGTCAGCTGTGATCTGTCCTATCATAATAAAGGGAAAAATGCCAAAAAGAAATCTTAAAAAGAAAGAAAAAAAAAAAGTTACCCGCCAACTGGCGAGATACACTGTTTCATATACTCTCCAACGCTCATTTTTTCTCGCATTTGGCACTTGGCAAGTGTTAATTTTAGGCCCTGGTTGCAGGTGTTAACCCACACCGATGATGGTAAAATTTGACTACAAGCACTGACTTGGGCACCAGTGACTCACAGTCACTTTGTTATTGCACGTATCTCAGCACACCATGAAACCACTGCTAATTACTTTCATATTACTAAGCATCCAGGCAATCTTGGGGTCCGTCCAAGACCACCTTCAAGATGAGAAACAGTGTGAGTTGTGCGTGCAACTTCCACTTTGAGAAGGGAACGAGAAACTACAAGCATATTCGTGGTTAGTGCTTTTTTGGGGGGGAAATAAAATAATAGAGTCAGACACAAAGTGTTGACAGCAGTAAAAATTGAGAGGGTATTTTATTGCCTTCTGAGGATGGATTAATGTCATAATCTTGGTGAAAGATTCAGTGACCTGCTTAAAGTGTAATATACACAACTGGAGCAGAGTGTTTTCATTTCTCCACAAACCTGAGGGAGCTCCTGTCTCGATATTTTCAGTCAATAAGAGGAAGAGAAAAAAGATTTCTAACTTCCCTTCTTCTTATGATATCAGTCTTACATATGTATGTTTACCTAAAATATAGTAGTAATCCAAAAACTTCAACAGAAAAATGATTTATTGAAACACTTCAGACTCAATTTAGCCTGTGACCTGAACATAAGGTCATCAGCAACCAATCATAATCCATTACTATAAAAAAAATGAGGGGATAGTTTTTCCAGGATATTAAAGGAAAGTTTAACCATTTCTATGGAATACAAAATGAGAAATCTTCAACAGCATGCATGCTTGTCTTTTCCTTACAACAACAGTTCAAGAGTGCCATAGATGTGGCCTATATGACTAGTGCGCTATATTAAAAATCTTCTTAAACACATAAAGAAAGCTACAAAAACTCAAATGAAGCACATTTCACTACAAGAAATACCTGTAGTTGAGGAAACTGGAAATTAAAAAGATCTACAATTACCAAGCACTTTTATTTCTCATACTTTTTCCCATTGGCTAGTTAAAGGAAAATACTAATAATAGACTTGTCTTACCAGCCTCAGTGTTTGGACGTGCTATAAAACAGTAATGAATCAAACGAAATGTGTCTCCCATTTAAAATCGGCAGTCCAGCGGTGCATGTCAGAAATAATAACTCAAAATGTTGGTAACAGGCCTGTTCACCCCGTAAAGTGGAGCCAAATTTCCAGCCAGGCCACAGATCCCGCTGAAGTTTTACACATTTAATTACACAACAGAACAACACGCATGTAAATAAAAGTTTGTATCTCTCTCTGCAATTTCAATAAATAGATTCAGGTGCATTTAATATGGAATTTTTATGCAAAATTGCTGAGAATAGGTGTTTGTTAAACTGTTAAGTACTGACAGTAGAACTATTATGTGAACTTCCATTTTCATTCCATTTCATTTTGTGTCCAACTGTCTGCTGTATACAGTATCATAAATCTAGAAGCAGGAAAGAGATGGAAAAGCACAAAGAATGTTCAGTAAACATGTTTGATTGATTCAAATGGCATGAACTGACTTGTACTGGTGTAAAATGAGTGGAATAATGAAAGCCTACACACAGCTGCCCCATTCACTTGACCTCATTCCTCTGTTTGGTTGAATAACTCATCTGCCAGTTTCCTAGTCCAGTAAATCTCTTTAGTTGAGAAGTGGGCTGTATATCTAAAGCAGTGAGGGTATTAATTCTTCACACTCACTCCTGCTTCCTCTCTCTTCATGTCTTTGACCCTGTGGCTTTGACCCTCACTTGTTGAAGTCAAAGTTTGCAGAAGTAAAAGACTGATCAGTCAGGCCAATTAATCAGACAATATTTAGCCATTTTGAGATAAACAGTGAACACTGTGAAAAAAAGGCAATGTATAATGCGCAATTAATTTTTTCTAACATTATTAAGTGGAATTTAATATATAAATACATTGTGAATATATTATGTAAATTTTATATGTAAACACATATGTAAATATTATATGTAAAATATGTTTTAAATTTCATTTTAATTTTGTTTGTCAATTTGTTTTAAAGTTCTATTATACTTTCTTTGGCCATCAGCCACCCTGCACTCTAAGCACTGCCGTCATGAAATAAAATGACATGACATGACATAAAATAAACTGATAAAATAAAATATAAAGTAAATCTTATGAAAATAAATAAATAAAAAAACAATATATATATAATATAATATAATATAAAATAACAATATATTATGATATAATAAAATAAAATAAAATATAATAAAACATAATATAATATAATATAATATAATATATCCCATCTATCCTGTTTTCATTTGCATAAAAGTTAAATATAGCATCTAACTTGAATAATGTCCATGTCACACAGAAACACAGCTTCCAAAAGCTGAACATAATTTTGGTCTTTGCCTCAAAATGTAGAAAATGCTATAAAGTAGTGCTGGTGTTGAAAAACATCCAAAAGGAAATGAAATAACCGTTAACGTGGAAATCTGGAAGAACTAGTTCAAACAGGTAAACTCAATTTTCCCCTCAACGCCATTTAAGATTTTGATCCGCCTCTGAGATATTCCACTGGGACTGGAGAAGACATTCCTGCTGATTAAAATTTCCATCTAAGTGAGCCTTGATGAGATTCCTCTCTGCCACAGGCAAACACAGAGCGGACACATGAGCAGTGCTGTATTTCATAAACATGAAAGATACATGTAGGCTACACTCGAGCTTGTGGGAGACTATGGTCAGTGCTTGTCATTGTTGAGAAAATTATAGTAAAGTAACAGTCAGAGGTGATGGATAATCCCTTCAGCCTTAGCATTATCAAGACTTGCTGAAGATATCTGGTTGAGGGTGATTCGCAGATTTTTGGGGTCAGTCTTTGAGAGCAGTTAAGACAGCAAAGGCTTCATAGTGTTTACCCGGTGTACGCATAGCTGGGCAGAGGTCTCACAGCCCTCTGTGGCCTGTTTGGCTTCCAATCACAAAGCATTAGGGAAATGAAGCTTTTTATTTCAGGATTCCATGGTCGGTGTGGTCGGGTAAGTCATTTCTGCTTTGCCACAGAGTAAGAGAGCTAACTGACTGTTAGATGCCTGCATAAATGAGTGAAAAGGAAAGAGACAACAACCGAACCGAAGGAAAAATAAATGTGGAGGGAATGGAGGAATACACAAAGCCAGCAATTGGGCTAACAGCCCCTCTTAAGAAAATGCCATTTTTATGTTTCCAATTGACAAAATATGTAGTTTTTATTGAATATTGATAGAACTAAAGACAACTAGAGGGAGTTTTCCTGTACCCCAGTTTTATGTTTTGTGTGTGTGCGTGTGCCTGTGAAATATGGGTCATTCCATGTCAAATTTTGGATTTTGCTGATATTTTTTCTGTAGAAAGACAAACATATATAGTGATGAAAGCCAAAATGTCAGACGTGTATTTACTGAGTAATCCACTATATGTGGGGGGGGGGTCAAAATGACACATTTGAGCCAATTTACAGGAGTGTAAAAATGACTTTTTTGGTATGTTGGTAGGTCTATTACAGGTAGGTCTTTTTACACCCCTGTAAATTGGCTCCAAATCTCAGTTGAAATTTGTTATTTTCACCCCCTCTACAAAATAGCAGATCACTCAGTAAATATGCATCTGTGGCATTTAATATTTTAGCTTTAATCACTATTTATGTTTGTCTTTTTACAGGAAAAAAATATTAACAAACTCAAAAATTTGAGCCAAGGAAGTTTCCGAAATTTAGTTGATTTGAAACACAATGACCCATATAGCATTACGATATAGCAATAATTAACTACTCCATTCATCAACCGATGATTCAACAATCACCTATTTCAATTCAAAACAATTACATTTCATTTGAAACATCAGCTATTTCAAAACCTCTTAAATACGTTTTTTTTTTTAGAACTTGAATATTATTCTGTTTTTAGTAAATGTACCTCATAGAGCTACAATCCTTCATTTCAACACCTCATATTTTCTCTGCTGGCCTCTAACAAAGCCTACCAACATTTAATAGTTCTTTGGCTTTTGTCCTGAAGTAACAGGACAAACAGTGACTTGTGTTTAACTGTGACCCACTGGCATTGACAAGCATACAAAAAACAGAACCTAAACAAACAAACAGCTGTTTGTTTGACTGCAGCTTGTGGGTAAATGTCCATAAAAGCTGAGAGGCTTCAGTCCGGGTATCCTCATCCTCATCCTCAACTACAACACAACAATTCAAAATGCCCAAGAGTTGCTGTCAGCAGATAATATTATTTTAACACAATCTTTCCTAAAAAAAGAGGTTTATGAAAAGAGTGGGACTCACAAAACAAGTCAGCGAGGACGTTTCTGATTTTTTTTATTTCACATGTGGAGCATTATTGTGGTAGAAGTCAGCTTGTTAAACGTAAATCACTTTAACAGAGCTAATCATCACAGTCTTGAACATTTTTTACCTACAGGATCTATGTTTTTTAGCTACTTACAGTAATTAAAAAAAAAAAAGATTCAAAAGCAATCAAAACATACTTAAAAAGCTTACTGGATCTCCTAAAGAGCAGGCCAATGAATTTAATTTGATTATAGGAAGAATGCCAAAAGATTTAGGCATGTTTGAATATTACAAATAAATCCAAAATTAATATTCAGCCTATGAACTGAATGCTGCAATAGGGACATGTTATGCTAACATTGTGCAGTGTCTAACACCCATAAAATTTAATTTCCTGAGATGTGGATTGCACAATTTTAACACTCCCAGCGTGTACATACACACATAAACACACATGTACACATTGCATGAACTGAAAATGTAGTTAGCCTGACACTTCTCCCACTTGGGCCACTAACAGTGCAAGAAGCATTCAATCATTTCAGCAAAGTCAAAAATCCACAGTCTGTGCGGGTCAGACAAAACACTTGTGTAAAATAATTTCTGCATATAAATACTAAATACAAGCAAACACCTGACGGCATGTCCGGGTTCTGTAGATCATCATGATCACCTCTGCTCAAAGAAATCCCGATGGCCAGCTGGTGTCAACAGATCTCTCTAAAGACACAAATGGCTTATTTTGACTTCCAAAAAACAACTGCAATTGCAAATATAAGGCCAAATACAAGACTGACGTCGATTTAAAGGGACCCAGTTGGATTTTAATGGAAACATTCAAATAAAAATTAAAAAAACTAAACAAAACAGAAATTTTAAGAAATGTTCCATACTGTGATGTGAAGGTGAAGTGAGAGTGGGACATTTTGGAGCCCCAAAGTGTCAAATTTTAATTCCTTTATGCCTTTCTCGTTCCATTTGGAACAGCATGGGTAAACATCAGAGCTCATGCCAGGGCTGAGCTGTCTATCACACTTTGTGAAATCTGTCAACTGTTCCTCAGTGATCAAGTCAAGGTACAGTGTAGCAAAGAACCAGCATTTGGAAAAAAAACATGCATAAATGAACAAAAACCAGATTAGACTGAAACCTCATAGGGAAGCCACTGCCAAAGAATCCTTTACAAATGGCTTAATCAGCAATTAGTATGTGGGTGCACGAGTATAGCAGCATTTTCAACACCTAAACGATGTTTTTCAAAGTAAGCCAAGCTTAGTATCATCCACTTCCATCACTCAATGTACTACTGCAATTTCAGAGCCAGATTTTGACTACTAGGCCACATTATTTAGGCGAAAAAAATGTTCCAAGACTGACAGCGAGACCGAATTATGAATGTACAAAGCTCTCCTCAGAGATAGAAACCTGACGCTGTCAAGACCAGCACTGTGTGAAGGAAAAGAGAGAAATCTCCCAGATGACTGATACTTTGCACATATATTTTCATTTTTAAAGCAAATATCAATCTCCGACTGAACAGGCAGTAAAGGTTAGGTATTTATGAGCTCACTGGGAGTGTGGCAGGTACAAAGGCCCAACTGTGGGCGGCAAGAAATTTGCCAGTCTTTATGCATTGAGGGTTAGTTGAGTCCTTAATACAACGTAAACAGGCTTTAGAGCTTTACTTTCCGACACATTTACAGCTAAAATTAAAAAGCCATGTTTCATCATACCCTCTAAAATGTGAAATGTAGCGTATCCTGGCACATTACATTGGGCAGGCAAGGGAAAGTTATTATTTGATAAGTGTTGGCAGACGTCTGATCGCTTAGATAATCATGGCAGCTCATTTCCTATTATATTCACTGCAGACCTTTTGGCCTGTGATGTATATTACCATTAGCATTTTTCAGGACAAGGACCAAAAAGGCAAAGGACAAGGTGGGTTAGACTTCTGTAAATGTAATCCAATACAATATGCTGCCACAAGCCATATAGGCCTAAAGATAAAGATTACTAAGTACTGAAAAAATTAAATAAATATGATATTGTTCCAGATGCTGGAATTCACTTTGGATGATGAAAAATAATAAAATGGAATTTATATTTTGTAAACACGCCATACAAACACCATGAAAACTATAAATAAATGAGAAAAGATGATTTGTCCAATTGTATAGATAAATATAATTGAGTTAATTAGGTACAGCAAACTGCCACCTAGACTATAACAATATTCTACATTACTCTAATATCCCTGCATATTTTTATCAATACTACAAGATATTGATTTTCCATCCATTTTGGGTTATGAATAAAAATAAAATAAAATAAAATAAAATAAAGGCATGTAACATGAAAGATTTTTACAACATTAAAAAAAACAATGCAACAATGTTTTAAAAGAAAAACAGGTTGCAAAAACACCAGTTTGTGAATTTATAATGATGTTCTACATCACTCTGATGTTACTGAAGCTGGATAATGAAATTGAATGGCAATAAAATCTGCCAGTTACTCCACCACAAACCCAAACAGAGAGACACGGACTAAGAGCTTGAATCACACCATCACTAAAGACAAGTGAAAATACACAGATCATTCTCTAAGCAGGCTTTCTCAACCCTGTCCTGTAAATTTTAGCTCCAACTCTAATCAAACACACCTGAACCATCTAATTAAGCTGTTCAGGATTACTAGTAAACTACAGGCAGGTGAGTTTGATCAAAGTTGGAACAAAACTCTGCAGGACAGTGGCCCTCCAGGACCAGGGTTGAGAACCCCTGCTAAGCTCATATTCAAGACCTAAACATCCAGCTCTGACAGAAGACTTACACATAAGATAGGGTAATAGAGAGCAATTAATCAAAGTGTTAAAACTGCTGGTAGGCTATATATTTCTCCCTACATTCCGTTTATTAAACAAGACAAGCCAAGTTTTTTAATCCAGTCAACTTTCGGTATTTAGTAATAAAAGATAAAATGCACAGTAACTTCTAGTGTTTGACACCTCAGATATAAAGATTTATAACTCTGCAGAAAGAGCAGAATTTTTTTTACAACTTGTGATATAATATACACAAGCATCTGACATTAAACACAGATTTATAAAGTCATACCAACAAAAAGCGAACGGTTCACAAGAGTTGCGTGGCTTTCACAAAGTTAGAACATGTGGTTGAATGGGCATTCCTTCAACATCTATGAAGGTTTTTTTTTTTTAAGACGGAGCCTTGATGCTTGAGTAACTGTACTGTACACTTGAAGACCAGATTAAACCAATGAATTTTACTACGACCAGTCTAATCCTCCCTCATAGGCTTTTCTTGGAGGCAAAGTGGCTTTTGTGTCAACATCCAGTCTGACAGTATAATGCACTGATAGAGTTCCACCCCAGTGATTTATAATCTACCAACTATTATTAAAACCAAAGACTGGATCACGGAAGCCGTCTGTTTCCATTTTACCCACCGCTCTCAAAAATATGACATAGCTAGATATATGTAGCATAGTGTCTATAAAACTCCATCTGAAAAGGTTTAAATTATGTGACAAAATATCCAAGGATACTATCTAGAACAGATGGGAAAACACTATTGCATTTATATCGACAAGGTGAAGTAAGCCACATATTGACAAAAAGCTCATCCATCAGATAAAAGGTCAAACTAACACTAAGCCAAAACATAAAATGGAGTCCATGTCTCCCATCCTAAAGTACAGACATCCCGGCACACAACGAACAAAGCGGGAATCTGGAAAGAAAACCACAGCACCAGTTCTTAGTCAGTGCTTTAAGTTATAAATGAGGAGCAATTGTTAAAATTCCCCTCTGACAACTCAATGCAGAAAGCTTTGCATGTCATGGACTAACATTGAAGTCAGAGTAAAAATGATATATTACTTGATTTGCTAGCAGGTTGTTGCTTTGTCAGTAAAATTAGTCAAATCTGCCGATATACTGTAGTATAATGTAACTTAATCTGACAATTCAACTGAAATATTTTTAGTTTAAGTAATTCATGCTTAGGTTGAAATCTGATTAGCATTTCACACACTACACACGCTTAACTGTTAGTTTGCTTTATTTAAAAAAGAAATATCTTCAAAAAATGTATATATATATATATATATATCTATCTGTATGCTCATTAATATAAAAAAAAAAGATATATATTATTATTATAAAATGACCAGAAACTCTACCCGGTTAGCCTATTTTATAGTGTCCATGTTGCAGTGTATTTACGGGTACACTGATAATTTCGAACTACGTGTACTCTAAGCGTATTTTGCAAGGTGTCTGTACTTACATACTGTTATTGTTTTAACTACTGCAGTAATCAGTAATAGTAACATCCACACATGTAACAAACACTCTAAAATAAAGAGCTGCTCAAAAGTGTACAACTACATTCAAGTTGGTCTTTGGTATTTATACTCATGTCTCATCCTTGTAAACTAGGAAATAATGAAAAGCTCATAGACGTTAATGTACCTTTGTAAGCCCTGTGCTCAGTATAATTGGATGCTATCTTATGTCAAAGTGCTATTCTAAAGCAAATGAAGCAGCTCAGACCGTACAAAGAGACTCCAACTGAGAGCTTAAGACTGTTACTCTCTCAATCAGTGCACTTTAAGAGCTCTATTGTCATTCCAATGACATAAAAACTGTTTAGATAGCCCTTTGGCAACATGAGTCAGTATGTAAACAAAACAACCTGAGGACTAACTTACTGAATGAAATGACACCTCTAACTAGTAACATCAAGTTTAAGTAAAATGACATATTAAATAAATTGTACACATTACAGCGCATATACAAATACAAATTAAAAACATTTAATTTACTTATATTGAATATTGCACTTTTATGCCTATATGTTGGCATTATAGTGTAATTTGAGGTATGTTTCCTCAAATTATTTCTAATAATAACAAATATTTTGGACTGCTCAGTGTTTCCTGTGAACTCGACAGATGAGGCTCGGTTTAATTAAAAATAATTCTGTAAGTCGATTATAAACACAGTAGTGTAAATGCATGAGTTTAATCGCCTACCGCAGTTGGCTACGAGCAACACGATGATCAGTGTGAAGCTGCGCTGGCATCCGTGCGGCTCTTTCACTGTTCCTCTGCTCATTTCTTCTGCCTCTGAGCGCTCTTACATCCACCGCAAGCTCTACTCACAGGTCAGTGTTATAGCTGGAGAATACAGAGCTCTTCTGGACTTTACTAAGCCTCGGATGTCCGCAGAGGTGTAATGTTGTAGGCGGATGGTCCTCTGCTCTGCTCTCTGCTTCTGTTTGGAGTTTGACTTTCTTCAATCCTCTCAAGAAGTTCTCACAAAGTCTCAGGAGGACATGTGCTGCTTAACGGTGTGTTTGGCGCCACCTGCTGTTTTAATAAAGGACTGTTAGGGGGAAAAAATCTTGGGCTTAAATGTAATTAATTTGTGGACACTGTTGGAAATGGGCTTTCTTAATATTTAATTAAACAATAACCTATATTTCGTGTAGCGGGAAGCTTAATAAAATATTACTTAATAAAAAAAAATTAATTAACTCAAATAAATCTCATTAAGGTACTAAGCTAGCAGCAGCACATGTTAACATGCACATTTTTGTTATAACTTTTGAAGAACGGCGTTAATAGAAAACATGTATAAGAAAATTAATCACTAGTACAATATTTGGAAACTATTTTTTTTTTAAATACCTATTCAGCTCTATTCTTCGTCACAGTGGTTGATAGCCCCCAGAATTATAGCATAAGAAACCCCTCTGAATCACAGTCTGTAATAACATTGGACATAACAAATACCCCCTTGCTCAAAAACACACAAAAACACTTCATTTTTACTCCATCAGTCTACAAAAGCCTTGGAAAGCCTGCTGGGAAATAGAAATACAATGTGGTTATTTTACAATTCCAACTCAAATTAAATTATGTTGTCCTCCTAACACAAATGAATTATTTTCCATTGTACAATGTTTAAGAATTTTGTTGCATTAGCTAATTTGTGTTGTCAATTATTGTATTTAAAAACAATCCCTAGTAAATAAATAAATAAATAAGGCCACAGAATATAGTCATTTTAAAAATAAAAAAATCAATAAAGGACACTCAGGGTCTTCTAATTATTATTATTTTTTTTTAATGAAAATATATTTTATAATGTTGTAAATAGATAAAAGGATATACATTTGTAATTAAAGTAAATTGGAATTAATTACTAACACAAATAAATATTAATAGGAATATTAATATTTTGTTTCATATTAATCATTTTTATTAATAAAGTGATAATGTATTAATGATATAATAAATATATAATATTTTAAAATTAACACTAATAATATAAATAAGTATTAGCAATACCTACATGATAAACAAATCTATATTTTCCCAGAGTGTTTATTATATAAAAAAGCAGACTGTTGTCCTGAGATCTAGAATATCTGTATTCTTCTTTGTTTAAACTAACAATATAAACTGTAAAAAAAATAATAATAATTCAAACAGCCTTTCATGTAGTGACATCTAATAAAGAGGTTGTATAAAAAATTTAATTGCATTAAAAAATCATTTTAATGGTCAGATAGAGATCCTTAAAAAACAATATGGTAGTTTGCTCATGTTAGTTTAAAGTATATGCATATCCTTAAACTTTTTAAGGTCCATAACTGTCAGCTGATCACTGTTGACTGAATGCTCTTTCTCTCTAATATCCAGACCCAATGTGCTGCTGTTTCAGGTCTGTGAAGAACAGACAGAGAATGGTAGTAATTTTACAAGCCAGAGGTCTTGCATCCTGACCTGTTTCTGTTCATTTATATTATATCAGTGGAGGACAAGAAGAGTATGACATTCTTCTTTTGAAGTGATGGACTGGGTTGACTCTCCAGACCCAGAGTTCATCCCTCATTTCCTCCGGTGACGTCGGCTCTCTGACACACAAACGGCAGGCTGCGATCAAAGCCCAGAGTCGCAGTCCTGCAGACTCTAATATGAGCTCACATGCTGGGAGGAGATGCTGATTGGTGGGGATGGAGGAGGGAGGGCTGTCCCTGCTGCTTTCATGAGAGCTTTTGGTGGAATGAATTATGAAGGAATGGAAACTAATGTTAAGATATCAAACACATTACTGTGAGCATGCAAGTGCATAGAAAAGCTGTGAAGATTCATAAAGCAACAGGATCATTTTGTCCAAGCTAAGATTTTTTCTCTCTACAGTCAATCGTCTCAGTTTTCAAAGAAAAGCTGTACCTTTTCTTCAGTGCGATTGCATCTAATATTAAACATTTGGAAACCATTATCTGCTGAGCAGCAAAGCAGTTGAAAAATTTGTGACATGGGGCTGTTTTTCTTTCCGATGTCTATCTGTTTTATTTTCCCAAAGTAAAATAAGATTATTAAAATTGCAACCATGCACGGCGAAACTCATCTAATTGTAATGAGCAGGGGATTGAGGGTTATGCGGGCCGCTTTGAAGGTCCATCCCCTTGGCTGTTCTCCACACACAGCGGATCTCTTCAGAATGGACCTTCTGTTCTGAACCGTAAATGGAGTAATCTCTGGAGTTACTAGGGTTTGTAGCTAATGGGAATAAAACCACTTGAATTACAAATGAGAAGCTACTACTGAGATTCCTACTGTCCAAAAACTGAATTGAAGTTACTTGTGTTCTCTATTTTTATGTAATATTCTTTTTTTCCCTTAGCGATACATGATACTTATATTTTTGTCCTATTATCTATTTAAAAAAAAGAAAAGAAAGGAATTCATACATACAGTGGCTTAAACACACAGTCTATGATGATGAGCATTATTAATTTCTGAATTAAAATTAATTATTTTGAGGGAAAAAAGTATCAGGGTGATACAACTGTCATGATAATATTAAAAGCATAATTAAAAATTCAATTCTTAAAAAGAATTGGTAGTTTCATACAGTTTTTATAATTTTTTATGTTTTTAGAAAAATACAAACAACAAAAATATTACAAAACTGCTTCACTGCTTATTAATATCTGAAAAAAATACCTTTCAAATTAAAGTCATAGTGTCACCAACATGCAGAAAAAAGTAACATAACATAACATAACATAACATAACATAATATAATATAGAGATGATCCCCACAGTCCCTCATGACTGTTAATATCCATACATCTCTTAAAATAATACATAATTTAACCTTTTCATGCATGGCAAGAAAATAATGATCAGGTACATTTACATGAGTAGACCTATATTGACTTGGTTATACCAGATGACAGCTTTTAAAGTTATCTATTTAAAACGTTGCTTGAAAACGGTATACAAGTTTTTCAGAATTCGTTGAAATCACTGTGAATAGCACTTCTTTTCTTTGTCTTTTTCTTTATTGTGGACACTCTTAAATGTCAGGCATCTTAAGACTAATAATAAAGACGTAGATTTTCAAAGAGATGATGCATGTGTTGACATGCATTTGTTCTGCCCACATAAGGGCATTGCTGGTGACATCATTTCTGGTAACTGACGATGTGTGCCTGGCGAAACATTTTTGATTGGAGTTCAAGATGTGCTGTGACGTGACCTCATTCTTGTGAAGATCTGTAACTGAAGTCTATTAGATCATTTACATTTAGATCTAAATAAGCCCTTTGAAAATAATCCTTGATCAGAGTCCAAGAATGACACAGAATCAATGTGCATACTAACAACTTGTGACTTCATCTACATTTGTGCTTCTAACAAGCTAAGGCAAAAAGAGCAGCAAGGAAAGGTGATATTCACAAAACTCATGTGCTATGATAGCGATGGGGCACATAGAGAGGACTTATTTGAAGTCTTTGAGTGGGTGGGTGGTCTCTCATTAAAGTTTTCCAGTCTTTTAGCCTCTGATAGCAGTTGCATTTGGTACAAGGGGTCATGTTTGATCATATGGAAGTAGGGTCAGCAAGAATTAGACAGCATAGATGCTATTCAAACATATGTGTGTGTGTGTGTGTGTGTGTGTTTCAGGAAGAGGTGGGGTGAAGGGTTCCAAAAGGAAAATGAAAGATGCAGAGAGTGCCAGCATGACCCTGTTGCTGTATTTATTTTGCCTGGCTTTAAAAATGATTGCTCAAACTCGATCTGATCTTCACTCACATGACCTGCTGACAACGATTGCATCTCAGCACATTCCATAAGGCTTTAACCTGGGCCCAATAAAATAAACAATATGGAGCAATACACTGTTGTTGTTAGGTCAAGGTTAGGTCATCTCTCTCTCTGTCTTCTGTGTTATTAGATTCCTATGGTAATTGATATCATAGCATAGCACGCTCTGGATAACAGAGGGGAGAAGAATGCAGAAAAGACCAACACGCCACACTGTGTGAGCTAATATTTTGGAATATTTAGGGTTGCTTGGGTTAATCTGTCCATGCATCGTCCAGTAAATAACTGGAATGAAAACTTGATGTAGGTTTGATTTCATTGAACTGTGCATGGGGAACTGTGTGAACTTGGAAAAACAAATAGATTCTTTCTCTGCAGTTTCCCAGTTGCAATTTTGCTTTTTCTAACCCACGTGTTGGAAAACAAGCAACGGAAATATTCTACTCCAGATGAAAACTAAATTTACATGAGGTAAATGCTACACACACACACACACACACACACACACACACACATGTTAGGTTTCTGTGAATTGTGGGGCCATTCCATAGACTTCTATTCCTTTTATACTGATCAAACGATATTTTCTATCCCCTAACCCTAAACCTACCCCTTACAGAAAACCTGTTTGCATTGTTACACTTTCAGATAAACATAATTTACTATTTTTAATATTTTACCACAGGCCGGTCCGGTGTCAGGTTTTACTATCCTTGTGGACACACACACACACACACACACACACACACACTCTCTCACACACACACACACACACACACACACACACACACACACACGCACGCACGCACGCACGCACGCACACACACACACACTATATGTATATACAGTATGTATGAAGAAATTATGATTTAGCTTTGCCATCAATATAAATTACATTTTAATATTACAAATTCGAAAATTTCATTAATCAAATAAATGCCTTGGTGAGTATAAGAGACTTCTTTTAAAAATCTACCTTTGATTGTGTACTAGCTCCATATCTCTAAAAATGTGAAGTACAATTACTTTTAAGTATGCTTTAAAGTGTCTTTAATGTTATATAATTTAAAATGTAAAAGATAAAAGCAAAGCAGATTTTGAAAGGGGTAAAATAAGTTTTAAGATTTCTGGAATATTATGGAACATAAAAGGCATATGCATTGGTTGCATTTTTGTTTTATTTGACAAGATCTCGTCTTTATAAATATATGGCTATAATCATTGTGTTAGTGACCTTTTCTGAAGGCTTTAGATCTCTTTAAACCTCTAGATTAAATAAAGATGCTGTGGTAGAAATATAAAGAGATTAAAAGAGGACGTCAAAATATAATAACCTGACAGCTAAATACACACTGTTACTGCCATTACCTCATGTAATGACATCCAATGAAAATAAAACCTGCAAACCATTACTTTCCAGGCAGGACGTTCTTTGTATCTTGCTATGTCAACATAGGGGGCTTCTACAATGTGCAAACCTGTTCTGAAGAAATGTCCCACCTATTTATTCATCCAGAGCACACGCGGGAAACCATTTGAGAGCAGGTGTTTGATGGGTGTCCTGACAGGTACTAATAAATGGGTTGTAATAAAGTTGAGGTCATTTCTGACAAAGACTGGAGAAATGTTTTGATCATATGGGTATGTGTGTATGCCGGTTTCAAATAGGCTGCAACATTTTTATTTTTTTCAATATAGGCCTATATTTTTTTTTCAAAATAAAGAGGTTTCTGTTCTCAGGTATGTGCACCTGATTTTCCATGTCCCATATTAACTAAATTGAAGGAAATTTCAAACCAAATAGACTGACTGGGAGTTTATGATGACAACACATCAGTTCATGAAGGCACTATATATATAGTGGGTCCATACATACATTTGAGACTACTAATGAAAATATCTTTTTTTTCCTTTTACATTTTTTAAACAATAAATTATATCCAGATATAGCATATATGATTTCATATATATTCAAAAGGTATCACATGCTTCAATGGAAGCAAGAAAATCTGACCTCTTTAACTGATTTAACATGCTCAGTGTCACAAACCTGATTGTTTGTTTAGTGACCTAGAAATGGAAATAGGGCAGATTCTTAAAGTTTATTCATTTTGTCTTTACTTTTCCTTGACATTTTTCATAATTTTAAAGGGATATTTCACCCTAGTTACTCACTCTCAGTTGTTCCAAACCTGTATGTGCTTCTTTCTTCTGTTGAACACAAAGAAAGATATTTTGAAGAATGTTGGTCACCAAACAGTTGACGGTAGCCATTGACTTCCATAATATTTTGCCATACTGTGGAAGTCAATGGCTACCGTCAACTGTATGGTTAACAACATTCTTCAAAATGTCTTCTTCTGTGTCCAACAAAAGAAAGAAACTCATACAGGTTTAGAACAACTTGAGGGTGAGTATATGACAGAATTTTAATTTTTGTAGGTGAACTACCCTTTAAGTAAAAAAAAAAAAAAAAATTCAAAGATTTTAATTTATATACTCGTGACGTTTTGGTAGGCATATATTGTGTTGGTAGACCACTGTAAACAAACTCTGACATATAATACTGTATAATGTCTTATTTATCATGTATGCAACCATGTATTTGGACAGTTTTATGAAAATCCCTGAGGAAACTTATTGTTAAATGTCAAAAAAATCTCAGTGTCCAAAAACATAAAAGAATATATATAACTTTTTAAGTTAAAGTTTTTATCTGTGTGATTTTTTTTTCAGCAAACTGGTAATAATTCTTTGTTAAAGGCTTTTATTTTGAACAGATGCCATCACCCAGATTTAGGTTTTACAGAAGACTCTTCAAAAAATTATTTAAATTATGGTAATCTTAAGTGTCAACTCCCATTGAAAGACGCTTGTGCTATTTGTGGTGCTAATTTAAAGGCAGAATATATTTTATGCAGGTTTCCTGCCTTTAGGATTCTTTATCCACTAATAACACACTGTAACGTAATAGTTACTACTTTCAGCCTCAAATGAAAGACAAACTGTGCATATGAATAAAACATAGCTGTTGTTTTTAGAATCCAAATATGATAGATCTAGCAGACACAGAGAAGTTAAGCGCTTTAGTCCCAATGACAAATCAAAGTGCATGAAAAAAGCTTGACTTCCTTAAGAACAAATCACAACAAGCCATTCATTTTATAGACTTTATTTTATACTCTCTCTATTTATAATGGATATAGATCTTTGATTGTGCATGTGGAACACTAGAAATGTGACACTTTCTTGAGGACACATTGAACACATAATGACTGGGGTATGAAAGTGATGGCAATAATGATGAAGTAAGGCATTGCTGCGTACAGTGAGGGCTAGTCTGGGCTGGATCAGGTGAATATGGGCTCTAGGGTAATTATGTGATCACAGTTGGAGCGGTGCGGCCCGTCTTTTCCTGAAGCTGAGAGATCCTCAAGGCAATGTCTACCAGAGGAGCCAGCATGACCTGTTCAACAGTTGAGACAATGTTAATAATGTTAAAGAGGGTGGAAATGTTACAAATGTACAATTAGGGAACCGCAAAATGAGAGAAATACAATAGGGACTTTGATTTAGACTAAATGAAAACGGATGGTCCAAATTTAGTGTTTTGTAGTAAAAATGAGAATCCTTTTCTTCTACAGTAATTCAAGCCTCAAAACTCAAGATGAAAAGAACTGCTGGAACTACAACGTCATCTCAGCTCAATTCTAAGCGTGTCTGAGGTTGATTCTTTAAGACAGATTAATACTCTTGTGATCCAAACCGAGCAGATAAAATTGAGTGAATTTGATCTTTAACCATATGTGTAGGGATGAGCATGTCAAAATTGATTACTGCTACAGCTACAACAGATTTACTTCAAAAACTAATAAAAAAAGAAATACATACATTAAAAAAAAAAAAGTACAAATCAATAAATAATGTAAAAGTATATGTGGTGGGAGAACATATTTTGTAAAGAAACAAAGAGGTAACTTTTGACCAGTTTACCTGTGGGTCCTGATAAATTTTCTGGGGGTCTTTCTCATAGCTGTCAATGTAAAGCCTGATAGTTGCCCCGGCGCTGCCTGTCCCGCTGAGACGGAAGATGATACGTGAGCCATCAGAGAAGATGATCCTCAAACCCTAAAAAAGCATGAAGACAGGAAACATCTATGATGGCCATCATACTGTGTTTTAGAAAGCATGCACAAATTTCTATGAAATTGAGAAAGGTGTTTAGATTAAACGTTTCCAAGACTGTTCGTTTGGATGGTATTTTCATGAGCTATTTCAAACACAAAGGTCATGATGAGGCTATTCTTTCAACAACAGTAATGCAGAACATCAGTAATTTCATCAGAGAAATCATATCAACGAATATCGTTGTCATTTCAATATTTGATGTTTAAAAGAACGGACAATCGGCAGTCATAAAAAGGGATAAAATAAATGTAAATATATAAAATATTTTATTATACGTAAAAACAGCTGATTTCTAAATAATGGTAGTGAAATTTATGACTGACTGTTTAAAAAAAACTTGAACAAATTTTTATTTCAGATAAATGAGTGAAAAAAAAAAAAAAGTTGATTATAATAAGAATCCCATATTATATTAGAATGATCATGTGAAGACTGAAAATTCAGCTTTGCCATCACAGGAATAAATTACATAAAGAAAGAAATAGCTATTTAAATTAGTGGTAATACAAAATTATCACAATGTATTTTTCCATCAAATATTTTTCTTTTTAGTAAATAAACAATAATAAATATTATAGAAATATATCATTCTAGTTCTAATTATAGATATGAACAAATGCACATCAGAACATCAAAGTGACCTGAAATCTACAGGAGAGCTAATTAATAAACTAATTATGCAATGGACTGACCATATGATCATTAATCATTTATGTTTAATTATATTATGTTATATTTTTATTAGTTTTGTGTACACCTGACTCACCTGTCCTTTTGAAACACTGCCATCGACAGGGTCTGTGTATTCAAAGTTATCAGCCTTCTCCACTTGATATGTTTTATCCCCTGAGGAGAACTTCTGCCCTACAAAGGCTTTATCAGACATCGTTGTCTGTAAGTGATCAATCATCTTATTCGCAGCATCTGACTCCACTTCTTCATAGTCGTACCTGAAACAGATTTGGGACAAGGTCTGGTGACTTCCACAAGTCTACCAGCAGAGGGCAGTCAAGCTACAGAGTTAGGCATGTCACTTTATTGCGGTTACCTTGTGAAGAAGTTCCTTCCAAACTTCTGCCAGTGGTCTTTCATGATATCCTCTACGCTCTGCTTGCGAGTGGCCAGGATTGAGAGCCATGCGAGAACTGCCCACAGACCATCCTTCTCCCGGATGTGATCAGAACCTACCAAAAAACAGGGCTTTAAAAGATTGTATCATGAGAAATCAAGCTTTCTTTCATATTTTGAGAGGAAAGAGCTTGACTTACTATGATAAGTGGAGGTGAAAAACAGATGAATAACTTTATGAACTTCATAAGAGAAGAATTGTTGAATAAAGTCGTTATTTTTGTTTTCTTTGCGCACAAAAAGTAGTCTCATAGCTTCATAAAATTACTGTTGAACCACTGATGTCACATGTGGCTATTTTAACAATATCTTTACTACCTTTCTGGGCCTTGAACATGTCAGTTGCGTTTCTCTCGGATTTCATCAAAAATAACTTAATTTGTGTTCCGAAGATGAAGGTCTTACGGGTTTGGAACATTTACATTTATGCATTTAGCAGACGCTTTTATCCAAAGCGACTTACATTGCATTCAAGTTACAGTTTTACATTTTATCAGCTCTTGCTTTCCCTGGGAATCGAACCCATGATCTTGGCGTTGCTAGCGCCATGCTCTACCATTTGAGCTACAGGAACGACATGAGGGTGAGTTATTACTGACAGAATTTTCATTTTTGGGTGAACTATCCCTTTAATATAAACTGTAAAAATGTTTGTATTTTTTACAGATAAAAAGTACAAATGCTACAGTAAAACATGATTAACTATGTTACCTTACATGGTGAGAAACTGAAAACGGTTTAACATCAAATTATTTGTAATTTTTTTTACTGTAAAATTTATGGTTTTGTGTAAAAAATATTAATTATCATATAATTTACAGTGAAAACAGTAAAAGGACAAGAGTCTGTACAACACACACATCACATATTTTTTTCTTTTTTTTCTACAGTGTACTACCTCAAAATAAACATCAAACGTTTTAGTCACTAGGCGTGTGTAATATATATATATATATATATATATATATATATATATATATATATATATATATATACATACACACACACACACACATTATATATATTTCTCACATTATATCACAGTTTATTTGCTATAGTTTAGAAAATGGAAATAAAATATGACAAGAACTGTGTCAGAACAAATTCATCTTGATAATGTCAGATAACTTTGATAGAAAGGTATGTAATAGATTACAATCAACTAAAATTATTCAGCTGTTAAATACAAGTACATAATTAGATAATGCCAATTTAGGACAACCAATTACTAAGCAACGCTTCATTTTGTTCAGTGTGTGGTGTAAAAAGTTCATATTAGCAATTAAATAAAAAACACTTAAGCAAACATGGTCAGGTCAAAGTGTCTGAATATCATTTGATCCCAAATTTTACTGATATGAAGAATTTTTGGGTATAATATGTCACAGTTCACTTTATTTTGCTATCCTCACTTACATTTATAAACTATAGTGTCCTACACCCACTAGTAAAAAGATATATATAAAAAAAAAATGGTGTCTGAATAATTTTTGGTTTGACAGTTTGTGTGTATATATATACATATATATATATATATATATAAATTTTTCACATATTGCACATTTGCTAAAATCATTTAAGTTCATTTTTTTTCCTCATTACACACAGCACCCCATATTGACAGAAAAACACAGAATTGTTGACATTTTTGCAGATTTATTAAAAAAGAAAAACTGAAATATCACATGGTCCTAAGTATAGACCCTTTGCTGTGACAGGTGCTGTCCATTTCTTCTGACATCCTTGAGATGGTTCTACATTCATTTGAGTCCAGCTGTGTTTGATTATACTGATTGGACTTGATTAGGAAAGCCACACACCTGTCTACCTTACAAAGTGCATGTCAGAGCAAATGAGAATCATGAGGTCAAAGGAACTGCCTGAAAGCTCAGAGACTTGTGGCAAGGCACAGATCTGGCCAAGGTTACAAAAAAAATCTGCTGCAGCCTAAGAGTTAAATCCTTAAATGGAAGACGTTTGGGACGACCAGAACCCTTCCTAGAGCTGGCCGTCCGGCCAAACTAGCTAAGAAGAGCCTTGGTGAAGAGGTAAAGAAGAACCCAAAGATCACTGTGGCTGAAGAGATGCATTCGGGAGATGGGAGAAAGTTGTAGAAAGTCAACCATCACTGCAGCCCTCCACCAGTCGGGGCTTTATGGCAGAGTGGCAGGAAGCCTACAAGACACATTTTTGCTAAAAAACACCTGAAGGATTCTCTGGTCTGACCAAGATAGAACTTTTTGGCCTTAATTCTAAGCGGTATGTGTGGAGAAAACCAGGCACTATCACCTGTCCAATACAGCCCAACAGTGAAGCATGGTGGTGGCAGCATCATGCTGTGGTTTTTTTTTTTCAAGGGACAGGACGACTTTCCAGGGAAAGATGAATGCGGCCAAGTACAGGGATATCCACGAAAACCTTCTCCAGAGTGCTCAGGACCTCAGACTGGGCCGAAGGTTTACCTTCCAACAAGACAATGACCCTAAGCACACAGCTAAAATAACGAAGGAGTGGCTTCATCCGTGACTGTTCTTGAATGGCCCAGCCAGAGCCCTTTAAACCCAATTGAGCATCTCTGGAGAGACCTAAAAATGGCTGTCCACCAACGTGACAGAACTGGAGAGGATCTGCAAGGAGGAATGGCAAATCCCAAATCCAGGTGTGAAAAACTTGTTGCTCTTTCCCAAAAAGACTCATGGCTGTATTAAATCAAAAGGGTGCTTCTACTAAATACTGAGCAAAGGGTCTGAATACTTAGGACCATGGCAGTTTTTCTTTTTTAATAAATCTGTGTCAACAATTCTGTGTTTTTCTGTCAATATGGGGTGCTGTGTGTACACTTAAATGATTTTAGCAAATGGCTGCACTGAATACTTTCCGTACCCACTGGAGTTATATTATGGATTCTTTACGTATTTACCCACTAATTTAAATACCTCAAAACAAAAGCTTTTCAGCATAAACCCTTTGAGCAGGTTAATAGCGAGTTAAAATATCCTATTTGACCGAATAACACCAATGGTTTCATAGCTACTCACCAGTACCAAAGCTTTCTTCACCACAGAGGGATAACTTGCCAGCATCCATCAAATTTCCAAAGAATTTCCAGCCTGTGGGAGTCTCATAAAGCGGCATCTTCAAAGCTTTGGCTACACTGTATGGCAAAAACAAACAATAGATTGCTCTAAAGTTTATGAGATACTACGGCGTGTGGTACACACTTATTACACTTATTGAGATGGTTAAATAATAGGGCTAAATCATAAAATATAAGTGAGCTTAGATGATCCTACTTGTCCAAAGCCCCACTGGTGGGCATACTGCGAGCCAGACCCTTCACGCCAGTCTTCTGGAAATAAGGGATGGATGTAATGTTGGCACCGATGACTGCCACAGAGTCTGAGGGGTTTACAAAGAATCCATGCTTACCCAGAACCATGTTACGATCCTGCAAAGAGAACAGCAAGAAGGGAAATATGATGAGGTTTAATTTCTTGGTTGATTTTAATTGCATAATTAAAAGCACAACTGCTGTTGAAATACTTTTATTTAGCAAGAATGCATCAAATTGATCAAAACTGACAGTAAAGACATTTATAATGTTACAAAAGATTTCAATTTCAAATAAACGCTGTTCTTTTGAACTTTCTATTCATCAAAGAATCCTGTAAAAAAAAAATCTTTGTGTATATATCTCAAATCAGCCTATCTGAATGATTTCTGAAGGATTATGTGACTGGAAGGAAGACTGGAGTAATGGCTACTGAATATTTTTTTTTTAATGATATTAAAATATAAAAGTCATTTTAAAGCTGCAGTCCGTAACTTTTTTGTGTTCAAAATTTACAAAATGTATATAATAAGCGAGTACACCATGAATCCATTTTCCAAACCGTGTTTTTGGCTTGTCCTGAATTACTACGGTACACCTATAATAAGTGTTTATATTCAGACTATTTTAGACTGGTTCGGGTAGGTACCACTGCGGAGTAACCTACGTGATTCGTCAAAGACATAAACAGAGAGAAGTAGCTCCGGCTACAATGTTCTTCCGCAAGACGCACACAGTTCTGTTTATTAACCGCTAGAGCTCAAAAAGTTACGGACTGCAGCTTTAAATTGTTAGAATATTTCACAATATTACTGTTTTTAATCAAATAAATGCAGTCTTGGTGAACAGATGAGAATTTGTTAAAAATATTTCAAAAATCTGAGTAACCCCAAACTTTTGAACAGCAACGTACAGTATGTGGTTACAAACTTCAGATATAAACTTTTAGACTTACACCATCACCATCAAAAGCTGCTCCGACGTCATATTCACCTCCCTTCATAGCGTTGACCAGGTCAGCAGCATATGTTAAGTTGGGGTCGGGATGGTGTCCCCCAAAGTCCTCAGAGGGGACACAGTTAACAGCAGAGTTTGCAGGCGAACCAAGCTCTTCACACACAATCTTCTTTACATAGGGACCCACAACTAGTGTGAAGAACAGCAAAAAAAGGCAGTTTTCAGTTGCTTTATATAACTGTGCAGTTTCAGAGGACTCATGCATGTTTTTGATGTTTTGGGGGGAATAAAATTCATACCTCCATGCATTGCATCGAGCCGTACATTGATATGATTAGGTCCTGAGAGCAATTCTTTCAGAGCAGCAAAATCAAAGATATCTCTCAGCATCTCTGCATAGGATTCCACCGAGTCCACAATTTCAACTGTGAAAGTCACAAGACTGTAAACCATACTGTAGACACATTAATCAAATATGAACTGAAAAATGATTTTAAGTAACTGGCAAATAGTAAAACTCAAAAATGGTACCAGTAAAGGGCTTGAACGTGTCGACCTCAAAGGTCTGCTTCCTAATGGTTGAGAGGTCCACCTTGAGCTCAGGGCAGATGTGATATTCCTGGAGGCTCTTGCTGATCTGAAAGATTTTGTCTGTGATGCCCTCTGGTGCAGGACCTGGGAAAGAAAAACCAGACAAACTGAATTCCACTTCAATACAGTCTTTAATACTTCATTACGAATTACTAATTCATGCATGCATCTCTAACCTCCACTAGATATGTTGAACTTGATGCCGAAGTCTCCATTGGGGCCGCCAGGGTTGTGACTGGCTGTAAGGATGATCCCCCCGACGGCTTTGATTTTTCGGATCACACAGGAAACAGCAGGTGTTGACATAATCCCATTCTGACCAATGACCAGCCTGCCAATCTAAGACATCATGGACGAGACAAGTGATGATCAACTCATGATTTAAAAAAAAAAAAAAATCATGTTGTAGAGTATGTTAAGAAATACACAGTTTCATAAACACTGAACCATCACAGACAACAACCCTGACTTTGTCATCCTGTACAATGTTTACATCACATCAACCCTATTGATATGTCCTTGTGACTTATAGTACACACATATACTATGGACTGTTACACAACACTGCAACTGCATTGCAATCGATAGGACATGGCTAGTGCATATTCATAAAGAAATAAGATCTAGTACTTAAGAAAGGAGATGCAAACATTGCGTTCTGTACAGATTTCATTAAATAACGCACTGATGCTGTGTAGACTAGGTACGTGACTGCAGGCACGCCTCCTCCACATCATGGTCGCTGCTACAACAAGACTGCCTGTTGAAGAAGTCCTCACGCCCTTACAAAACGCTCCTTCAAGATTTTTCTTTCTAAATTAAATGCGCTCTGCAACATGATGAGACGGGATGTTGTCAAGACGCAACGGCTCCTGCTTTTGGCAGTGCGTGAAATGTCAAAGGTGTCTCAAAACAGTTCAGCTTGAAAGATCACGGAGTTCGTTTGGATCAAGTCTGAATCATTTCCGCGAATCGGTTCTTTTGAACAGCTTGATTTAAAGAATTAGAAATAAAGATTCTGTGATTAATTTACTTCATGCCGCAGCGGTTATGTCATCCATTTAACCCTGGCATAAAACAAATTAAGTTATAGTGCTTATTATTGAGTTTTTGTTGATTCGGTTTCATTAACACGGGTGTTATTAAGTCAAATTTGCTGTATTTTGAATCGACATGATCAGACAAGGTCTGGTGACTTGAGAACCGCACAGCCGGATTCAGTCCGACTCGCGTACAAATCGCTCGATGTCAATGAATGATTCAGAAAGGTTTTGCAAACAGATTCATTGAAAAGATCCGACTTATATGAACGAGTCGTTTACGAATTGAACAATCATGAATAATGTGGACAAGATTATTCCCCAGCGAGAATTATTATGTAACGTTTATAAATGTGTATGCAATGTATTTGGAAACGCTATGATAAGAAATTCCTAAAATGTGACCTTGCTGTTTATTTCATGGAGTTTTGAAAGCATGCATGGCAGAGCACAGTTGCAACTGAAGTAACAGTTAAGTTAACCTCTTTTGCAATGAACTTGAATGTGTCATGACTAGACAGAGCCACCCCTTCCTATTTAAGGAAATAACTTTTGCTACACGTTACTTTTGCATACAATTACGCGTCGAATTCGGCCAGTACTGACCCCATTAGCTGCAGCAATCTGGATGATCAGCTGAATAGCGTCTTTCATGAAGAACCGTCCATCTCCTCCCACTACCAGGGTGCCCTCCTGCCTCTGAGCAGGGTCAATGGTGGAAATGATACTCTGGATGAAATTCTCCGCATAATGCTGGTTCTGCTGGAATACAGTCACCCTCTTTCTCAAACCGCTGGTTCCGGGTTTTTGGTCGGTGTACGGTTTGGTCTTAATAACCGTAATTTTCACCATGTTGCAGCAGCGGTCAGTGTCTGTCACTATCCGGGTGCCCAGCGGGATGTGTGTGTTCACCACGTAGCTTCTCTACTCACACATTGGCCTTTCACCGCTTAAACGGACACGCCCATTTAAAGAGACAGTTGAGCCATATATAAGGTCTAATACTAGAGTGTACAAAAATGTAGGGGCCCTATGAAAGTACATGTTGGGAAAGCTGGCGCTCTTGGTCAGTTTTGTTTGTCTATTGCATCAAGTAACACCCATGTAATTCATTCAAAGCAGAACAAAGTTTACAGTGATATTGCAGGTTTCTTTAAAAAATACAGGTTAAACGTCAAGCTGGAACAGTGTCTCGAAATCAAGAGAAACAGATGTGGGAGTCACATTTTGGATAAAAGATTGTTATACAAAAATCTCTAACAAAAGTAAATAATAAATAGGCTACATATTGAATCTAAAGTTTGAAGAGAAGTTTACTTTGTTGGTGAGAGAGATGGAGAGCAAATGAATGTAGTTTAAACACTCCTCACATGTCATGTGACCTTTAGTGTCTTGTTCTACAGTTACAGTAGTGAAAGTCAAAGGGCAAAATAATTGACTGAAAGTTATAAATAGAAGCTTAAACCTAAATGTGGTGCTAAAGGTCAAGGGCGAATAAAATTTAGGTCTGTGTGTATAACACTCCGGAATTTGGATTGTATGTTTGCACACTAGCTTAATGGCAGACTAGTGCTTAAAACTAAATTATTGTATTAATATTGCTTGTTAAATTGTTACATGGGAATTGTTTCATAGGAAACCAAATTGATATGACATGTAATGTGATTGGTTACCTCACATTATGGACTAAGGAGAATGTGCAAAAAATAAATAAATAAAATAAAATAAAACACAGAAACAATATTTAATCATTGTGTGAACTTTAAAATCATTGTTATAATTTAAAAGATAAACAAATAAATTAAAATGATTTACTGACAATAAATCACAATAACAAATGAAAACAATTGCTTTATTTACAATAAAAAACATGAATATCATGAATGTATTGTAATAACATTAATAATGCTTACAGAAACAGCAAAAACAAACAAACATACATGATAACTTTTGAAAGCTATTATAAAACATGTTTACAATAGTCATTGTAACTAAACAAAATGATTTCTTTTACAAGCACTACATTATTTGTTGTCTCACAATAAGTTCCTACCGTTACTGAGGCATTTACAAACTTGGTATGATGGTCTCAACACAGTTGTAAGTCCACTCCTGTTGATCATTTAAAGCCATGACGTGCTGACATACCTGAACAGAGACCAAAACAGGGCACAATTGTTAAAGATATTCATCATAAGTGTAAATCTGATTGTCTGTCATGTGCAACTAGCCTCGCTCTAGTTGGGTTCTTTTATTAGTTCTAATTGAGAATGGGAAATAGAGCATGAAATGCACCTCATCCTGCATCTACAGAAGAAACTGGTCTCTATTTGTGAGTGAAAATGGTGTATCTCACCATTTTAGTCCTAGCAGGAACCTCCACAGCAAACACACTCATGCCCCTGCTGCTCACACAGTTCTTGCTTTGTTCATTGTTGATGTGCACCGTCACCTTCTGATTGGACTACGGCATCGAAAGTGACAGGAAAAATAGGTGAAAAGAAAACATTACATTACGTTTTATAATCATTCGTTAACAACAATGCCATGTGAACACTAACATTCTAAAATTTGGGATCAGTAAAAAAAAAAAGAAGATATTTGAAAGAAAAAGTACTTTTATTCAGGAATTATGCATTAAATTGATTAAAAATATTGAATAATATTTCAAATACATGCTGTTCTTTTGAACTTTTTATTCATCAAAAAATACTGAAGAAATCACGGTTTTCACAAAAATATTAAGCAGCACAGCCATTTTCAACAATGATATTAATAAGAAATGTGTCTTGAGCAGCAAATCATCATATTAGAATGATTTCTGAAGGATCATGTGACACTGAAGACCAGAGTAATGGATGCTAAAAATTCAGCTTTACCATCACAGGAATAAAATACATTTTAAAATATATTTAAAATAGAGAATAATTATTGTAAAAATGTTAACTATATTTCACAATATTACTGTTTTTACTGTATTTTTGATCAAATAAATGCAGCCTTAGTGAGCACGAGAGTCTTCTTTAAAAACATTTAAAAAAATCTTACCAATCCCAAACATTAGTGTATATTTCAGATCATTATTTCCACTGACTATGGCAAAATCTCAAGTCCTCTTAGCAGATCTAATTCCCTTCTATCTGTTGAAATGGTCTTTCAGCTGACTTTGCTTATATAATGGCAAATCAGGACATTGAAATTCTACTCATGGCCAGGGTTTCTTTCTATAAAGCATTCCAGTTACTTTGTTTTATTCCCAGTGAATGTTAAGTACCAGAGGTGCAAAAGTGAGGCCTACACAGGCATTTTTAAAAGAATTGGCTTTTTAAACTCTTTTTAACAGCTAAGTGACATAAAACAATAATCAACATACCTTATTGGCAATGACTGAGGAAATTCTGCTCTCTCCTTTGTATGTATAAATCAAGACATGCTCATGACTTTTGAGAGATCTGGCCTCTGCTTTTGACGTGATAGACCTCTGTACAGCAGAATTCAACATCTTGATCCCAGAATCCAAATGAACTGCCTGAAGAGTTGCCTTGGCATCCTCACAGTAGACTTCAATGACAAACGGACAGGCCTGGTAGGAAAAAGAAAAATGTACACACACATTAGCTCAGCATGTTCTGATTACACTGGCTACAAGTTAGTTACACAAAAAATTATTCCATTTAGAAATAAAGGACATGTTCCCCAAACCCTTGCAAAAACCCTTTATTAGTTGTAATTAAAAGTTAGTCTCAAGGACCTTTGTACCTCCACCATCTCCAAACTGTGGTTGTATCCCATGGCCTCCAGGGTGAGCCACAAATCTCTGGGGTCTCCCTCACGATCATTCGCTTCCATCAGGTTGAGCTCCAGGAAGCCTTGTCTAGTTAACTCATTTTTCTTTGTGTCAAAGTTCTCTATACGAGAGCAAATACTGTTATAGAAATGCATATTATTAGACTAGATTGGATATTACTTGTTCGTGATCTGGAAGCAACATTTTTATTTTTAAATAAATAACATTACTGAAGACTTTCAACAACCACATAAATTTACTTGTCAATAATGATTCAATTGCATCAAAAAATAAGTTCAAATACACCATTTAATGTCAAAGAACTGTACATAAGCACAAGTTCATAAATAAATAATCTTTTTTCCACAAAATCTGTAATTTTAAACTCCCACAGATGTAGCAGAAATCATCTGAGAAATGTTTGCATTTTATTCTATCACTGGCCATAATTCTAACATAATGTCATACATGTGAAAATCTGTTGTGAATTGAACAAATAGTTAAACTTGGCAAGAGGAAGATAGGAATCAAGTCTTTGTGGCAGTTTTTCTGGTGATTAAGGCATAATACAAGACTTCTTTACCTTACTACTTATTCTAGAAAATGCACATCATATTTTGTAAGAAAGTGTGACATACTAAAACAAAACAGGGACTATTTTTGGAATTAGCATCCCAAACTTTGTAGGAAACAAGTATTGGATTTCATTCAACAAATATGATGTGGGGCGGTGTTATGTGTCTGTTTCATTTACAGTGTGTTTGTATAAGGACCTTTGCAGATGGCCCAGGCATCCTCATCACATTTCTCTCCACTGGTTCTCTGTTCAAAGAAGTTGTACTCCTCTAGGCTCAGCAGACCACTGCCATCCAAATCAATCACTTCAAAGATGTCAGACAATGCCGCCCTGTGGAACAAAACAGTACAGCATCTTTGCATAAATTCAGTATAATGCTATCATAGATACCTAAAATAACCTAAATTCAGTAATCAAACATTTATTCAGGCCTTCACCTTAACTCACTGTAAAAAAAAAATTTTTTGAGATTAGAATTGACTAACTTAAACTCTTTGGTTAGCTCCAGCTCTCCAGACTGGGTGCGGTTGACTAGCTGAGCAGTTTTAGTGGAAGTCTTCCTCATCCTCTTCATCAATCTGCAGCCAGTGGTGAAGGGCAAGAGCAGATATGAGCCGGCACTGAGCTCTCCTCTCCACAGAAACCTCTGTTCATCAATCACACAGGACAAACATACTGTTAGAAAATGTAATAATTTGATTGCAATTCCAATGAGGCAGCATTTCATGTCGACATTTGTTTCACCTTGATGCAGTTCTCAATTTAGTATTCTGATATTTTAGTATTTCTACATTATATATACTAATATATACACTTGTATTTTATACTTGTGTATATATATATATATATATATATAGAGAGAGAGAGAGAGAGAGAGAGAGACATGTCCTACATAACTCTTGGGTTATGCTATAAAATGTCATTTGTGTCCCTCATATTGAATTAATGTAAAAAATGTCTTCAACAATGAATAGCTGATGCAAACATTTACTGTATATTAATATAGATAAATATAGATATAGGTATAGTTAATACAGATATTTATTTCTAAACATATCACATATAGAAAGAGAGAGCCTTTTGTCTTTATACTTTCTACATTTATTTTTTGATGTTAGCTGACATAACATATTTTTTAAAAGTTACATTTGTACCCAAGAGTCAACCCTGACACTGTCATATTTTTCTGTTTTCGAATATTGTCATAATGATGTCGCCTTGCATTCAGGAAATAAACTCTGTGGACAAGGCTTCTCTTATTTATCACTTTATTTTATGATTTGTTATATTTGTCAGTAGGATGCTTTTATTATGTTAACACTGTTACCATGATTTTGTAAAAGTGTACATGTGTAGTATATCTGCTGAAACATCAGCATTACAAAACAACCCTGTTACCACTCTGAATGCACAATTACATCTACACATCCATTAATATTTATTAATTTAGCTCGAGGTGGAATGGTTTATTAACAATTAAAATATATAAAATTATTAAAAGTCAAATGGAAAAGGTACTTGTGTCAGAGAGTGACTGAGAATCATTGCTTAAAAGAGAATATGTCAACATACTTTACATACAAGCAGGCATTATAATTCAATAATATAAATACTATTATGTTTAGATAGAAAATGGACACATTTACCAACCTCCTTATCCCTTAACTCAGTCAAGCAAACCAAATTTGAATCTTCTTTGGTCTCATTCCCCACACCACAGAGCGCTGTGTCCACACACGTCCACGGGGAAGGCTTCTCTGTGGCATACACATACAGTCAAAATACTACTACAAAATTCACTAATCTGCCTAATTGGACACTTTGAATAATTAAAAATCTGTAACTTCAGTAACTTCGGTCTTTAACACCATGTACAATATATTTACCAGGAATCGGGCTAAGGTTGAGGGGACGTATGGTGAGGTAGACGCTGGTAGTCTCTGGTATAACCAGGCGATACTGAAGAGAAACAATCGTTCCATCTTCCTCCAGATAAAAACAACCTCTCATAAGAGTGTGATGCCAATCCTGGTTAAATAAGTGTTAAAGGTACAACACAGTAGAAACATTAAACAACTGCAGTATCATAATAATTCCAGCAAGAAATGTTTTTGGAAGAAGTTGAAGATGCAACCACAGGGTGGCACTATTGTAACATCTTTGCTAAAACAAAGGCAATCAAAGACCTGGGTGGAAAAAAAAGTCAAATATTTATTTTAGTATGTAAATAATAAGTAAATAAGCCTAAATTTCAATACAGACTATTGAAATTCATATTATACGCACTAATAATGTAATTAAAAGTAAAAGGGCCTGAGGAAACCCATAAATTCTTGTCTAAAGTAAGTCTTTTTGCTCTTTTAACTGCTGTTGTTTAGGTCCAGCTAAAATGTTACAGCAAATATACTCTAAATCATCAAGTAATCAAAGAATCTGAGTCAAACAGGCTCCTTTCTGACCCATCAGAGAGTAGTTTTGGGAAATAAACCTTGTCCTCAGGTGCCACAGAGGCCTTTTAATGTTTAGAATTGGTTTATGCTTCTTTTCCGAGTGCTAAAAACATGTTCCCGAAATGACACTTCTTCAACAAAAGCAATTTCCTCCCAGAATTTATGCTGGGTTGTGAAACGTGTTAAGGATCAAATCATAACACTTGGGTGGTTTGTCCACCCCGAATCAAAATGAAGAAAAGCGCCCGAGGCAAGTGTCTACTTTAAAAGGCCCTGATGTAGTGTCCCAAGGAGATGGGTCACTCGGCTGGACTAATACACTGCCCTGTCACCTCCCAGAAACCTCCGTAATTTAAAGTCTCGCGCACAGACCGCGAGCCACCATAAAAACACACAACCTGACCCTTTCCAATCCCTACACCCAATTATCAAGCTCCTGGCTCAGGTAATACAATAGGCTGGAACTAAGGCGATAGAACTTTCTTCACCCAAGAGCATCTAGTTTTTTCCAATCTCTTTGCTTTGACGAGTTTGGTCATTATTTTTCTGTGGTAAAGCAAACCAGCTGAGGTTAAAGTCAAAAAGAGTGCAAACAAAGGGAAGGAGATCAATAGCAGAGCTGCACTCATATCGACCAGGTGAAAATTTGCTACCAAAAGGCTTCGATACTACAAAAACACAGCAAATGTATAGCTGCCCTTAAGGCACTTGAGTTTAGATAAAGTTTAGGTTGTAGGCAAAACGGAAGTTCCTAGATGGGAAGCTTGTGATTGTTACATGGGTGCGTAACAATTTATTCCTTAACTGCTCATTCCATTATTACTCAGCCTTTTCATTATATTATTTTATTTTAAAATAATGATATTTTATTTATTAAATTATTATTTTATTAAATATATTTATTTTTACTTTGTTTTATTTTTACTTTTTAGGAATGGGTCTCTGTCAGCTAAATGAATAAAAAAAATTATACAATTTATTATAACATTTAATTAATTAAAAACATTTTACTTTTATTTTAGCATTTTTAATTTAGCTGTATAATATACTAATGCAAAGCTAAGCCAGTTACAGTACATTTTAAGGTACTGCCTGATTGAAACTTGTTTAGCTCAGCTACTCCTAGTTGTGATTTTTACAGCAGTTGTTTCATTTTAAACATATTTAAATGATATTTTGATTGTGTAATCTTATCCCAACCTTAACCTCTTTTCTTAAGAGTTCTATTAGAGAGATTTTAAGTAAAGTCCAAAAGAAATCGGCACTCCCACAATGCAGCTGGTACCTGTAGAGATTTGGGCTCCACCAGTCTGCCACTCTTAGTGCTGCCAGCGCTCATGGTGATGACTGTGGATAAAGATGACCGACGACTGCGAGCTGAAGATGGTCTGGATGATGAGCGACTGTCTGTCATATGCAAAAATAGAAACTATCTTCATTAAAACAGCTGCATCACTTAGAAATCCAAAAAAAGAAAATGAACAATGAACTGCACATTTTAAAACAATGTTTAAAATTGAACACCAGAAAGCAAAAGCAAATTATCACTAGTCCTGCACTTCCTCATAATAATGACAAATGGCTGCCTTAATCAAAAGGTTTTAAAAGCTCCTCCCTATACAAACCCTCTATTGAGTTCACATTATGGCACAAATCCAAATGATTTTTCATCACACATGAGGGGAGATCAATAGCTTAATCATTACTTACTATATAATAGACTGCAGTGTGAGGAATGGAAACAGAATTGTGTGTTTGTTTGCTTTTTTGTACATCCAAATGTGAAATCCATCCCGTAAAGCAGAGCTGACTGAACCCGACCCGACTTGTACTGTCACATTTTAAAGGAACAGTTCATCCAAAAAAAAAAAAACTTGAAAATGTACTCACCCTCAGGCCATCCAACATGTAGATAAGTTTGTTTCTTTATTGGAATGGATTTGTAGAAATTTAGCATCATATCACTTGCTCACCAATGGATCCTCTGTAGTGAATGGGTGCCGTCAGAACGAGAGTCCAAACAGCTGATAATAACAGTCCATCAATTAACGTCTTGAAAGCGTTTTTTAACTCCAAACCATTGCTTCCTGCTAAAACACAAATCCTCTATCCATAATATTGCTTTCTCCATTGAAAAAGTGGTCTTGACTTAATCAGTTGAGGAATATGCACAGATCAAGCACTGCTTACAAATAAAAATGGTCCAAAACTGTTCTAACCAAACATGTTGGTGGATTTTGATGTGACAGGAAAACAGGGGATGGACATTGTTTATTTTGGCCAGGCGTTTTAACTTTAAAGGGTTACTCCACCCCAAAATGAAAATGTTGTCATTAATCACTTACCCCCATTTCTTTGCATACAAAAAGTATTCTCGTAGCTTCGTAAAGTTATGGTTGAACCCCTGATGTCACATGGATTATTTTACCGATCTCCTTGCTACGTTTCTGGACGTTGATCGTGTTAATTACATTGCTGTCTATGGGAGGGTCAGAGAGCTGTCAGAATGCATCAAAAATATCTTAATTTGTGTTCCGAAGACGAACTAAACTTTTACGGGTTTGGAACGACATGGGGGTAAGTGATTAATGACAAAATTTTCATTTTGGGGTGGAGTAACCCTTTAAAGTTAAAACGCCTTGATGGATTTGTTTATTACAAACATGCAGCTTCTCACTTCACAAGACTTTAACTGATGGACATGTGGATTATTGTGATGCTTTTATCACCTGTTTGAACTCTAATTCTGACGGCACCCATTCACTGCAGAGGATCCATTGGTTTGTGTTTTGTGCTTGTGTGCAGATCCAGTATCATACCTTTCCTCTGTGTGGTTTCCAGCTCTGTTCTGGGCCGTGTCTCTGAAGCTGGAAGCTCAGGTTGGGACTCTGAGCTCTGTGGGGAGTTGTCCAACTGGTTGCCAAAGTTCTGCCTCTTCAGTTTGGCATCAGCCTCAAGCTTCTTCAGTGCTGCAGTCTGACACTGCTCTGCTGTAGACTCGAGAAGCCTGCAGAACTAAACAGCAGGCTGGCTAATTCAACTCACCTCCTATTTTATACTATAATTTGTCAATTTACATTACAAACCACCCTTTTTCAACCAAATGCTTGGAGATCCTACCTCTGCATAGTCTAACTTCCCATCTTTGTTGACATCTGCTAAGGAAAAGATTTCATCTACTTCCTTAGGTGACATTTTTTCACCGGACTAAAACAAACAAATCAAAATACAAACGTGAAATGATTATAAAAGCAGACAAACATTATTGTAAAGAGAGACTAGAACAAATTTAACACTTACTGAAGTAAGGATTCTGCTGAGCTCTTCATGTGAGATATATCCATCACAATTTACATCAAATTTCTTGAAAATTCTCATTAGCTGGTCTGGTTCTGCTTGTTTTTCTTTCTTAAGTATTTCACAAAAGTCATCAAAATTCAGCTTCTTGGTTCCTGGGGGCCAATATTTGTCTAAAGCTTTCTGTGATGGATTTCTACCTGCTTGCTGAAGAACTGAGAGACAAAACAGCAAAGATGGACAATCATTGTATACACTGACTATTAACCTAGAGATAATATTTTGCACTGACATTGGCTAAATAGCAAATATTACTATATGAAGATATATTGAAATATATCACTTTCACTAATGTATTCATGTTGATTATACTATATTTTCTGAATGTGCATCATCTACGTGTTGTTCCTGAATTATGAACTAAGTAACTAATTATGAATTAGTTATAAAGTGTAACATATTTATTGATATTATCAATAATATCTAGCCTTTATATTATGACCAACGTGCAGGTATAAAGATGTTGAGTTGAATTATGCTCACCGGTGCACAGCTGATCTTTAGAAGTCATATTAACCAGGCTGGATCTGAACACAGACAGATAAGCAGCCCTGCACTTCATATAAAACATCTCTTCCTCTGAGCGCTGCATTATGAAAATACATTAAATATGCAAGCGAAATATCAAAACATGTTGTGATAAGAGCAGTGAGCTAGAGAGGCGAGTCTGTGGGCTATTTTACGGTTGGTGGTGTTGCTCACTATCGAGTCTGATTGCCATGGCTGCCGTATGTAAACAAACCCGGTGCGCAGTTAAAATGAGATAGCGGGAAACAACTGCGTTCAGTGCCCCTCATGCAATATTTATTAATTAGATGTGTGTGTGTGATATAATCTTGGCAGCCAACTCTATCGTTACTCTAACAACATTTTAACTCATACTTTCTGAAATTTCTCAGGTAAAATAGAGTTTAACTCTGTCAAATACTTTAACAAGTATGTAGAATCACAGATAAGTGTTTCCGGGGGACTAAATTACTGCCGCACCGCGCCAAACTACAAAAACGCCTGTCAACTCAACTCCACCACAAGAAGACAAATATTTGTAATGCCGTAAGTGTATCGATTCAAATGGCTCACGTTTTCTTAGAATTATTAACACTGATTCAACATTGCGATAGATACTATAATTTCAACGATATATGTTTGTGTTGTTATTCTTACGAAAAATTAGCTAAAAGTAACTTACTCTTCTGCTGTTTAACATTACTGCCAAAATACGCTACGCCGTTATAATTAATAATAGGTACCATAGTACTATTTCATTAAATACCATAACTAACATTTTACCTGTCCAAGGTCCTCCACGTGAGACAAATACTAAGAAATATTTAATACTTCAATGTCACACACTGGCTTTAAGTTTGAATGAATTTGTTTTTACAGTAACGTTACTAGTATAATAACTCACAGATAAACCTAATATAGCTAGTACAAGAATTGTCTCACTTAATATTAATAGTATCTAGCAACTGCTATATTCTAATAAAGCTTGAATGTGTACAAGTGTAATTGGAATAAATACACACATCTAATGTACAATGTATGGATGTAAATATAAACATAAAGTACTGAATATCTGTTTGGTGTCTTTTTGTAGATTCACATATGCTGGTATGGATATCATCCACATAAATTAGCAAACCCAAAACTGTTAAAGCGTTAATTACATAAATGACAATTAACTGCTGATAATGATGTTAACCTTTTGACTCCTCTAATAAACTCTATTTTTCCATACAGTGTGAAGAGAGCCCTTCAGTTACAAGACAAAGAAAACGTGAGTTCATTAAATCATGAACACATCGCCAGGCATTTCTACCATTGATTTCAGATCAGAAATGGCTTTTTCATATTCTTTGAATGTTTATTATTTCAGCCCATTTTAAAGTGACATCAGAACCATGTCAGTAACCATAAGTTAAAGACTTCTTTATTAAAAGTAAAATAACATAAATAAATCTATACCAATGCTTCAAATGAATCTATTTTAGAGCCCAGCTAAGAGGCGAGCACCAAACAGGGACTATTCCCCAATGACTGGAACCCAAATGAGTCCCATGACAAAACCTGCAGGTACTAAAACCCACAGACCAGCTACTGTATTTTCTTAGACCTATAAAACTTATATTTTGCCTCCCCAGGAGTTTTCATTTTTGATTTTTTCATTGTGAACAGAGTAAGATGTGTGTGTTCTTTTGGCTTTCGGTAATCACCATAAACAATCCCCTGCTCATGTCATGTTGTTTCCTAAATCCTGTACAGTAGGGGTCTCTTGTAATCCAGTGATATTGCATTTAGATTAGCTGTCTTTGCAGCCATTAATAATATCTTTGCTCATGCTGATTTGATAAATTGCTGACATTTAGTGCTTCATCAGCAGGTAATTCCAGAGCAGGTGGGAAGAAAGCGAATTCCCCTCAAACAAAAGAGCCCATGACAGATGCTGAGAGGTAAGGATGTAGAAATATCCTTTTAAACATGTTGATGATTCCTGTAATTTTAGTATTAATATTTGAGATTATTCAAATAAAAAAAGTACAATTAAAAAAAGAAAAGAGAATAAAAAGACATACTTAATTTTTAATAATGTTAGCTGTTGGCCCATGCATGGTTTAATTTTTTTATTCTGTTGTTGACTTACTATATTCAACTTTTTACTCGATATTTTACATAAACCAGAGTGCCATTAAGGTCTATTTTTACGAAGCTACTAACATTGGTATATCTGGAGCAGTGGAACAGACAGAAATTTCTCCTCATTACTGGATTTTTCCTTTGTCCCACTTGGCTGATAGCCATTATGACTGATCAGAATTTAATGACAGGACATGGAGGGAGTTTCATCACCAGCCAAAAGCCTCGTTGATTTACATAGCACTAAAAATAGTTGGATAAGGAGAGTTTAAGAAAAGACCTATTTCCTTTCCAACGCATACTAACACAGAACTCCGTGTGATCCATCAAGACAAGCATTAGTTTTGAATTTTATAGTGCAGTCATTTAAGAGGAAGCTAGTTAAATATATATAAAAACATCAATAAAGAGAGCGGGCTTATGATTCATTTAAGAAAGTATTCATTTGCGGAGTCAAACCCAAGAGAACTTCTCGTGCAAAATGTAGAAGAGATCTTGAGTGTGATTGGATGACGGTCCTTGTATAAGATTTTGCCAACCTTTTAATATGTCTTCCAATATTTTTAAACATGCATTAAAAATAAATGAATATCTTATTCTTAGTCAGCTTGTCTTCTCACAGACTTAGTAGGATATTGAATATGAATTTGGAATTCAGTGTCCTTATCGAGCAAATTTTCTGCAAGAATGTAATATGTTTAAAATATTTTGTCATGGCACTTGCCTTATTTACAATTTAAGAATAATAAAATAAAATAAAATATAATGAATACATATTGTATTAATAATTGGTAACATTTTGCAATAAGGTCCCATTAGTTGATGTGAGTTAATGAATTAATCAACAATGAGAATAACATTTGTTACTTTATGTATTAATCTTTAACAGAACAAACTGTTCATAGGTAATTTATGTTAGCTCAGGTCCATTAAATAATATTAATAGATAACAACTTTTGGTTTTAATAATGTATTATTAAATGTTGACAGATGTTTTTTAATACCTTTTCCCCCTCAGAATTATGTTCCTCAGGTCTAAGGTGAAAAAATCATTCAAGGACCTCATGAAATACAGGCAACAACTGGAAACTTTAGTGGTATGTGCATCTAATAGTGTATCATTTTGTAGTGTATGTACTAAAGAATTGATTATAGATTGGCCAACTAAACCACTAAGTCTAGATCAGGGTCTGAACCACCAGACATTGAGAGGCTTTAGTTGTTGGCTAATACACTTCATCTAAATTATTATATTTGGTGCCTCAATTCTGAATATGTGGTACAGACATAGACTAGACTAAGCTTATTTTGATGTGAAACCAGCTACATTTAAGGCATCTTATTGAGGTTGCAACAGAAATGCCATATGTAATGCGAGATTGTTCTTATATGAATGTTTGTTTGTAGCCAGTAGAGGGCAGTAGTGAGCTGAGGAGTCTCCTGCTGTTGAGTCCTGCTGATCTACAAACTGAACTCAAGAGACATGAGAATCTGTGTGAGTCCTTTCTCTTTTCAGCTGTGATGCATAAACTGCATAATGCATGGATATAAAATGATTCACTTTCTCAAGGTCGCTTTATAGACATTGTTTAAACAATTTATTTGCTATTAAGAGTATTGGCTATCAATTCTTGCTGTGTGTGAACCATAAAACTGAATTCTTTGCTTTCCAGGTGCTAAAATTGCATCTTGTGCACATAGAGCAGACACAAACAAGGGCCATTTCCAAGGTGAGTGAATTTGGGAATCAAAAGAATGCTCAGAATTGAATTTAAAAGTTTATTTACCATTTAAAAGCATGAACGATAACACTTATCTTAAGTGGATATTCAGTCTTAGGTATTCTGTCAGATCAGATCAGATCAACAACCAGTACACAATTAGTTATGTTTCAAATCTTGAATGTTTCCCTGTCACAACACAGTCTTTGTTAGACTGACACAAGGATAAATTATGTGCCATATAGAATTGATTCCAATTACAGTATGATGATTTTGACCCCGCTTCTTTCCTTAAAAGAGCAAGAGAAAGAAAACATTTTGTGTTCCACTTATACGTGAGTCATGATTGATTTCAAGCACTAGCACAAGTTCTGGATCTTGGTCACATGGGACCCCTGAATAGCCATTTAAGACATTTGGTTTGTCAATGCGGCTTGTTCACAGACATTCGTCTCGATCTCTGCACAAATAAAAGGTTCTCTTTTTCTAAGAAAAATATTTCATCTTCCTAACACAAACAAGCCAGAACTCCTCTTCATGGGACAGAATTAATTCGATTATTTCAAGCACACATTCAGCCCCCAGCAAAGCTGCACTTGTGATTCAATCGCACAATGGTGATTTGTTGCATCTCAATGGTTGGATTGTGATGAAGTTCAGCAAGTTTTTAAGATAAGGTCGCCTGAAATTGTTTTAATTAGTCACACTCGAAGACCTCTGCGTATATGTTGCTTGTAGCTCGACACCAAAGGAATGTCACAATCTTGATCACATGGTGGAGCATGAAATTTATCAATGTAGAGAACAACAACAACAGTACAAGAGTGTTTTCACATGTACGTCCCTAGAAAGAGAATCAACACTTTGTTGTGTTAAGACATAATAACATACATTTACAAAAAACAAATTATGTATAAAACAGCCATTTTGAAAAATTATACAAATTAGGTAAAAATGATACCATTATGTGGAATGTATGTGCTTTAGCTATTATATTATATTACTGTTCAAAAGTTTGGGGTAGTACAGTTTAGATATTTATAATGTTACAAAAGATTTCTCTTGTAAATAAATACTGTTCTTTTACATTTATCTTCAACAAAGAATCCTGAAAAAAAGTATCACGGTTTGCACTAAAATATTATAATGATAATAATTAGAAATCACTGAATCAGCATATTAAAATGATTTATAAAGGATCATGTGACACTGAAGACTGGAGTAATGGCTGCTGAAAATTCAGCTTTGCCATCACAAGAATAAATAGCATTTTAAAATATATTATTATATTTATATTATATTATATAGCAACATTATTTTTGTTAACATTTTAATTTAGAAATTACTTCAGTCATTTGTGTTATGAAAGGCCTTTTTTCTGGCTTTTTCTGTGATGGAATTGTGAATTAGATTGGTGTGATGAAATCAAATAACTAAAAGATTGTGATTGTCCATAAAAACAAACATTTTCACAGAAATGCAGCTAAATACAGGATCGTTTCTGTAAGCAGACTTCAGTTATCAAACTGAGCATCAGAGTATGTCCTGTACAAATAATGTGTTTCATTCCAGTGAGGTTTTTCTCATTACGTTTCCGTCGGCTTTGAAGTCAAAGCTTGAAATTACCTCAAGTTCCCTAATTTGTGTTCATAAGGTTATTGAATAATTTTCTACATTCACAACTGGCCGAGAACTATTTTTGCAGCAACATTATTAAGCTTTAAATAAATGATACGTAGATGAATCATATGTAAGTAGTTGAAGATGTTGTATTTGAAGCTCTCTTGGGACACCATTCGGTCCTGGCACGGATCACTAATACCCTGGATTTCATAGAGACACATCATTGCTATTAGAGTTCTCAAACACACAGTGTCACTTGAGCCATACAGGAGCTGGTGCGGATGACATATGATGGCGAGGATATGACACTACTCGTGTAAAAGCAAGCTGAGCACCAGGCAGCGTGATACCGCCAAGACAGCTGAGAAAATCCACAAGGATATTTTAACTTTGACAGGCAAACCGCTGAATCCATGTCCCTAACGAAAGCCCCTTCATCTAATGGCTTCCCAAAACATAACCTTGGGTGAAAGGGCAACTGGCAAGCAAGATATTTATGGCGAAACTGACAAAAGTTTTCCCCAAGCATTCAAGAGAGGCCATCCCTCCTAAACAATCAGACCGGCTGTAAATTTTCTGGCTCATTCAGGCATTACCAAGTCCCGAGCTTCACGCTGCATGTTGCTGATGAGCGCAAAATGGGAAAAGAGAGAGTGCAATAATTCTGAGGCAGGTTTGTCGCCTGGACCGTGGGTATTGATTATTTCTGTGTGGCGAGAGATTTGGAAAATTCAATTAAAGGAGCTGAGCAAAGGATTCATAAATCGGCCCCTGCCTCCACCTGTTCTACGCCCATACGGAGACATTGTTATGTTCTAAATCAATGTTTCACTTCACAATATATTTTCTTTGGAGCATGAAAATAAATAACATTTAAACAGTTCTGCTTACCGCTGAAACAAATTTTATCTTCACCAAAGCCTTCTCCGTCTTCGCACGGCGGCCTCCCGTTAGCATCAGCAGATGTAGTAACGTATTTTTATGGCAAGTTTTCCATAAGTAAATCCTATATAATATAAATTTTGCAATGACAAAATGAGAAGGAAGGGGACGGATCAGCAGTATAAAAATTGATCAGGCCGCAGATGGGGTAGAGCCGTGGGAGATTTGTAAGACAGCCTTAATAGACTGTATTAAAAATTCCTTAAAATGTAATAAAACAAATAGGTTTTTGGTTCTTGGCTGGGATGGGGTCGCAGACCTTGCTAATATCACATCAATCCTGGGCTGCTGAAGGATAAATGGGGTCTGTTTGGGGAACATTTGAGTCTTTTTGATGGAAAACACCAGCACAATTAAAGGGCTGCTGTATATTAGAGGGCTTTGGGTGGGGAGGGTAGAGTTGAGCAACTCTCAGCATGTGTTTTGCTCTCTGGTTTGTTCACACGCGTCCCGCAGGAGTATGAGATGCATTTAGTCAATGCATTTCAGATCATTTGCATTTAGATCATCTAGCAGCTCTGGCAGCTGCAGCAGTCTACAAAATCTATGACTGATGGATGGATTTACCTGATAAGTTACATGTGCATGTGTCTCATTCATGTATTCACAAAATGATCTAGTCTCTTAAGCTAGATAAAGTGTGTGGTGATCTATCTATGTTGCTTTCACAGGGATGAAACAGACTGGCAGCTCTTGTGAATTTCTGAAGGCAATCTTAAGGTATGTAATACCCCCCACCTGGGTTTGTATTGTACTCATTGTAACTTTAAAAGCTTGTCACATTAGAGATTCATGTAATTCTACAGTAATTAGTAGTGGTTTTATACAGTAGGGTGGGCTTTTTTGACCCTGCACACCCTAGCAACAGCCTGGCAACCACCCAGAATCCTTTAGTAACATGCTAGCACACCTTACCGACCACATAGCAACATACGTGCAACCATTGTGGCAGAGATTTCATCAAATCATCTTCATAATACATAAAAAATACAGTTATTATGACATCAGAAAGTTATTTCTAGTTGAATTATGCTTAATTTAACAGCAACTTAATTTTACAAGTTTGATCATTTTGGAGTAATTTCACAGAACTGCTAAATAGGATAATTTCATGCATATATAAACATTTAAAAATAATACTTTTATACAGCAAGGAAACATTAAACTGATCAAAAGTGACAGTGAAGACATTTATAATATTACAGAATATTTCTATATAAAATAAATGCTGTTCTTTTGAACATTTGTATTCATTAAAGAATCCTGAAAAAAGTATAATCTTTAACAATAATAATAATAATGCATGTTTCTTGAACATTAAATCAGCATACTAGAATGATTTCTGAAAAAAATAAAGGATAATGTGATATTGAAGACTGGAGTAATGGCTGTAAAAAATATAGCTTTTCCATCACAGTAATATATTACATTTTTAAATATTAAAATAGAAAACAGTAATTTTAAATTGTAAGAATATTACAGTTTTTACTGTATTTTTTTAATTAAATAGATGCATCTTTGGTGAACATAAGATTTTTACTGACCCCAAACTTTTGCACTGTAATGTAATTCTATCAGTCCATTAAATCTCAGTCCTAAATATTAATTTAATAGACATAGTATATTGTATTATACCACAGACTTTTACACGCAATATGCTTTTTTGTTGGCATACAATTCTGTGCACAGTCATAAATGGAACGGTTCTCGTTTTGGCAGAGCCGCAGTTCTCTGTCAGCGTGTTTGATGTACACTGAACATTCTGTCAGTCTGAAAGCGGCGAGATGTCTGAAGAGGCTGTCAGTCTTTCCGGCGTAGTCAAAATGAGACAGCGCTGCCGACACCTTGCCATCCCATCTCAGACACATTTACATTGAATCCATTCTCTGAAAGGTTTCCCCCCACCTTTCACCGGGAATCTGACAAAATGTTGATTCTACAATACACGGTGTGCTGCGTCGCTGCGAAAATAGTGTTCTTACTGCTGGCATACAGTCCCATTAGGGCTGATACGGGGAGAAATCTATACATACACACACAGATATATATTTGAGAAAGCAACAACAGATGTTGGAATACTACATGCACAGATATACAGAAGAGTATTCATGGTGGATCTGTTTCTTTATTTTGGCAGCCGCTGAGGGATCATTTCTCGATGTACGACATGGGCGGCAGCTGGTGCCCGCTCAAGGTGGATCACGTAACTCTCTCTTTATCACTTCTAGAGGCTGTCTCAAGGACAAAAGCTTAAGCTGACCTATAACAAAACACACACTTGTCACACACTTTGCATTACGACAGTTGAGAAGAACAAGAACAGCGTTTCAGAATTCAGCAATTTGGTCTGTTCGCCATGGACTGTTAAGATGTATAACTAAGTACGGCATGACTCAATATCAAGATATGGTTAATATTAGCACCATCCATTAAAATTGTATCACGCACTCCAGTATTGTGTCTCGTATATCGAGTAAGACAGTCAAACCAAAACCTGTTCATTCTCTCCTCGTTCCATGCATGTGTGTGTGTGTGTGTGTGGCTCCAGACCTCGCTCAGGCTGTAACACACTAGCCTCTTTGTGACCTGATAACATTTATAGTTGTAATGGATTTTTTTTAATGGCCATCATTAACTCACACAAAGAGGGGTGAAAAAGATTGCTTGTACTTTTTCCCCTTGGTATTTCAGCTTTACAGCATTATGTTCTGATATGTCTCCTTCCATCATTTTTGTTTTACAGCTCATGAAGTTGAAGCGTTTTAATGCGTAGCTTTAGTACTAGCCTCATGTCTTCAGTCACTGCCAAGATTATTCCTTTGTATTAATGAATATTTTTCTAAATTTACTGCTTGAAAGAAAAATAAAATAAGTAGTTTTTCTTTTTTTTTGTTTATTTGATGTGACCTTTTGTTTAGGGCTGCATGATTAAAAAAATAAATAAATAAATAAACATTAAAATTGTGATGTGGCTTAGTGCGATTTTCATGCTGCAAAAGCTGTGATTTAAGTATATGCACTTTGTTTAATAAATATTAGTGTTATATTTATACAGATTAACTGTAAACTAAGTGTATTATTTTTCTTAAATTATCATTTTTTTATTTTATAGTGAAATATAGTAATATTTCTTTTATGAATTTATTTTAAAATAATTCTAACAATTATTTCTAATCTTATTTGTCATATTGCTATATAATCACAATTGTTTTTGTCAAAATCGTGTAGCAAATCTGGAGCTTTTTTTAAAAAAAAAAAAGCTTTTTGAATTTCCATAAAATTGCTTTTTAAAATCACAAAACAAACAATCAAATCACAGTTTACATTTTCCCCCCAAAATTGCACAACCCCACTTTTGTTCGTTGGTGGGTCATTTGAAAACACTGAAGACACTTTCATTTGGTACAAAACCATTTAATGATGTATCAAAAATGTAAAAAATAATGGCCTTATGGTTTGGTCATTTACACAATACCAATATCCCACTAACTGAATTTGTCTCCAAGGCAAACAAGTGAGAGAAAGTCTGGCAAAACCGTATCTCCTTTCATTGAATTCCCTCTTCTCAACTCAAGCAAGATCCCTAAACCTCATTTAGAGGAAATTGAATTTTCCCAAACTATTCCCATCCTGTTCTATTCTAACTGAAGGGATTGTCCTTTCACCGTCATCCTGGCAGTAGTTCTTCCTTTGACAACCAACGTCTTTGAAGACATATTTCAGTTTGTTTTCTTCTGACTCTTTTTCCTCTGCGGCTCCATCAACTGGACCAGGTTGAAATATATGATGAAGCCCAGAAAGTGGAAAAAGGAGAAGACTGAGACTAGCAATGGAAACAGATCGGGCAACTTGGCCGGAGGCTTCAACCACACGCTCATAAAGCTCAACGCTGCCATGGCCACCAGTGAAAACCAGAACTGTAAAAGACAAAGTGACAACACTTATTACAAGAGAGAAGAAGTACCATGACAAAGGTTCATTAGTTCTAGTCAAGTGCTCAGCATGACACGGATCCTTGTAACTTGATGTTTATTTTCCACCCTGTTTCAGGAAGGTGAGTCGAGGTATAAACATTAACATGTCTATTTACGACAGATGGAGTGAAGGATCAGTGGAAGTGCTGGTGTGAGCAACACGACCCCCCAATGAAACACTACCTTCATCGTAGGGCCCCCTTATTTATGTCTCTTGTGTAAATAAATATATCTAGGCAAACCTGTGTTAATGACTCACGCTACACAAATAGCACACCTCCTGGTCTCGAACAATCACGCAAGGAGCTGTTGAAACATTCAGTCTTCAAAAGCGCTAAGAAGAGCATGGGGTCAAGCTAATGTGAAAGTTATGAGCCGTTCAGGTGGGCCAGCGCGCTTAACTGACTTCTTCATAAGCATCAATGTGATTAACATCAGTGGTGTGGAGTAACAGGCCGTGACGTCAGTGTTAACTTACTTTCCATTTAATGATCCGGCTGAGGTTGAGTTTAGGCAGCCAGCGCTGAGTGAGTTTGCGATAGAGACCCAGTCTGAGCTCTTCTTCTGTACTTCTCTCTAAAGCAGAGAGCAGATACAAACTCAGAAAGAGGAACGCCAATGAGGTCACCACGTAAGGCAACAGCAAACCGTCCTTCAGCAGAAGAGGGAGCATGCTATGGAAAACAAAAAACACATGTTAAAAAAAATTCAAGATGTGTACAATGAGTGATTATTTATCCCTATGTTTATGATAACGCTGGTGTGCAGACCAATGTAGCAATCATCATATACTTGCTACATCGTATACATATACTGACACCTAGTGGTGTGGATGTAAAATCGCAAATCTTTTCACTTAGTACAAATGCGTTATTTGTAGTCGGACGATAATAGACGTGCGATAATAGCAGGGTGACCAAGAAAAAGTTCCTAGAATTCGACTGGTCCTGCCATTTCAAAATTTATTGACACCTATTGGCGTGAATGTAGAATCACACAAATGTTTGCACTTAGCAGAAATACATTACATTAGTTAGCATGCAAATACATGCATTAGTTAGCAAATTAAAGTGTCTAATAATAGCAGGGTGATCAAGATAAAGTTTTCTGGTGGCCCTGTCATTTCAAAATGGCGACCTCCATGAGGGGACCCTCTCTATGTAAAAAAAAAATACCCTTTAGATTTAATCAATTATGTCATATTCAGTCTTTTCAGTCAGTTTTACTCTGACTAAAATGGCTTATAATTTTAGATGAAAATGTTTTAGTTGATGGAAAAAGCTAAATTTAACCAACTATTTTATATATTAAACATTTGATATATTGAACATGTATCAACATTTAACAAAACTGTTCTGTGAAAAACAGATCTCCTGAAATAATAACAGTATTACATAAAAAGTACTTAAGTACAGTGAGTAATAAGTATTGTAATGCAATGTAATTTTCCCCCCACATATTTTCAGTATGTTTTAATTAAAATGGTTTAATTATCACAATGATGCCCATTTTCCAGCAGGTCTTCGGTATTGCTTATAAAACATTTTCTGTAATTGCATTGATGAGATCAACATATAGGAAATGTATTTAACCTCACATAAGTATATTAGACATGGAAGTAAACCTTTAGCTAACTAGCTTAGCTGTTTCCATAGGCATTTGACTGAAAAACAATAATTTGCACACCAACCATATCATGAATAATACGGCTATTGAGATAGTGTTGACAGAAATAAAACAATCTTTGTGTTAGCAGAACAGGTCATGACGCAGAAAAAAACAATACTAGCTGTGAATTTTGAACATTTTGCTATAATGAGTATAAAGTATGCTAATGAATGGTGTGCGTTAGGAGCATAGAAAACTGTGGCAATGTGTTGTCTCTGTATGTTCTTGTGGATATTTCCCCTAATAGTGCAACAATTACTCTATCATAGAATATAATTCAATTATCTTCCATAACAAAGAACATCATGTCTTCAGCTAAAAACCATAAATATGCAGCATTAAAACAGGTTTGTGGAAGCAGGCAGTGTGATTCTAGAGAATGGTGGGTTGTGTTTACACAAAGGGGTCTTAGTTTAATGGTATGTGGGCTATGTCATGTAATCCAGTGATATCCTTACACTAAACCATGCACACAACAATTAGTGAAGAAAGCTGGGACTCCCCTATCGGCTACTACTCTTCTTCTCACTATATAGTCATTTGCTGATTTTGTTTCTATCGTAACCATAAGGATTCATTTATAGTACTGTAATTTTACTTTAGTAACACATACTGCATGGTATCTTACCTGAAAGTTGACGTTAGTAGAAACCAAATGGCGATCAGAGGTATTTCGTTGATGACAAGGCAAACTGGCCTGTAAAACATATATATTTGACTTTTAAGACTATATTTACTACATTACACATATGTTTACATGATACCAATGCTATAATTATTTAGTTGAGAGGGCAAGGACTAGGTATCAGTATCTCTCTTCAGTGATCCAGACACTACACTTTCTCTGTCAGCTCATTTTTAACACCCAATAGAGACCCTTAAACTAGAAACATGCCTTACTGATTGGCTAACATATACAAGATATGACACAACATTTAAAATCTGTTGATTGCAGCTAGTTCTTTGCATATGTTGTATATCATAATATGTTAGATTTATGACTTGCAAAAATAAACATGCAGAACAGTGTTGCCAAGTCTGTGGTTTTTCAGTGGAATTGGGCTACTTTAACACTGTTGCCATGGGTTGAAGCGACCCCAAATAACGTGATATTTATCCCCTGGGGATGTGATATTTAACCCCACCAAAAAGTGTATTTTACCACCTTAAAAGTGATTGGGATAGTTTTGAGTAGCAATTGGGTGGGTTTCGTTGTGAAAATCTGGCAACCCTGATGCAGAATATGGGAAAATATTGTTGAAAATAAACAATCACTAACTTAATTGAAAGTGAAGTTTCTAATGTCTAGAGATCAACCAATATTGCCTTTTTATCATAGGCTATTTTTATAATTATGTGTTGGGTAACTAATATACATAATTTATTATTGATTTATATCTGCATTTTGACAATTATAACTACAGTGTTTATCAGCTAGCCCCAACGTTAAAGTTAAAAAGCATAAATAACGGTAAAAATATCAAACTTAATATCAGTAAATCTTAAAGTGTTACTCCACCCCAAAATGAAAATGTTGTCATTAATCACTTACCCCCATGTCGTTCCAAACCCGTAAAAGCTTCGTTTGTCTTCGGAACACAATTTAAGATATTTTGGATGAAAACCAGGAGGCTTTTGACTGTCCCATTGACTGCCAAACAATTTGCACTGTCAAGGCCCAGAAAAGTATGAAAGACATCGTCAGAATAGTCAATTTGTCAACAGTGGTTGAACCATAAGGTTATGAAGCTACGAGACTACTTTTTGTACGCAAAAAACCCCCCCAAAAATAACGACTTTATTCAACAATTTGTCTCCTCTGCATCAGCGTAGCGCCATTTTGGAGAGTATCCGCTGGACGCAAAATGCGTATGCTGTTCTGTGTCAGCCGCGCCACACGGATACGTCTTCTACGTTTGTTTACGCTTTGATTTGAATGAAAACAGCGTATCCGGTATGCGGCTGATACAGAACAGCGTACGCTGCTTACGTCTAGCGGATACGCTCCAAAATGGCGTTACGCTGATGCAGAGGAGACGAATTGTTGAATAAAGTTGTTATTTTGGGGGTTTTTTGCATACAAAAAGTATTCTCTTAGCTTCATAACATTACGGTTGAACCACTGATGGCAGATTGACTATTTTGACGATGTGTTTCATACTTTTCTGGGCCTTGACAATGCAAATTGTTTAGCAGTCAATGGGACAGTCACAAGCCTCCCGGTTTTCTTCCAAAATATCTTAAATTGTGTTCTGAAGACGAACAAAGCTTTTACGGGTTTGGAACGACATGGGGGGGGGGTAAGTGATTAATGACAAAATTTTCATTTTTGGGTGGAGTAACCCTTTAAGTAGTTTCTAGTAATCACCAAATAATTATTTTCAAGCATGTTTCCATAACTTATAGTTATGAAACTGAACACATCATCTTAAATATGATACTGTTATTTAGTTTGTGTCATAACAAATTTTGTCTAAATCAATGACAGTGGGTTAAGCAAAAGTAGCAATAGCAATTAGATCAAGTAATATTAATTAAATTCCGCTGCTTACAAGGCTACTAGAAGGATAGACTTCTCATGGACTTGGAAGGAGAAGAGGAAAAAAGCCAGGGAGGTGTTCACCTACAGTACAAGCAGATCAGGGAGTCAGTGGTCAAAAATACAAGTCGTTGAACTGTCAAAGACAAACACATAATCATGACGCCACTTACCAAGGTGAGCTTAAACTGCCATAGAGTGGGTTTGGACAACAATTTTAAAGATGAAGGCAGGACGAACAACAGAGTAAGAGCAAAACTGAAAGAAAAAATAAAATTATTTAATTGAATACATCCATACATTAATAAAAAGATTGACTATACACACAAACGAAGCAGAGAAATACGATCAAGAGCCCCTGTTGCCAAAGCCTGTAATCTATCCCATGGAACTAGAGGACACGGCTGCCTGATCTTTTTATACATCCTCACAGTCAACAAGAAAGATCCCAGCATGCAGGAAATGCATGAGATTCAGGGATGGCCTTCTGAGCACTCACAGAATTACTTGAATCCCTCAATCATCATTCTCTTGAAGGAAATCGACCCTATTAGAGATGAATGACCCTATGGGACAAAGATCTGGTCCATCACGTCAGATGCAAATGTAAGAGGTGCGATAAACTGTAAACTGCCACGATAGACTTCAAACTGGATGTAGCATCATGCAAATGTTTACATTTACTATAAATGCATTATTTACAGTCAGCCATGATTAATTTATTCTGCAAACAAAAATGTACAATAATAGCGGGTTAACCAAGATAAAGTGCGCAGTATTTGGCTGGTCTTGTCAATTCAAAATGGCTGCCCCCATGAGGGGACCAGCTCCGTTTAAAATAAAACAGGTTTTATTAGGCTGTAAAAAATTACAGTGAATTTAATGGTAAAAGACTGTAAAAATGCTACAGTAAAAACCTGTTAAATGGCTAACAGTAAGTTTCTCTACTATATATGGTGAAAAACTTTATTGGACATTACATTACACATTGTAATTTTACAGTAGTATACCGTTTTTGGAAGTGAAAAAGAACATATGATTTACCAAAACGTTGCTACTGTATTTTTTTTACGGGAAAAGTCTGGCAACCACAGCTTCTGTTTTTTTACCGTAAATCTTACGATTTTTTTTACAGTGATAATTTGAGGCTTAATCTCTTATGAATATACATGATTTTAAACATTTTAAAAATCTTATTTGTTTATTTGTGTGTAAAACTTTAATGAGGAAAACACGATTGAGTGCACCCTTAAAATAGACCAATGAGAAAATGAATTACTGACCCTGCAAAAATAGACTAAACAAAGACAAAAAATAAATAAATACATAAACATTCTTAAGTGAATAGTCAATGAAATAATCTTGACCAAGCCCTTGCACCTGCAGATTAGTGTCCACATATCAGTATCTCAAAATCTCGCTGCTATCATTAACTACCCATAATCCCACTGTGCCCTCCCGTTATAATTAGATGTGTTTCACAAACATGGTAAGAGGGAATATACTGAGAAAGATTTTGAGGTGGAGATACATAAAGAGACAAAAAAGAAAAAGGAGAAAGGGTGGCGGGTAAATGGATGGTGAAGGATTACCTGAGGAACAGCTGAGTCTCTCTGGACAGCAGGGTCTTGATCTTTATCAGCACATTCAAGCTGCACCATGTGTTAGCCACTTTATCCTGTCAACAAACACATGCTGTCAAAGTCACTAAACTAATGCGCTCCGGACAGAATGACACAATGAGAGCGAATGATACACTGACCACAAGGTCAGTTTTCAAGTTCTTTATGAACAGTTGTTTAAACTAGTGTAAATTCAGGCATGTCAACTTAATTTAAATTAAGGGCCAAAATGAACAAAACTTCACATTTAACTTTATGCTTTAATAACTAACATTGGGGTAAAATAAAAGTAAGTTCATTTAAATTCAACGCAAATGCCTTTAGATTACATATACATACAAAATATAGGTTAAAATATAGGGAATATTACACAACACAGAATGCACTGCTCTTGGAAACTGTAATAAACCACCTAAAATCTAATATTAAAGGTAATATTTTATTAACTTCCTGTAATAAGTAACTTTCTGTTGTAATATAATATAAAATATAAAAATAATGCTATAAATATATAATGCCAAAATGATGTGTTTTTTTTTTATATCCCAAGCTATATTAGGCCTCAATGTTATTTTAGCATTAGCTTTATACTATAATTAATGACAATATTTATTTTGTTATTAATATTTTAATATTCGGTTTTCACTTTATTTCTAAGTTTTAGTTTTAGTAAATTTAGTATTTCAACTTTAGTACTTATTTAGTCCAGTTAGTTGCCAAGGCAATATTTCCCATTTCAGTTTAATTTTTATTTATTTATTATTTATTATTACTTATTTATTTATTTTATTTTATAATCTAATATTTATATTATATTTTACTTCAGCTTTATTTCAACAACCTAAAACTTTTTAAAATAGTTTTTGTTTTAGTAAATGACAACAGCACTGTTGGACCTACAGCTTTGAGTTTTTCATAAAAATAGTGTATGAAATTAATCAGCAACAAAGGTTAAAGTGAAAGATTTTTTTCTTGCTTGTTTTCAATAATGCTGCAGCTCAAGAAAATACCCTTTTCTGAAATAACCACAAATTTATGATCATGCTTACAAAATTAGCATTGACATATAAGGTAAGTATCTTTAAATGGTATGTAGCTTTTGAAGAGAACGCACATAAGTGACATTACTCAGCGTAATCATTTCCCAACTGAAAGCGCAATAAAAATTCCTGTGGGCATTCTTGGGGGGCATTGGTACAAAGGGCAAGGGTGAAGTATTACACTCCCATTAATTTTCCTGTCAAGTAACTGTGATGTCAAAAAAAGCTATGCACTTATTTGTAAACTTATAGACACAGGGTTAAATGACTGTCCTATTGCATACCAAGGACATTAATAACGTCACCGAGGTTGCAAAGACTGCGGTTTTACCACATACAGAAGACCAAATTGCACCCTTTAGGAAACCGATCCGTTCCGAGTGCCCGCTGACCTTTCTGCTGGGGTACCGACATGTGATTCCTCAAAGACTGGTGGCCTTTAACAGTTGTGCAACAACAGAATTAGTAAATGTTATGAAAGTTTCAGCCCTGCTTCTGAGAATTTCTTCATAGTGCTCAATCCTCGAAAACACAGCTGCTGTCTTTCACAGCTGTGTGAAGACGAGTGGACACTACAGCTGAAGATGAGACCCACTTTGAAAAATGTCTGTGTGTTTTGTTTTTTGTCTATACAGTGAAAGTCAATGAGGTCCATTGACAAATCATTGACATTCATTGTGTGGTCCAAAAAAAAAAAAAAAAATCCATACTTGCCCAGTTGATTAATCTCAGTACATTAAGACAACTGTTTTATATTACATGTTTTCTGAAATGTTATGTTAAAATTTGCAAACGAGGCATTATTTAATTAAAAAAAACAATCATTTGCATAAATTTCCACAACAGAAATCTAAACATGGATATAGCCAGGTTCAACATTTTTTCCAAACAAATTAAATCTACAGATGTAAATGAATAAAGTGTAATAAAATCACACTTAAATATGGATTTTGGATGTTTTCTTTTCAACAGTCTGAAAGAAGAGATGTTATGGAAGCACAATTAGCCTAAAATCTCAAAATTGACCAGCGAACGAAAAAAAACTGGTTTTGCCTGTAGTGTCGTGCCTAATTACATTTTTTTAATTTTAGTTTTCTACAGACAAAAAAAGCACAGATTTAGCTATCAGCTAAATATCACCTAGCTTTACCATGCTCTGATGTATACGATAGCAACAGCCAAGACTCGCTTAGCGCTCCATCCGTCACAAATACTCAAGGCTCTAGGTTAGAATTACTCACACCTTGTGTATTATGTTAGCCTCATGTCAAGCAAATGCATGATATATTCCGGGCCCTGAGCCCTGCAGAATTTTCAATTACTTCTCACAACACAGCTACTTTGACAACAGGGTTTTTGGGTGCATTTCAAAAGCAAGCCGCAGTACTTGTACACCATGTATTTCAGTATTGACTTGCAAAAGGCTTTAGACAATGAACAGGACACAGCTCTAGTTTTCCAATAAACTCAACGTGAGACCCTAGTTTACTAATCAGATCTAAAGGATAAATCCTGCACTGGACCCAAGGGGTTTCATTGAGGTAATCTATGAATACAGGAGGATCTGACTGGCTAGATGTGTATTAAGTCAGTCTTCTATTTGCATTAATATCACAGATCAAAAATTGAACTCTGTTTACAGTTTACTGTATGTATCTACATAGGATTCTGGCAACAGTATATTTATGCATTCATGCATGCATACAGAGAAAAATGTAATGCATGTGGATAAGGATTTCAAGGGCATTTCCAAGCCGACCCTGCATTGGAAATTTTATAACAGGCAAGAACAGAGCTGAATAAGCATCACAAGCAGCACGCTGTAATGGAGTGTTTAAAACTCACTCCTTAAGCAATAACTATGACTGATTTACATAAATTTGACCTCAGTGTTTTACATAAGTAAAGCTCAAAGCCCCATACCCAACTGTGCAAATACTGTTGTGAATGTTAGAGAATAGTAAACAGGTATTTCTCAATTTTCAAGGCAAGATAATCTCAGATATCCAAGCATTGGTTCAAGAGAATTAAAAAGGAACCTATTTAGATTAATTTGAAGGAGTTTGCCATTAATGCTTTGTGATGCTGCATATACATTATGTGAATTACCTCAAACAAACCCCGACCAACAGGAAAAAGGCGATGAAGAACTTGTAGAGGTTGTTTGGGGTCGGACAAAAAGGGCATCCAGCAGAGGGCAAAGGTCACCAGTACAGTCATGGAGATCTTGACCAAATGAAAAAATCTGGGTACACAAAAATTTAGCAATATAAATACAATTGTCTTTCAATTTATTCTGTAAACGCTAAGATCTAAAAAAAAATATTAAAGGGATAGTTCACCCAAAAGTGAAAATTGTCATTAATTACTCACCCTCATGTCGTTCCAAACCTGTAAAACTTTCGTTCATATTTGGAACACAAATTAAAGATATTTTTGATGAAATCTGAGAGCTCTCTGACCCTGCATAGACAGAAACACAACTGAAATCTTCCCAGACCCAGAAACGTAGTAAGGACATCGGTTAAACGATCATGGCGGAAGACATGATTTGGAGGAGAAGAATTCTTGAATAAATTAAAGTTGTTATTTTTGTTTGTTTTTTGCACACAAAAGGTAATCTCGTAGCGTCATAAAATTGCGCTTGAACCACTGATGTCACATGGACTGTTTTACCGATGTCCTTGCTGCATTTCTGGGTGTGGGGAACATTTCAGTTGCGTTGCCATCTATGCAGGGTCAGAGAGCTCTCGGATTTCATCAAAAATATCTTAATTTGTGTTCTGAAGATGAACAAAGGTCTTACGGGTTTGGAATTACATGAGGGCGAGTAATTAATTTACAGAATTTTCATTTTTTGGGTGAACTATCCCTTTAGGTAATTTTGTATCATCCAGGAATAACATTGTCCGTTCTCCTAACAATTCAACAAAGGTGCTCTAACAGTTTTTTTATGTTTTGCTGACCAATACAACAATCTTGAACTTTTTAAAACATTTTATACATATTTGTCATAAAATACTATTAATTTAATATTCATAAGTTAATTAAATACTTGAGGTGTGTTATACATTCGAAAAAATATTTTCCATAATTAATGGGTCATAAATCAGGTCACTCGACTACTTGAGTAAAGACAACATGCTCTCACAGTTTTTCAGTGTACTGTATACTGGAGCAACTAACACCTCTCAGCTGTAGATATACAGTTGCACGCACAGGCATAGCAGGGAGGGTCAGGCATGGCCAGAGAGTCATCTGGACATGTCTCTTCCCAGGCAAACTAATCCACCAATGCATCTGCCTCCAAATGCCCTTGGTACATTGTTACTAAATCAACAAATGCAAGACAGCAAAGAGCAGAGTGCTTGCACTGAGACCGGCTGCAGTACTGGTGTAGAAATGCATACAAAGTCAAACTGAATAATAAAAGAAAGAAAAAAATCCACCTGTAGTGGTGAAGTGTCTAATGATGAACATTAAGGATTTGTTATTTTCAGGCATAAATAAGGCAATCAGGCTATGAAACTTGCAGCTGACTATAAGCTGGACACTTGCAGCTAAAGGTGTAATTAGCATGGTCAACAAATGTATTATTTAATTTTGAGCGATTTTCCATTAACAGGGCTTTTTCACTTTTATGTATAGATTTGGTGATAATTCAGGTTTAGCCATGAAAACCTAACAAAGGTTTTACTTTTTATTTAAATTAGGTCTACTGGTAAAAAATTTAGAATAATAAAATTTAAGATTTTTTTTTTTTTTTTTTGAAAAGTCTCTTATGCTAAAGCTGCATTTAATTGCATTTAAAAAATACAATACATAAAGTCAAGAAGCTTTTTCTTTATCACTGATGTGGGATTGTTGTATATGTGTCTACTGATAAATCTGACACCATTTAATATATTTAAATATTGTTGAAAGCCTATAATTGGTCTCAACAATTGGCAGGCCTACTTTTACTTCACTCGGTTTGGTACCTTCTGGAATTTCTTGAGGTCTGCTTAAATAACTAAATTAATCAATTTTAACATATTATTGCAATCAACTTAATGCAATGTTTGTGCAACAACCCAAAAGACTCACCCTCTCCCAGTCAAGCCCTTCTTGACGCACTTGCCCAGGAGGTAACAGAAGAAAGGCAGTGAGTGATACAATTCCATTTGCTTGTAATTGAGAGCCAAAGTGAAGGCCAAGGAACCAAACAAATCCCAGCCCAAATCAAGTCCCAAAATCCCCCATAGAGCCAGACCCAGGCTCACACTGTTATATCTGAAATTGCAGTTAAAGACTATGCACATGCAGTTCTTTTGGGATTTTAAGTTCTTGACATGACTGTGAATAGCTTAAATGAATAAATACCATAATAATAAATAAATATCATAGCAATTACGGTAAAGGTTTAAGGATACTGAAAATGACCATAGTCAATCAGTATAAGTCCTGGATACAGAAGGATGCAGAAAGCTGTGGCAACCTACGAGAACAAAATGGTATATTTTAACCAAATCAAAGCATGTTAATGATTACAAATACAAATGAACAATATACCAATTCAAAGGTAGTCTTTTAGTTACCTTTTGTTTAGAGGACCCATCGCAAAAGTAGAAGCAGTAAAGCAAAACTGCTGGAATGTAGATCAAAATATCTGTAAAAAGAACTGTTGGGACGAGGAAGGTTAACATGCATGAACATAATTAACTATAACTAGATGTAACTACATGACTGTGTTGACTTTGATGACTGTAAACTGTAAAAAAAAAAAATATAATAGATTATTCAGAGCACTTCAATGCAGTGCTGACGGTTCCCTTCAGAGACACATTCACATAAAGACATCTGTGCTGCGTTTTGACTTTGAAATGTGCAGCGCTCATATTTATTCAATGACATCATTGCCTTTTGAAGTTTAATCCAGCTGTATCGCGATTCTTGTCTTTCCGTCCCCAACTGTAAGACCTCTTGAAATTGTAATTAAGACTTTTCTTATACCATTTAACGTATTTAAAACTTGTTATGTCCTTAAATTTTATAAAAGTAAATTGAGAGTTTTTAAGGACCCGCGGGAGCCCTGTATTTAAGGTAGCCCGTCAGGCAAGGCAGTGATACATTTCGGTAGCCCACTGGAAATCACAATAGCCCCGGGACGTCAGGCTAGCGATTTTGCGAGCCCTGGGGTTAGTTTACCCAAAAATGAAAATTCTGTAATTAATTACTCACCCTCATGTCATTCCAAACCCGTAAGACCTTCGTTCATCTTTGGAACACAAATTAAGATATTTTTGATGAAATCTGAGAGCTTTCTGACCCTGCATAGACAGCAATGCAACTGAAATGTTCCCAAGACCCAGAAAGGTAGTTAAGACGACATCAGTGGCTCAACTTCAATTTTGTGAAGCTACGAGAATACTTTTTGTGCGCAAAGAAAACAAAAATAACAATTTATTCAACAATTCTTCCGACATTTTGGGGAGTACCACGACGCATGCACACGCTTTCACCTGAATGTAAACAACACTGATTACGTTCTGGGGAAAGCATGCGCATGTGTCGTGTTACTCGCCAAAATGGAGGAAGACGGTAACTCGGGGAGAAGAATTGTTGAATAAATTATGTTATTTATGTTTTTTTTACGCACAAAAAGTATTCTCGTAGCTTCACAAAATTGAAGTTGAGCCACTGATGTCACATGGACTGTTTTACCGATGTCCTTGCTACGTTTCTGGGTCTGGGAACATTTCAGTTGTGTTGCTGTCTATGCAGGGTCAGAAAGCTCTCAGATTTCATCAAAAATATCTTAATTTGTGTTCTGAAGATGAATGAAGGTCTTACGGGTTTGGAACGACATGAGGGTGAGTAATTAATGACAAATTTTAATTTTTGGGTGAACTAACCCTGTAAGAGATAGAAATGACACTGTGACTGCCATCTAAAATATTTGAAATAAATGATTTATTGACATCAATACTTACCTGTTGCCCTCATGAACAACTTATGTGTGTGGCTTTCATGGCCTCTAGACGCATGCAACTCCACCCATTCAGGATTGAGCAGCTTTGCTCTAGAAAAATAGACACCGCACAAAGAAAAATCTAAATCATCAAGCCATGTTCAACTGATAAATAAAAAATAGGGATGCAGTACCAGGTAAAAGAACACTTACACGTATGCACAGACCAGACTATGATATGCTGTCAAAGGAGGATAATCAAGACCCCAGTAGTTCAAATCATTATTTGTAGTATTGAAGTACCTTGTTTGAAGAAGAAAAAAAAAAAAACGGTTAGGCCACATTCATATAAGTCTTTGGCCTTATAAATAAAATACTGTGACATTTAATTTCTACAATATATAAGGAGAGGGAGCTTCACCAATATTAGTTTACTTGGCCATGAAAGAATGAGAGACTAACCATTCATGAACAGGTAGATTGTAAGTCACTTCTTGCCAGTGTCTCTGTGCTTCATAGTCCCCGAACATTGGCGGTTTACCAGCACCTATTCCATTAAATTACATGCAAAATAGTATGACTTATTCATTAAAACGTAAATGTATAAGGTACAATATTCATCACGTATAACATTCTTAAACGAATAATGTTTATCCCCCTTGATTGTCGTTTTAGATGAGCTGATCTTGCTTATTTACAGATGAATGAGTGGCTTCGAACGCTTGCTTGTCAATATACTGATCCTAAAGACACCGGTGGTTCAATGAAAACCAACCTGAGTAGGAATGAAGAGACACCGCCCATCTCGACGTTAAACCGAGCAGCACGCACAGTGAGATAAGGCTCCAGTTCTCCATGTCTGGTAGCCTTTAATACTTTTGATTTAAAAATCATAAATCTGCAGCATCGCTCATGCTTTCCTAGAGAACCGAGTCGGCTGAGATTCACTTCCTGAAACAATACGTCAGCGGAGTGGCGCTTTGTGATGACATCATACATGAGCACGTGGGTTGAAGTGATTGAACAGGTTTGTCGTTTGGGCGGTCAAGGTCTGATTTGTCATTTTGATCCATGGTCTGATCAAAACTTGAAAATGTTGGTATTAAATAAGCTACGACTTAAATAGAATATAGAAGTGTAGTAAAGTAAAGATGTTGCTAGATGATGATCCTGAATAAATAAGCATTGATCAAATAATGGACTATCTATGGAACTTCACCAGGTAAAGACACCGAATGAACACCCTTTTGCCTAATTACCAACGCTATGAACGAGATTATGAAAAAATAGGGGGGAAAACTGATGTGTTTATGTCCAAAAATGCATAAATCAATGCTGGTCACAATAAGAAGGGCATAGGCTATTTAGCAAATATGTAGACTACCATAACGAACTATTTTGATTTATAAATGACAGTTATTTTTAAATTTCATCACACAGTATGCATTTGTTTATCTTTAAAACGGATTAAAGAAACACAAACGACTAAGTTAAATGGAATTTTTGTAATTTGTGGAATATTTCAGAATATCCTCTCCATGTTGACTTTCAGCTGCGTCACTTATGTTTGTTGTAACCTAACGATTTTATTTCATTACAGAAAATAAAGTTAGATTAGACAATAAGAGCCAATATAACTTTATTTAATTGAATAAGCAATTTGTTTATTATTTCTTTGTTTTCCATTTATAAATGACATTTATACCATCAATCCTTTGATTTACTCATATATCGTAACATCAATAGACCTACCTGTAACCTAACTGTAAGGCATTCAGTGAGTCCTCTAGATGTCAGTCAAATTTAGGTCTGAGAGCATTTACATCATTGTCCATAAGTCAGTTCTGAATTGCTGCTCACTTTACAATCATACTTCCATGATTTCATACTTCTCAAGAGCTCCTCAACTTTTTTCTGAGCAGTGTTGTAATCGTTAGCATTTCATTCATTTTGAGAGCTGCTGGTGACAGCTTCTTTGTGGCTGGGACATCAAATATTTATAAATAATAACCATGGACAAGTGCTGATTTGCAATGACACTTTCATTACAGTAAGGAGCCTATTAGTCACATTCAGCTCAATGACATGTTAATGTCCCTGTTTGCCATCTTTGTCATTTACTGCTTCGTCTTTGTACCCTTTTAAATATTTAGTAACCATGGATCCACATTTACTGTTGGCGATATGCTCCAGGAGATAGGATACCTGGCTTGAGTGGTCCTTATTGCCCTGCATGTAATTATGTTTTTTTTTAAAGTATGGACTGTTATTTATCTGTTTGTTTATTTATTTATTTGTTCGTTCGATCGTGTTTTCACATTTACAGTTGTTGTAATTTTTTTTTCTGCTTACAAAATTTTCACATCTTGTTTGAAAGGTATTTTCAAAGACGAAATAATGTTGCAAAACGGGTTTGAGAGAAGCTGTACCGAATTTCGCTGTGCGAAACTAAGCCCATCTACACAAGATTAGAGAATAATGTCTAATTAGAAAAAACAATCTTTAATGTAACATTTAATATAGTAGAATGAACATGGCGCATGAGTGTACCGCATTGGGTTAGGTGGTGGGAACGCGGAGACTCACACCTGTGTAGCGCGGAGAGCAGGTGGATCCACAAAGGTCAAAGCGTTGTTTAGTTTACCCAAAAATGCGTCCGACCACTTGTCACTTTCAAAATGCTCAGCAAGGGGTTTTCCTTTGTATTTCACACGCCAAGAAAAATAGAAAGTTCCCAAAACAGTTGTTGTTAAACGTCTAGATCTGTTAAATGTTACGCGAACGTAAATTGATAAATAGCCAGCCTTGATGCCAAGCAAAATTCTCAAGATACTGTTGCTGAAACTCCAAATGGCATGATTGTTCTTATTGAACAACAGTTAAAGGATCACTGATGTTCATAATTATAATATCTGTATAGCGTAACGTCTCTTATGTTTTTATTTTTTTTGTATAATAGCAAATAGGCCTATCCAAGGCTCGCGACTAAGCAGGATGTGTTATAACCTTGCACTCGTTAAAGAGTCAGCTCTTTCCCACCAGCCGTCCTAGAAATAGATCCCTCATTAAACCCGTTGAATCTGAACAATTTCACAGTATCTCTAGTCCAAAACAAATAGCATCTAACCGCTCCACGTGCGCGTTCATTATCCTCGCGACAGATGCAAAGAAACAAGTTTATTTTAGAGGTATACCACGGTTACTGTAGATGCATCGAAATGTTGCACCCATTAGCAAAAGCAGTCGTTTCATTTATGTAATTTATTCCTGTAAACGCCATCTAGTGATACTCTTAAGGCATCATTATCATAACATCATCTGATGTGCAGTAGACTATAATATAGAGAATGAGGCGATCATATGTTTTTATAAGACAACATGCCTATCTCTGTTTTTTAAATGCCCAAATATTTGGTAAATACGTTATAGATCAATCTGAAGCTGGGATAGCTTTATACCTTTTTTAGTATGAGCGCAATTACAAATCCATTAGTAAATAACCTATCATAACCATTGAGAAAAAACACGACCTAATTTGGGCTAATTTGAATAAGGCTTTGTTTTTAAAAGCGAAATGCAGCAATAAATGACTGAATATGCTATCGAAGTCCACTGACAGAAGGCATCAGAACAATGTGCTTACAACCATTTATCCCATTCTAAGGAATAGGGAGACAGTTGTGGAAGACCCTGTTATAGTGTCTTTCAGAAGGTCAGTCTCAGCAGCGTCTTTAGCCTGAAAGTGAATTCAAGAAGCCTCCTTTTCTTTTCCCATGAGTATCACTTAAATATAGCCCTAGCTCTTGTGCGCCACACACCATACCATTTGCTGTTTGAGTAGAAAAGATTAGCTAGACACAACTGTGAAAGTGTGTTGCTTTAATAAGAACAACTTCCCAAACATGTTTAGGTCGCACTTCATTTTCACTTGTAAATGGATACGGCTGCTTCTCGACGGCTATTAACCTTTTATTTGGAAAGAATGTTGATATTTTTGTAACCTACATTCTCGAAAGGGTAGGATTAAGTAGGCTAATCTTAGTTTAATTTGTAATTAGTAATCTGATTGTAGTAGGCTAATTGTTAGTAGCTATATTATTTCTGGAGAAGGTTCTTTAATGCAAGTTTAAGGACGGCTGACTGAAAGCTGAAACAGATGCTGATCCGTTGAAATTATTGCCTAGTTATATTCACAATAAGATAAAATAATTAGTGTTTTTTTTAAATATCATTTTAATTAAAATATCCTGTTATTCATTTTAAAAAGGACCGCTGAAATAATAGACCATTTCAAAATGACTTAATCTAAAATAAAAAATATATAATCAAGGGGTATCGTTTCTCAGCATATAACACTCATAACTGGACATTTTTAATTTCTTCTATTGATGAAAATGAAAATGCTAGGCTGCATTTAATCGCATACTTAAACCCATAATATAAGTACACACACCTGTAATTTATAATTTATATATTATACATTTCTCGGTTACATTCATGTAATTTTAGAAATCATCTATTTGATTTAATAAAGTCATTTGTGCCTGGATTGGATTGTTTTCATATTTATTAACAAATGAAGTTGATTTACAACACAATATAGCTACATAGAATACATATATTTAAATTTTATAAACATACTTCTTCAGTCTTTCAATAAGAACAGTTTAATATTTCATATTGGAAAACAAAGGAAAACATTGTTCGTGAGATCACTTCTTTCAGAATGAAAACAAAATATTACGGGAAAATAAGGCTCACTCAGCTATAAGTTTAAACAACGAAATAAAATAGGAAAGAAAAACATGTAAATTAATTTCTTTGTACAAATATTTACAAACATTACCTGTACTGAAAGCATTCCTTTTTGATTATGAATTTTCTTTTTTTCTCAAAAGTCTTTACATGGCTACATTGGGGCGGACGAATTGTCCAGTGCTGCCTATAGTTCGTGCTGTATCGTCTTTAAAATATATGTCTAAAAATAGTTTGATTATCATTGAGAAGGCCATTTAGATATCGCTGCTGTGGACGCTGTCGGTAAAAATTGTCCGGAGATGATATTTGACGGGACGCTGAGAATTGGCGCGATGGCAGCTGATGTCCGGGTTAAGGACAGAGACTGTGCGCTCAGTAAGGCGGACTGCACCGTCACGGGCGGCCGCAGGAAAGTATGTGCGCTCGTGGAGCTGCTGGAGACCCCGATAATATTTTCTATGCTGAACGATGGTCGACTGGACGGCTCGGATTTGATGATTGACGCGGTGTTCAGGCTGTTCAGTTGTAACTGGAGACTTGGACTTAGTTGAGAGTTAAATGCTTTTCTGTTCAGTTCTGCGGAGGACAAGAGAGGCACCGCGGGAGGGAGCATCGGACCCACCGGGGGAATGTACGGGTACTGCAGAGCTACAGGGTGCGAGTAAGCGGCCGGGTGAATTCCGTAGTGGCGTCCGTAGGGATTCCCAATACTGTACGCCCCAAAACTCTGCATCATGAGGGCGGTCTGTTCCCTGAGAATGTCCGGCTGGTGTCTCTTGAAGCGTTTCCTTCTCCTCAGAAAGCTGCCGTTGTCGAACATATCTTCCGACTGGGGGTCGAGTGTCCAGTAGTTTCCTTTGCCCGGGTTGCCGGGTTCCCGTGGAATCTTGATGAAGCAGTCGTTGAGAGACAAGTTATGGCGAATGGAGTTTTGCCAGGCCGGGAACTTCTCCCGGTAGTAAGGGAAGCGGCTGCTGATGAACTCGCAGATTCCGCTGAGAGTCAACTTCTTCTGCGGGCTCTGGAGGACGGCCATGGTGATGAGGGCGATATAGGAGTAGGGCGGCTTCACCAGGCTGTTCTTGGGCTTGCTTTGCATGGGACCGGTGGAGCTCTCCTGAGCATCCCCCTTGGACTCTCCCTCGCCGGCGCTCTCGCATGGACTGTCGCTGCGCTCCTTCACCTCGATCTCCTCCACCTCATCTCCCCGGTCCTGCATGCACTGGCTCTCGCAGTCACTGTCCCGCTCCATCCCCTCGTCGCCCTCCCCGACCACGTCGATATCCACATCGTCAGCTGTGAGCACGGTCTGACCGGACATGTTGCTGGCACTGGTGCCTCCAGACAGGGTCATCACCGCTCACTTTACTGCTGGAGCAAACCAAGGTAAGAGCAGCGGTCAGATCAGATGACGACCGGTGGCTATAAATGCAGGTCAGTCCCGGCCTGCCAGGAAAACTTCAACTTTAGAAAATATTTCTCCAGTCCAAAGGATTCTTTTGCACCTCGTCTCCTTTCCGCTGTATTTCCTCGAAACTTAAGCGTGGTTTTGGACCGAGGAGTCAAGATGACACGTGCTTTGAAAAGCAGGACTGTCTGATAGATTACTTTTCACTTAAAGATATACTATCAGCCGCGTCACGTGACCCGCCGACGTCAGAGGTCGCGCTGTTATACCGCTGAGCTGAAGTTGTTTCATGGATTTGTCAACAAAGGGAACAACAGTAACATCGCCTCTGTTCGTCCGTCATAGACCATTTAGCGGTGGCGGAGGGGAGAAAATCATCTCCAGAGCTGACATGCATTCACTCGCCCGCGCTAAACGCAAACTTAACTTTTCTTAGGCCAATTATATTGAAAGCTGCTGAACGAAAACGTCTACAGCTAAGTTAATTGAATCTCTTGTCATTATTGTGTGCTCGAATACTGCATGATTAAGCAAAGAGTTTTAAATAGCCTACTGTACCTTTATAATAAAATTCGTTAGTAGAATTCAGTTTGGGGAAAAAAGCCGAGTGTTTCTGTGGACGTAGCAGCACTGATTTTGTTACTTGTGAAATAAGTACAAAAACAATGGAAATCTCTAAATAAAGATCTTTGTAGAGGTGCTAACGACCCTCATCATTGCTCGTGTTAACATATGAATTAAATAGGAAATGAGCGCGCGGGTAAATGCATAGGAGCCATTCACACGCGCACAGGTGAGCGACGCATGTGGGATATTCCCAAGAAAAAGAAAGCGGAGAGGGAATATGTAAACTCTAACGTTTCCTCGATCGTGTGAGAAAACGCGTCTCGGTGTGCTTCATGGGAACTGCAAGGTTTAATACCGTTTGTACTTTGATGCTCTTGTTTCTTGTAATATTTGAGAGATTAAACACTGATGTGATTGTCCCGTTTTTGCCGATGCACATAAAAAATGTTCGCGTGTTTAGTTTCATCTCTTATTTAACCACAAGTAATATAACGTCTTATCGATCTACAGCTAGGAATATCTGCCCAGCTGTAATGAAAATAAAGGCTGATGTAATTGACGCTCGAATCAATTATTCTCACCACCATTCTATTAGAGCTTACAAAATAGGCTATATCAATTTCGTAACGGAGAAAACTTGCGAAGGCACATTGTTAAGCTCGATTTTTCTTTAGTGAATCGCTTATCTCTGTATTTTGGTACAGGTTTTGCAGCACTGCTTTCAAAATAGCCAAATTTGTTTCTATCCTAATAGGCTACTAACTAATTAGTTATTGTTAAATTATTGTGAATAATAATAAATGATTATTATTTTATTACTTGGGATAAAGTAATACTGTTTTTTTTTTTTATAAAGTAGGATTTAGGAAGTTAATTATGTAGGGGTTATTATATTTTCAGTACACTTATTTTTGTTGCATGACATTTAATCTGCAAATAGGCCACCACCTTTCACCTCGACCTTTACCTTTAGCCTGCTTACCCTCCTTACAATTCTCCGAGGAACGCTTGCTTGTGTTACATCTTTGAAGCTGTTTTTGCATGGTGAATGAATGAGATTAATTGAATCATGTCGTTATTAATGGTATTGAAGAGCTCAGGCAAGCAGACAGTGGCCCGTGTGATGTCCCGTTTATCAATACGGGCTACTTAGAGGATGAAGTCGAAGCACCTTTAACGCTGCCTAAAGCAAATATTGGCTTTTGAAAATATTTTTTCCTGATCATTACGCATTCGTTTAATAATTTCTACATATGTCTTTGTTACTTTAGTAAATAAATATTGAGTAATATTATAGGAGTTAAATAGGTTAAATAACAGTTCTACTAACTCCAAACATTTGCTGATTTATTGCTTTAGATCGTAATTGTGTCTATGCTATTGTTTAATTCTAAATATAAACGCATGCAGGCCGGTTGTTCGCTTGCGTTTTAGCGCTGCATGTTGCAGAATGATGAAGGGTTTTGTCAGCGGCTTTCATGTAAAAGACCATATATCTCGAGTCAGTGCGCACTGAAAGACATCGTGGATGATATCGCCCAAAAGGAGATCAAATTCGTCCTCTCTGTGATCTTTTGAAGCTCCATAAATCCGGCTTTATACCTTCGCAGTTTGTTAATGAAATGTACATTTAAGCACACATGCACGGCTTAACCCGACAAAACCTTTTAGAATAATAAGCTAACTCTTTCCAGCATGAACCTATTAGGAGACGCAGGCATAGCAGGTGACGGTGCGGATACAGTGGCTGAATGTGATTACCCAGCAAGGTCAGAAACAAATAGCGCACAAATAGCAAAGCAGGATCGAATTTATGCCTAATTAAATCGCTGAAATAGAAGGGGAAAATTGAAGGGCGTAATGGGAAATGTGTCCATTCAGGGGAGAGGGGATCTGCAGAGGAAAGGATGTTACCTAGATGAAAACTGAACTTGAACTAGGAGGATGCTTCGCATTTGAAGGGTATATTAATGCTGCACGGGCTTAAATAAAATAGATGCCTAATACATTAATGAATAGGACATTGCAAGATCTTATTAAATATAGCATAATTCTTGTCAATATTGTTTTCAATCCTTTTAAAGGTTTTTTTTTTTTTGTGTGAAATGTCTATTATCAGTACTTGAGTCGTACTTGATCTAAATCGATAGATGGGTGTTTGATTTGACATGCTGCTTGTATGCACAGCAAACTACACTGTTCGGCCATTAACATGTGTAATGTATATTTTTATAAGAGTAATACAAACTAAATGAAGATTATAGGCTTCGTTGTAATCAAATGTATTTTGTAAGCGTCTCATCTTTTGCAAAACTGCTCGTGTAAAAACGAGTCATTTTATTATGTAAGCACAGTTGGGGGCAAGCTGTACAACTGTAATAAATTAATGGCTTTGTTAGTGCGCTTTTAATTACGGTTATTGTGCCAATTATTTTACATCAACTCCGCATTATCAGCATGTCAGATTTAATAAAAAGGAGCCATTTGCAGGAAAACTGTTCCTCTCATCTAGAAAGGGAAGTGTCCACGTCATACTCTGGTTAAAAAATGACTTTTCATTTAAATGCAATCCTTAATTGGATTTTCTACGGTCGACACCGTGATTCCCCAAGGCTATACCCACCAGAAGGCAGGATCTCCGTTTTTCTCTCTGAATTCACCATTTTCACCCTCTTGAAGAATCCACTCTATCAACCTGCAACTTTCTGTCAAACAATATGATCCAGCTCATTTTTAACAGTCCCCTTTGTAGTATCATCCTGCAGGCTCCATTTCAGCCAAACCAGAAATCAGTGTTATGCTCCGCAAATTCAGTTGAACATAACATAATTCCGTAGGTATACAAAATAGTATGACAATCGTATCAAAACACTGCTCGAAAAATAATGAACGAATAACTGAGATTTAAGCTATCATCCCTGAATAAAAAAAAAGAAGGGCGTATAAACAATTTTGAAAATGAACATGGAGTTATTATTTTTTTTTATATTCACAAAATCTGTTTGTATTTTACACAGTTGTTGTATGAATTATTTGTGATGTAAAATGTTTAATTTTCTCATTTAAATACATTTCTTGAACAAATGTTGTTCCACACAAAATACAGAGTTCCATCAAATGTCTTAATGAATTCAAATGTATCGTGTAATAAATAATGTTTATTGTATTGTCCTGAATATTATAATTTTTCTCTTTCTGTAGCTGGAAGTAGAATTAAACTGGCTGCACGTAAGTAACTGCCACACAATCCTAACTCATTTTCTCAAACCTAAATGAATTCTGGTGTTAATTGTTAAACAGACCCTTGTCTATCAGTACGGTGAATCTCTGCAATAAAACCCCATTACCTTACATTTCTGCTTGTTTGTCGTTTTAGATTGGTATGAAGCATAAATAATCAAGCATTAGCTGCATTCCAATTTTATTCACTTATTTATTTTTTTGCAAAACCCTTATGAGTATATATTTTTAGTTACTTTTACAGAATGTTCTTTTAATATTGATCTATGTTTGATGTGGTTGTATTTGGTTCATGATGTCGAGGATGGGTGCAAAAACGACGCCTTCAGCCAGATTAACATGGCAATGCTCGTAGTTAAGATGTGTGATGTTACTCGGTTTGTACGTTTCATTGTTATTTAGATGAAGACTGAAGTAGCACATTAGCACGACTAGAGGGTGTTATTTGGGTTTTGTCTTAACTTACTAGTACGAACTTCCTGCGTAACGCAAGTTCATCCAGCATCCCTCTTTATTTACGTCTACTTGTATACTTTGTTTTGATAAGTAGCCTACATTCTGCTCTCACCGAGAGGAACACGTTAAATTTACACCTTAAATAGCCATTGGATACAATTATGCTATCTTTTTTATGTTGAATAGATATTAGGCCTATTAACATAACATCTGGTTTTAAGTCAGCTGACTTAACTTTTCATTAGGCCAAGCCTATATTTATTATAATTAGTTTCATCGTCATTTAAAAGACGTAAAAAGCGTTCCCTTGTATTTGTTATACGTGTTATCTTCCTAACCCCTGATCTCAATCAGTTAGGTTCACCAATAGTGATGCTTCAGTCACTTTACCCATCGTAACTTTAAAGCTAATTACCTTAAGCTTGCTATTCGGTCAGAATCTGCTGTTGAGAAAATCACCGCACCGCGTGAAATGACTGAGTTTTTGAGTGTGGTGTCACATGGGATTCTTATAAAGACACATTGATAATGGGGAGCGCGTGAGTAATTAGCAATAATTGGCTATGTAGGCTACTGAAGTTACACATTATCGCTGTAGTCATTTCCTATTCCCTTTTCTATTTGTAGTAAAAAATAATCAAATTCTCACATCATAAATTTGGCACACTGTAAAAATAGTTTACCATTAGGCCAGTATCAACATATCTGGTTCTATTGTAAGCTGCCGCAATTTCTGTTATTTCTACTTGAGTGTTAGTAATTCAATTCAAAGTAAAATTAAAAGTGCGATGAACTCATCACTGCAGGTTGTCACTTTTCAATCAGTTTGGCTTTACTTTTATTTTCAGTCAAACTTGTGTTTTCAATTTTAGATTTTTTATATTATATTTAAATGTATTCATTTATAAATGTACATATTCAGTTTTATAGATGTCTTTAACCTAAAAACGAATGTCTTCCCGATGTTCTTCCAATATAGTACAGATTTTGATGACATCATGAATTGTATCATTTCCAGACTGAAACTATTAAAACGAGTTAGCTGCAAACCGCAGCGTTGTTGTGTATAATGTTCACTGAACACTGTGTTTCCAACACGAATAAACGTCCAGAGTCGATGCAATCAATGGCTTCAATTCATTAAGTCTACTCAAGTGTATGTCTTAGGTGGGCTATGGCCCTTGTCATTAGCTAATAATTCTTCCATTTGAGTCTCACAACTTCTCTCTTCAACAAATGCCTCCGGCTATAAATACTAATGAAATATCTTTGGCTAATTTGATTTTGCTGGTACACTTGCAGTTATGGCTGAACTTTCCCACGAGATGAGCTGATTGAAGGCTCTCAGATCCTATAACGGAAGAGGGAAAACATTCAGAGCATTTCCATAATTACCCAATTGGCAGCCTAATGACCTTCCAGAACAATAAAAAGATCTCTTGTTAATTCCATCTTTCATGCTGACATTCACTAGATTCCTATCTTATACGTTGAGAGTTCACAAGATAACAAGTGTACTTTCTTTTTTCTCACCAGAGAACGGTCTATTCAATTATCCCCTGCACATCTCTTGCCAGCAAATGAAAGAGATCAGATTGTCGCCCTCATCTCAAAGTTAGATAATTTATAGCCTTCTGGGGTTATAAAGATGGGGGTTCGAGCATTTTGAATGGTGGGACAGAAATGAAGAGCAGAATAATTAAAAAGATCACAAGTCCCCTGCATGCGAATGCAATTATGACTGCTTTGCGAAGGGTCTGGGTTCACGTAGGGTCTACTGTTCTTTAATATGTAGGCTACTGTTCATGCATTTATTTATTTATTGCACCTGCAATATTTTTAGACATTTATTTCTAAATATTACGCATAGGCTAATGTTTGAAGATGTCGACGTTTTCCCAGCGTGCTATAGCCTACATAATTAATGTAATTCTCATAACCAACAATATATTTCTTTGCTCCTAAAACACGCCAGGTTTTTTTCTAAAGACGTTTAGAATATTATATTGTTGTCGTAGAAATATTTGGTTCAGCGACATGTATTAAACAAAGATTAACAGAAAGGTTCTCCATGCAGTCAATCGACAGACACTTTATAATTTTCATAGCGAATGCTTTACAAGAGCTGTTGATGCATTTACAGGGAAACTGTCATCCATAAGACAGTGCTGGTACTGCTAATGATCTTGTGGGTATATTACTGTTTGATGGCACTGTAAGCCATTCAGCCATTTACAATTGTATATTATAAAGATCAACAAAGAATATAGAACCAATGTGCTGTGTAAACTACAAATGTCTGTTTACAGGAGGTGCAAAAAAAAAAAAAAAAATAATATTCTTGCTGACAACTATTGATCTGATATTTGTAGAACAATAGGATTTTAGACAATTATTTGTAATATATGATTCAAAAGTCATGAGGTCTGGATCATTTTAGATCATGTACCATTATGGAAATTAACCATGGTTTTAATAGTAAAAATGTTATATTTATTTATTTGGCTGATTGATTACCATTTGTATAACCACAGTTTTAATGGTTTTGATTTAAATAAATAAATAATAAAATAAAATATAACTTTTTTTTTCTTAGAAGAATCTTTTTTAGGTGGATGAAATTGTATGGAACAGACTGCTAATGTTATATGCAAATACCTCACTGACACTGACAGTGCATGGCACCAACAAGACTGGGCTGATTCACTGTTATGTGCCATCTGTTGGTCAAAATGGGAAATAAGAACAAAAATGATCTAAAACAATGTAGAAACCGCTGAATGAAGGATATAGATTTGTAGGTCTTCATTTAGTTGTCTTTCTAGCTTGACAAAACAAAACAGAAAAAATTTGGCATGCATGATTCTTGTATTATCCTACATTGCTGCACGTATTCCTTGTAAACACTCGTTTCTTAAAGCAAACTTTGCTTCACTCTTTAACCTCGGTATAAAAAATCTGGTGTAACTTTGTGAATGGCTGCTAATGGCCATGTGCTAGGTGTTTTTCATGTTGTTCCCAGCTGAGTGGTCTTCTGTTAAGTGCAGGAACTTGTAGGGAATCAGGCTATTTGTATTATTTAAACACATAATAAAATCATCAAAGCACTGTGGCAAATTGTCATTTGGCAGTCAGGAACCTTGCCCTGGAATCCCGCGGCTCTCAATAGTCCAGCAAAGGACTTGCTAAATGGCTAATGGGACCATGTGACTTGACTTGAGAAGGGGCTCAGAACAGCAGATTTAATTATCATGTTAGAATTCTGCATGAAAACAATCTATACTAGAAATTAGAACTATTCCTGTCAGATGACTTGCATCTGCGAGTAATTCTATTTGGGACAACCGATCCCCTTCTTTGAATGTTATCAAATGTTTACAAAGTGCTTAATCTGGTAAATGCAATCAGTGAGGCCTGCAGTAATTGTGTGCCAGCGTCAGCACCCAGGATTCACCGCCCCAATGCCTTGATCTTTGTGAAAGGCCCAAAAAGGCAGATCAATACATGCACAGATAAATAAATTGAGGCTTTAGGGAACCACAATACCATTTTTTTGTTTTCTGTGTGTATTTATTTCTACAGTAGTTTCTTGTGTGTGCTTGTTTTTTATAGATTCATCACTTTTCTATTTCACCCACAGGTAAGTGTTCTTTTCTGCCTGCTTGGGATGTATAAGAACTGATGGAGAGTCCAGAGTTTACTTCTCAACTAAATCACTATTTGTGTCCCATAACAGAATTTCAGTACTATTTTGAAATCTATTAGGTGTCCTTTTGAGCTGCTTCTTTATATCATGTTGATGTATATCACATGTTTTTTTTTTTTTGTGATTTGCTTTTTAATTTTTGCCATACAAAGCTTTCATTCTTCCCTCAGTGTTGCTCTTCTTTATCATCCTGCCTTGGGGCAACAACATAGCACCCCCCTTCTACCACCACCTTAGTCTGTGAAAACCACATATTTAATTTGCCTGGCATAAGTCACTTCATTTAGCGCTCAGCTAAATTCCTCACTGGGCCATTCATCCATGTACATAGTATGGACACACATCTCACACAAAGAAAGCTAGTGAAGCATAACTTTGAGGAAGTTACATATATTTCGGGCTTTGTTGGCTATGTCATGCTGTTTTGTTCCACTTAATTTAGAAAAAGGGGTGGTATGGTTGTGCTATGTTGTAATACTTTAGTGTAGAATGGATGCAGTTATGTCTAAATGGTCTGTTCTTGATATATGTGCCGGATGTTCACTCTTTTCTTGGCACTTCATGCATGCTTCATGCATCTGGTGACCTCATAAACTCTTTATGCTGTTAGATTTAGACTGATCAATTCAATTTCAACATCAAATGTGTGTTGTTTCTGAAATGCATGTAAATATTTTCTATTAATAAAAAAAACCTAATTTGACATGGTGACTTTATATGCTATAGAATAATTGACCAATAATTTATTAGAAGAACATTTAACACTGTGAATAAGGGAAGGAAATATTGCACACTTGGTTATTGTGCACATCACAGAGTCACAAGGTCATTAGGAGAGTGCAAACAGAGTGAAACACAACAACAGAGGTGTCATTGTTTCTCACTGAACTCTATTACCAGTTAGATTTGACACTGAGATGTTTCGCAGTTTGCTTGTAGCTATATTTAATGTTATTCATAGGTTCAGCACCTACAGCATTTATATTTCATTTAGATAAGAATGTAAGAATGTGTCCTACAGTAGCTTCTGTTTTGAAGTAGAACATTCCACAGCTCAAAAATAAAAGTGTAAACGTGGCCATGAAGACAGTGTCATTCAAAGTGTTTAATGCAGGACTGGTGATTCTTTTAAATAATACACTTGTTTATATATTTGCTTGTAAAATTTCATGAGGTGCTGTGGCTTTTTGGCATGGTCCTGCAGTTGGAATACTCTCTCTGTTACACTTTGAATATATTCATTACAGAACCATCAGGTCTGTCAGCGATGTTTGTGTTCCTCCATGGAAGGCGGCCGCACCCCTTTGCTTGATATTTCCAGGCCCCTTACTCACCCTCACATGGGGCTGACATAGAGCTCTAGTTTCACATTAAAATTAGGATGAGATCAGGGGAACAAGTTACAGAGGTCACTACCACAAATGACAAGCCAAGCTTCTGAGCAGCAAATATCCAAAACACAGCATCTCAGACAACTGTAGGCATTTAAATTGGTTTATATTTGAGAAGTCTATGCGTAATTTTAAGTATGCTGAATTTTGACTACACGCACGCTAAATGACAAACATAAATAAAAGCGTATAATCAGACATGTATGCATGAGTAGATATAGAAAAGAGGTATTCTATTTAGTTGACTGTCACATTTGTAAAAATACTGAAGCGATAGACTAGATTTAGCCACCAAGGCCTTGTATGTAGTGTATTCATAAATATTGTTTTACATGAGTAGTACTCTTGAAAAGTGTGCACACTCATTCAAGATTTACAATGCGCTATATCAGTTGCCAAAAAACCCACATCCACCAAACCAAATTTTGGCATTTTTTTCATAATACATAAATTGAAGATTATTTCATTGCAACAAAAAGTGTCTCGATGACCATTTAAAGTCAGCATAAAATACAAATTCACATTCTATTGCTTGTTGATCTTATTATTTATCCATGTATTTATGTATTTACTTACTTAGATCATGCAATTTTTTATCAAAATGTAAAAAAAATTTCTGGTGAAATCATCACAAGTGTTTTTCTGGTGAAACTTCTGGTTTAATCCACTTAAACCTCACCCTTTGCCAGCTTGTGTTCATCTGGCTCCATTTTTGAATGTGACCCCCTTATCTCAAAAACCAATGAACAACCAATGCACAGAATCAAATCCCCACCCTACATTTGGTAATCCGTTGGATTGAAGTCAAATTACTGAAAATGTTGCTACTTCTGTTTCATTGTATTGCACATTTAACAAGCAATGTATACTAATATTGTGTTATAGAGTAGTATGTTCTATCAGTGCCCACTTTTTTAGAAGGATAGTTTCTAGTGAATCTTTTGGGGGGGAAAGTGGACCTTGTATGTTCTTCAGACACCATCAGTCTTTCAGATAAAATTTCCTGAAACTCCAAAATAATTAGTCACATAGCATTTAGAAGTTTTTGTGGTCCCATGAGCAAAGATGGCAGATTTTAAATTGCGTAAAACTTTGTGTTCCTACAACATAGGTACAATTCCATACCTCTGTTTTGTGGTGCAATGTGTGATTTTTGTGTGGACACACATGGCTCAGTCACACAAAGATGGTAAACTGACTTGTGTTAAGAGTGGAACTGTTGACTGTGAGTTGTTTCCCATTCCTAGTAGGATCATTTGTTTTATCTGGTGAAGGTCTTTGTTTCCTCTGTGCTAGCAGGACCAGATTAAGAGGTGCACACTGGATGGATGACTGCCGGCTGAATGAAAGATTGGCGTAGATGTCTGCTTATTTACTCTTTCAGACCTTAGCCTGTCAGAGCAATAAACCCAGTGGAGGTATTACGTGTTTGTCGTTATGTTTTTCCTTTGTTTATGTGTCTCACCATTGATCACCGGTGAAACTGTTTACTGAAATTTTAATGATATTGTTTGTGAAGAAAATTATTTAATTCAATTGTCAAATGCTTGGAATGAACTTGTCTTGTCAGACTGAGGCAGAATTTTTTTTTAGAACTTTTTTCTGATGTATGTATATTCATAATTTTGTGGAAGCTGCAGTGCAGTGGTTAGAACATTGTGAAGCTTTGAGTCTGACCTGCAACGTTTTTGATCCATAATCTCTTTGTCTACCCATTTTCATTTTTCTCTCTTATCTAACTATTCAATAAAGTAGGGAAAAATGTGCAATTTCAGTTATTCCAACCCTTTTTGATAACTCCACAAACATGTGCCTGATTATCTTCACTTCACACAAAATTACAAGCATTAAATAATTCTGAATTTTTTATTGTTTTATGCATATCTTTCAAAAAATATCAAGATAATGTAGGTCAATATGACAAAATATTTGAAATGGATACATAGTTTCAAAATGTATTTTATATAATATTAATTTATTACATGCAAGCTTTACTTCACGTAAATATATCTAGTTGATATGGCTCAACTTACCCCTAACTTGGGGCAAGTTGGGCCACTGGACCACCTTTATTTCAGAAGTCATATTTCTATGGCCCCGGGTTACTGTTGCTTTCTGAAAAGCAGAGATGGAGAGCGAGCGAGAGCCTGGTAGAAAAAGAGGCAGACGAATCAGAGGGGGTCGGTTGCCACCAACATTGTGACAAGTGTGCAACAACTTCCCAGCCTTGTTTATTGCTGGAGAGCAGCATGCCTTTAGGACGGAGAGGTCCGTGTTTTGGACAGGTCAGGGGGCAGGACTGTGCCAGATGAGATACTTCAAACAGCTTTAGATTGCCTGGTTTGACATACACATACACGGGGGTTAGGTCACTAAATAGATATTGATCCATGTAGCTACTTCTCGAGAAGCTGTTGTGTGTGACATCTGAGAAAGATAAAAATAAATGATGGGAAGGGTGATCTTTTCTTTCACCCTGTCTTGACTTGACCCTTGTAGCTAGCCTAAAGAGAAGGAGGGAACGATAAATTAAAAGAGAAGGAAATAAACTCTGTAATCAGAGAAATAGTATTTATGAGATGATTTTGACATTTTGATGCAGTTTTCTACCATTGAACAGTTTGGGAGTGGGATCACTATGAAAAAAATATATTTTTATTCAGTAAGGATGTTAAATTGAACAAAAATAACATTATTAATGTTACAAAAGATTTTTAGTTCAAAGAAATGCTTTATTTCTAACTTTCTGTTAATCATGAGAAAGACAGTTTCCACACTTCATTAAGAAGATACAAACAATGTTCAGCGGTGATAAGAAATCAGTATATTAGAATGATTTCTGAAGGATCATGTGACACTGAAGACTGGAGTAATGGATGCTGAAAATTCAGCTTTACCATTACAGGAAAAAAAGATAATAAAAATATATTAAAATTAAATAAAAATATAATTAAATATTAGAATATTTATTTTAAATTATAAAACTATTTATTTTACAATAGTACTATATATCATATAATTTTGACTGTATTTGTGATTAAACAGCTTTTTTCATTAATGACTTGAGATTTATTTCCCAGAAGATGAATCACTACATGTTCTGTCAGTGGTTGTGGTCATTATCATCCACCACACTGAACAGTCATTACTTACTCACATAAACAGGCGATTCTTGTGCCTGTGGGCTGGTGTTTATCAAGTCTAAATGAAAAGAGACCAGTTATGTCATCCATGTCATGCTTATATGACAACCGTTTGCCATGATATGGAGTTGGCAACAAACAGCAAACTCCTCAGACTCTTTGTATCGTGCTTTGAGTAATGCATATCTTCTCGGTTCTAAACAGTTGGTCAAGTGTGAAGAATACACTGACGATTTTAATAATAGCATGTTTAAAATACTGCCTTTAATTAGTTGCTATATACATTTTACTTTTAGGTTTTAAACAAGTTTCTGTACTTTTCCATATACTAAGTTTAATTACTTTTCCATTTAATTCCATTATGCTTTTTGGACTTTTAATGCACTGTATGGGACAGTATTAATAGGTTGTATTTAATGGAAAGTTCTTACAGTCCTGCCCAACCCTATTGAGAGGATATGTTGCATGATGAGGAATTAAATTCTGGACATTTTAACCAAGGTTGTGCAGGAAGGAAATTACAGACAGCATGTTATAGGTCCCCATTAAGGTTATTTATTCTTTAGTTGGTAGTTCTTTAACATTTGATGGCATTTGAAATCTTAATCACGTGTTAAGTTGAGGCCATTTGTATGTTAATGGTTCAGTGGCATGCAGTTCATGGATGTGTGTGGATGAGCAACTTGCTTGGAACCGTCACACTGGGTCATTGACTGCAGGAGAGTGAGTGAGTGTGGCGTGGGATAGAGCTTTCTGTCACCTCTCTACAGAGCTGCTGTTAATTCTCGTAAGTTATACTTATCAGGAAATAGTTAGTAGAATATTGTTATTCTAATGACTTCATTGTGGTGCATTGTGTGAAGTCGTGTTTCTTCATTCTTCATTCATAGCTGCCATAAAAGAGTAAAAAGACTGTTTTCAAGCTATAAACAGCAGGCAAAACTCTTCACTGCAATTTTCCTAATTATGTTTTTTTCTTGTTTTCCAGTAAAAAAAAACAAAAAAAAAACTCCCTAATTGATACATAGGCTTAAAATAAGAAAAAAATGCCAATGGTGAAGAAAAGTAAAATGAATAATATTATGAATAATAATAATAATAAAAATAATAATAATGTTTATTATTATTATTATTTGCAATAGTAATGGTAATGTAGTAGTAGTAATAATAATAATAATAATAAAAATAAGTAGTAGTAGTAGTAGTAGTAGTAGCCGCAGCAGCAATGGTAGCATTATAAAAAAAAAAATCAATTTTATTAACCCATTAACTGGTTTTCATCATCATAATTGTTCTTAACCCACTGACAAACAACAACAATAGTAGTAGTGGTAATTATTAGTTATTATTATTATTATAATTAGTAGTAGTAGTAGTAGTAGTCATATTTTGCACTTTAAATGTGAAACCAAATCCTGTAAAATCAGGAGTGAAATGTTATTGCACATGGCACCTTGAAAAGAAAAGGTGGAAGCTGGGCATGTTTTGTACAAATGTTTAGCGTATTAGCATACACAACTGTAATTAAACCATAATTAGGGAGAAAAATTAGAGTCTGACGCAATGAGCCTCAGTATGCTTGCCTGTTTTTCGGCATCATCTTGTTTATCTGGGGAATAGAGCTTATGAAATAAACATTACTGAGTGGTGAATTGTTATCATTACCTTGGAAAGCAAATAGGTGCTGTGCGATTAGGGGAGGTGGGATTCGGTGGGGGGAGTACAGAGGTGAAGAGGGAGCTGGAATAAATGAGTGTGAGAAATGAGAGTGGAAATTAGAGGGGGATTAGTGTTGATGCTAATGAAGCAATTAAAGAGTAAAGCGCTTCACTCAGGTGCCTGGTCCCACTGTCTTCTCACCACCTGATATCAGATCCTGCTTCACAGATATGCTTTAATGGAGAAATTAGGGGAAACAAATGTGTTTGCATGTGTCTATTAGCGTGCCACTTTTCACCTTCTCACTCCACGCTGCATTAAGGAGTGAAACAGAGAGAGACAGACTCCTCCTCGGATAGATAAAATCAGATTGCAGTGATTGGGGAAAAATAAGGAAGGAAGAAATGTAAAAAGGAGAGTGAGACCGGGTCTTCGGTGCTGACCCGTCGGCTGTGGGGTAATGAAGACTCTCTCAAAGTCAACAGTTCAGAAACTCCTTTGTCCTCCTAAAAGAGTCTTTAATTTTTAACACAAACTTGCACTTAGGTATGCATGAACTTTGCTAAAATCCAAAGACATGTGTATAATAGGGGTGTAATGGATGGCGGCCACGCGCTCTGTCTAATGATGTCAGGTTTTTCCTCCGGGCCCCTGATTGAGGAGGGCCTAATGTAAATTTAATTTGAAGTGATGTATGGGGGGAGGGGGGTATGAGATGGCCTTGTCGCAGCAGTATGGATGGGCGTGCGTGTGTATGTGCGAAGAAAAGGTTCAGTGAGGCCCAATGGACTCTTTTGGGAGCAGCTGGATCCTTGTTTCCCTGCCCTGTCAACAGAACCTCCTTAACCAGGATTGATAACGTTGGTCAGCTTGCTAATCCGCACAAACCCTCTCTACGCAACGTTTACCCCACACAATGTGGAGGGGAGGGACTGTTGCATTTGGTTACCAATGGGAGGGCAAGGTTTTACTGCTATGAGGCAAATCGCACCCTTTTATTCTGTTCCCAGGTCCCTCGCTCTCCTCTGTCACTTTTCCTCCTCCTTTTCTTCACAAATGAACTGAATGAATGCTAAGTCAATGTTTCGGTACTGCTTATTACCGTCATTATTATTCCTTTTACAGGCTTTTGTTATATTAATTGAACGCTGATTGTCTGGATTGTTAGTATTTATTTATAAATATTCTATATTCTGATTCTGATTTGTTGCAGCATTGACTGACTGCAATCTGTTCAACTTATGTTTCAGTTTCCCAAAAAATGATGCACTATAAAACTATTTTTAAACCAGTATTTATAAAAAATATATTCTAATATCAATAAAGTTGAGATTTTATGAGAAATTAAATACATTATAAAATAAAAATACATTATACAATACATTGTAAAATAAGAAACTATTTTATAAGAAATTAAATACATTTTTTATAAGAAACTAAAACATTTTCTCACACACACACACACACACACACACACACACACACACACACACACACACACACACATCTTATTATCTCTCTATCTCTCTCTATCTATCTGTCACTGTCTGTCTGTCTGTCTGTCTCTCTGTCTGTCTGTCTCTTCTCTTATCTATCTATCTATCTGTCTATCTATCTGTCTCTCTATCTATCTATATCTGTTGTCTGCTCTGTTATCTCTATCTCTCTCTATAATATCTATCTTCTGTCTCTCTCTCTCTCTCTATCTATCTATCTGTCTGTCTGTCTGTGTCTCTCTATATCTATCTGTCTATCTATCTATCTGTCTTATCTATTATCTATCTATCTATCTGTCTCTCTATCTATATCTCTCTATCTCTCTCTTCTCTCTCTCTCTATCTGTCTGTCTATCTGTCTATCTGTCTCTGTCTGTCTGTCTGTCTCTGTCTGTCTGTCTCTCTATCTTCTGTTATCTGTCTGTCTGTCTATCTCTGTCTCTCTCTCTCTCTCTCTATCTATCTATCTGTCTTATCTGTCTGTCTTCTATCTATCTGTCTGTCTATCTATCTATCTGTCTCTCTATCTATCTATCTATTTATGTCTGTCTATCTAGTCTATCTATCTATCTGTCTATCTCTCTCTCTCTCTCTCTCTCTATCTGTCTGTCTGTCTGTCTGTCTGTCTACTGTCTGTCTATCTCTCTTCTCTCTATCTGTCTTCTGTCTGTTGTCTGTCTGTCTGTCTGTCTGTCTCTCTATCTGTCTTATCTTATCTTCTCTCTCTCTCTCTATCTGTCTTTATCTTTCTATCTTCTATCTATCTCTCTATCTGTCTCTCTATCTCTCTCTCTTCTCTATCTCTCTCTCTCTTCTCTATCTGTCTGTTGTATCTCTATCTCTGTCTGTCTATCTGTCTATATTAGCTGCATCTGCTTTTTATTTATTTATAATTAGTTTACTGAGGTTTCTCTTTAAAACATGAGAAAACTACTAAATAAGGAATAAGTAGAACTTCTGAATTTTCTGAAAATATCCTTTCCTCACTTTTTTTTTTAAATATATTGAAAAAAATGTGTGTGTGTGTGTATATATATATGTATACGTATATGTATGTATATATATTTATGTATATATGTATGTTTATATATATATATATATATATATATAATATATATATATATATATATATATATATATATATATATATATATTTCATGTGTGAAATAATAATAATAAAAAATGCAAAAGCATATAAAAACAAACAGATATTTCTCCATTTTCAATTTCTAATGACATCACTGTCACATTAAAGTAAGAACCTGTGAGATGGCAGTGAGCCCGGAGCTTTCACCCTCAGATTCCATTTTTATTATCCTTTGTGTTTAACTAAGCATTGAATGAACACTGAAGCTAATTCCAAATTCCCTTTGTCATCATCATTTTTAGCGAGAAGTCGAGTAATAGATGCTCAGAGGAGGCTCATAGCAGGCCAAAATGAATCGTGAACATTATTCATCAGTTGGAAAGGCAAGCGTCCCTAGATCCAATTATATATATTCATTAAGTGATAATGATATCATGGTCTTTTAACTGGGAAGAAAAGAGTGTAATTGAATAATAACAGTTGTACAGTCCCAAGGGAGAGGCCTCGGCAGCGCTCAAGGGACTGACCCCGCGGGGCGGAGGAGTGGAAGGGGGGATTGATGGAATTCTATTACCCTGCTGATAGATTTATTATGAAGAGCTGAGTGGACTTGCTGCTCCACTTTGTCACTCACACTAATCAGCCGCTGAGGGTTTGGAGTGAGGGATGAGAGCGTGTGCACACGTGTTCTGACTCTCCGCTTCTGACAAAGACAAGGTTAGGAGAGGATGACAGACATGCTGTCGCCCCCCATCTCCCCTCCCCAGATTCGTCCTCTTGTCCCCTGGTCCTGTCACAAATGGGCCAGCTGAGCTTCTCGACCTCCTGGGCGAGCCCTCATTTGTTTATTAATGGTCGACATGTGAACCAGCATAAGGACATGTGTCACGTAGAGCAACAGTCAGCCGGCGAGACGCTGTGTCGGGGAAGGACAATTTTGAAATGCTCGGGAAAAAGAGGAGACATGCTCGTTTAAGCATCGAGACAACAGGGCCATGGGGTGCGCGCGCACTTAAACTGACCTACACTTGTATTAGGATAACCTTCCTTCCACAATCAAATTGTAGATTGCTTAGAACAATTTTTGTAGTCATAAGCTTATGTTTTGTTGTAATCTGTTTCATTCCTCTTAAATGCAGTTTTGCAAATTTCAAATGGATGCTCTTAATGCTCTTTTTAAATAGTTAAAAAATATTTGATTTGTATTTATTTTTCAGTATTTTTTAAACAATCTGCTCTTTTTCACTGAGAAATGTATTTATTAATTTTTAATGAGAGTTTTTGTTATTATTCAGTGTGTGTGTTAACTTTATATTATAATATTGTAATTATAATTATTATCTGAATATATATTAGAATTATAAATATAAAAATTATATCTATAGTGCATTTATTTATTTGTTAAATTTATTATTATTTTCTATTTATTTTTTGCTACATAAAAATAAGGGGTATCGACAGTGCAATTACATTTATATAATTAACTCAGAATATATAATATCAATAACATATTTAGATTGTGTGTGTGTGTATTTACATCATATACAGACATTCGCTCTCTCTCTCTCTTTATAGATGTGTTTGTATGTATGGAATATGATTTATTCATTTGTTTATACTTATTTTATGTGTATAATAGTATTTATTTATTATTTTATTTTAATTATTATTTTGATTACAATATTATTTATTTATGCATTCATTATTTTATTATTATTTTTGATTATTATATATTTTTTTATATATATATACCTCAATTTTTTTTTTCTCCAGTTGACATTTTTGCCATTTCTATTCTTGAGGCAATCTTAGGTCATCATTTATTTTCTGTGTGCATGTACAATATTTTTTTTTTCTTTGTGTTAATATGCTGTGTGTGATCCCTGGTGCTGGATTTCGATTGATGGCAACATCTCAAGCACTTCATTATCATGACAACTGCTTTTGTGAGGTCTTCCAAGCCTAGTTTCTTTTGCCCAACTTGCACTCTTGAACAGATGAGGATAACACAACACCCATTGAGGACTTAATGCTCAAGGCTCAGAAGATAATGATTAGTAGTGCTTATGTGCTTTATTTCAGGAGAGGTCCATATTGTTACATCCTTGACAGTAGCATGAATGACTACAAGCGTTTGTCTCTATTGTTCATCTGTAACCTAAACTAATTAAATTAGCCATTAGCAATTTTTATATTTCCCTCACAAGCAGGTTTTGTTGCTTACATTTTTTTGTTATTTACATTTTGTTGTTGTTACCACAAGGTTAGCATAACATTACAAGCAAGAATTTAAGGCATCTCTTCTAGTATGTTACAGGAAATTTCTAGCTGTTCTTCCTCAAAGATGATTTGTGTAAACTTTTGTCTGTTTTCCGTTCAGCTGTATCTGTAAGACATTAGTGTGTGTCTGTGTTTGATGTTTCATGCAGTAATCAGTGACAGGCCTACCAACACCTCCCATCTTTCAAAACCTCAGTTTAAACATTTGTTGCCTTTGATAAAAACATCATTTATTTTCCACTAGATTTATACTCCACAAAGCTAAATATTTTGAAGCTCTATAGGCATAAATAATTGATTTATGGCAAACAACAAAGGCTATTCAGACTGTTCACATGGACACTCAGCTTTTTGTTATGAGAAATTGTACATTTCGACAGTGTATAATAATGTTTATGCTAGCGGGATTGCAATTAACATAGGAAACATGCAGTATACTTGCGGCGTTCGCTCTTCGCAAAGGCTGGTTCTTGTTAAAACACTATCGGTACTCCAGTTTTTGTTTACTTACAATGAGGGAGAACTTTAAACGTGCTTAATCGCTGGTATTTAGACAGTATGAATCAATCAGATCATTTCCCGCATTGACTTGATGTCACACGGTTGCTCTTGACTAATGTTGGTGAATGGGATCTCGCTGCTTAAGAAATAATTTACAAGCGTCCAAATCTTTAAGACACCATCCTTCATTGCATGAATAATGATGGTAAATTAATATTATTAAAACATAATTTCCTTGCTTGTTTACTCCTGTTGACTATGGTGGTATGTAAACTTGGTCACTTTATGCATTTTTACTGATTCTATAGCTGATCTGATGAAAAGGCAGAGTGTAAATGCACTGCAAGATGAATATGTGTTGTAATTTCTCCAGTATTTTACAACATTTTTATATAAGTTGAGTTATCTGAAAAGCCTATTTTGCCAATATTGCAGCATAGCCTATATGCAGAAATGAACACATATGGGATATTTTTCTCACTGGCTGTAGCTTGCACCTGGCTCAATTTTTACATCCTCTGTCTTCCCAGCTGAAGTGGATCGATACTTAAAGAATGGCTTTGCCTCGATGGCATGTAATCATCTTGTTGGCTGCTTTGACACTGATCCTCCATTATAAGTCAATGAAGCATGCTGGACAGACATTACATGGGGACTGTTCTCACTATTGTCTGATGTAAAACTGAAGGCCATACTGGATGATGTTTTATAAGTGAAAGAAAACTGATAACATTTTCATTTAATTATTTTCAATATTTAAATTTAATTGAAAACATGACCTTTGAAATGTAAATATACCAGTAGCACTCAAACCTCTCTTTTGCTAACTGTGGGTGATAATTTAAGTCTCATCAGATCTGACAAGATTAGTGAACCGCTATCCCCATGGGTGCCTATCACTCTTCTGAACTCTCCAGGTTCATTCCTTCAGTCATTCTCCATGGAGCGTTAGTCCTGTGCTGCTCCAGCAAAATATAGAGCCCCTAACCTCACCTGAGGGAACAAGACCAAAGACACAGTAGTCTCAGTGTTGGGACCTCAGAGTTATCGCCTACTCTGACCCTTCTCACACCATGTCTGCCTGACCCCAGGAGTGCCCCCCAACTTCTTCCAAACCTTTTAACCATACATAACCACCCCTGTCTCTTCCATTCAGGCTGGCTCTCCTCCTACAGGGCTCCATGCTGAAAATGCCACAGGACCAAGGATAGAGCCTTGTGGGACACCGTCTGGACCTGTCTGAGCACTGTCATGGCTGTTTGCAAGCTCCCTGCAGGCGTGTTGGTGCTTGAGGTAATGAGATTTAAGCTCTCTAATGGGAGATCATTGGCGTGGGAGGGTTTGGAGAGCAATGTCTGGCTTGCACTAAGCAGAAGTTAATGATGACAGTAACTAACCAATTGTAATTTAGTCATCAATCTCATTCCATCATTGTTTTTGGATAAGCATAAATACCTACTTGCATGGACTAAAGGCCTTTAGTCAAAACTGTCCATTAGCTTTAAAAATCACAAGGGGTATTGCTGATGTATTTTATGTTGTAGAAAAAAACATGAAAATATTGTGAGCTTGTGTTAACCAAAGACTTTATTTCAGGCATTTAACCAAAAATCCATTGAGTTCAGGACAATGGGATCGGAAGTGCTAAAATGCTTGTTTCCATATTTCAGCTTACAAAAATATTTAATACCCACAGCCGTCTATAAATAAAATAGCTAATTATATTGTGTTGAAATGGTAAAATAATGGGCTGTATGGTGTTGAAATTTGAGTTCATCAAATTTGAGTATTAATGTTTTGTCTGTAGAACTTTTTTTGAAGTGTGCTAAAGGTAATAACAGCACTCTTGCCCGTGTGATATTGCTTAATTATTTTATCTTTCAATGGCATCTCTCAGTGCACACGAGCAAACGGCAAACATTGGCATACATGCCTACCTGTAAATCCTTTTATTCAGATGCCATTTGTCTTCGATAACAGCTCAACCTCCTTTTGACTCCTGCAAAGACATGAGCTACATTTCAATTGCAAGATGAGTGACACAGAAATATCTGGCTATCAGGATAAAGTAATGTATTCTCCAGATAAGTACCAGCCCCGAGGTGGGACCCCACTCTCGCCTCCCGAGACTGGTGGCATTGCTCCCTTCAGGTATAAGCAGTAACAGGCTTTAATGTCATTTAGCTGCAGGGTGGCCATCTCCTTATTGCCTCATGAATCCTTTTCCAAATGCCATAACATTTCCCGAAAAGCCCCCACTTTTTAAATCCAATAATTAGAAATGTCTATTTAAAGTTCACTGCTTCCACACCAATATCAATTAAAAGCCATTTGAAGGTGATCAGTATCAATTGTCAACAAATTAAATCCATGCAGTTAAGGTGGGCAAATGTAAGGAAACACATTCATCTTTTGAGGAAAGGCCCATGAATCATTAGGACTGTTCTTTTTTTTTTATCTGCTGCTACGTAATATAAATTTCATTAGTTCTTCAATGCTGGTGTTCCACACCAACAACAATCAGGTAAATTGAGTAATTTAATTTGCTTTTCATTATAGTATGGACACTGTAGTTGCAACAAATTTGATTTTGTTGGACAGAAAATAAGGTAATAATAGTAATGAAGTAGAAGAAAAAGACCTAAAACAATGTCACTATTATTGAAGAGGAAAATTCTGTGAATTCTGTGTGTTTTATATTTACTTTTTTTGGATAAATGACTTCTGAAGAGGAAGGAAATGTCTTGTTATACTTTAATATATTACTATGTCCATGGTTATTTCATTAGAGAGCATTATTTCATTAGGGTTCGATAATGATCTGCCAGGGTTGCACAGGAAGTTGATCATTTTCAAAAGGAAGCAAAAACCTTATTGTTAGGGATCCACCATCTGTTTTTCAAAGCCTTCTTTTAACATCCATCTTCTGGGGGCAACACAGTAGTCTCATTGAAGACTGATTAGAGACTGATTGGCAATCAATTATGTATACCTATTGTAAATCATTATATTTTTCTCTATTGATGGGGTGCTTGAATATTACATACCACATGAATCAAGTTATAATTTGGCAAAAGATGAAATCCCAAAGCTTGGGTTGACATTTGGAGCAGATATTCGGATAAAATTTTTGTCATTGCTCTGGAGTCATGTTGTTGTGAAGTCTGATTTAATTAGACGCCCAGATGCTCTTGCCTCACATATTTGTTGTTCATTCACCGAGCGACAAATTCATAGTGTGTCAATGAACAGTTTGGTGTTTTTCTAATTGATATTTTTTGCATGAGTGTTTTCCTATCAGTCCTGTCGTGTCTCCGTCTAAGGGTTCGCACCGAAGCACGGAAAGAGCAGCCCGAGGTGTCACCTCTAATAAAACATTTATATCCACAGGGAAAAGCATGTCCAGTGTCGGCAACCAGAGCAAACTCAGGATTGGCAGAGGGAGGTCCTTTTGAAGTAAGTGTTTTGAAGGCGGGAAGCAATGGTGTTCATTGTCTGGAAACATCTCCCCCCCACCTCCCACCTCTCATCCCACCGCATGGGGGTAAGCGTTAAAGTCTCACAGTGGTAGTAGTAACTTCAAAAGCCATCCCATGAATGGGGCTATGTGACCCCTGCCCACTACCAGCAGCTAAATTGGTAGATAAAGAATCGGGGTAATTTGTATCGACTCAATAAGTTACTATGTGGCCAAACAGGAAGGTCATGACTTCATGCCACAACTGTGGCCCCATGGCAACCGGACATCAATGTAACATCAGTTCTCAAAACACTCCCATTTCAGACTCGATACACTGTCAACAAGGAGCGATTGTGCAAATAATATCAGGCCTGATAGCGGTATAGCAAGAGGGCAACGGGCAAAAGAAGGAAGTGGCGCTATTTTCTGGGCATCTGCATATGTTTGTTTGAGAGAACTGCTTTCAGCATGAGATCATAGCCGGATGGATGGAGATGGGGTGGGTGGATGCGGCCAAGACAGATATGACCCTCTTTGCCCCTCATGGGAATGACAGGGAGCGGTATTCCCCCTCGGTCCTGCTCAGTTTGCTCAGCTCAACCAAAATTCTCTGAGCATTAAAATCAATGTTGCCATTGTTAGGCCAAACAGTGCGTTCTGACCATAGCCAATGCAAAGAATTCCCAAGGCCTTGTCCCGACGGTCCACTGGGACTCACAGATTCGATTATGAGAATGGCCAAGGTTGTCTTTCACCCCCTCTGAAGAATGGGCTTCCTTGTTCCTGGCTGGGACAATGGCGTTTCTAAGTGCCATGTGAAACTTGCTGAACTTTGTGCAATAATTCAAGCCTTTGATTCGACAAATGTTTTTGCGCCATCCTCCACATCTGCAAATACCTCCGCATTTTGTGTCCGCTAAGGCTGAGAATAATGTGGCTCTGAGATTTTCTCACCCCGTGGGGTACTTGCATCTCTACTGAAGAGAAAAAAAGATTTTGAGAAAACGGGGGAAGATAAGAAAAGGCGCGGAAGAAAAAGTTAGGCACGTACATAAGTTTTGCTATTTGGCTTTTGTTGTTTGAATTAAAATAAAGGTTTCCTTCTTGGCTGTCACAATCTATTAGAGGCAGCCGAGAGCTGCTATCACTGCACAGGCTGGCTCGCCCGGAACTGGGAGTGAAGCTGACGGTGTGTGGAAACTAACACGGGCACTGCGCTGTGACCGTGTCACCTGCAATCAGCGCCAGCACCCGGCCAGATTAATCATGACAGTAGGCAATATTTCCAACATTATTAGAAGAGAAACCTAATATTTTGGGACATCAGGGATCCGGGTTCTGGTGTCCATCAAAGTGAGAGCCTTCATTTTATGCTCCGTGGATGGGTAACCTCGGCACTTAACCCCTTTTAGATATTCCATCTCTCTCCTCTCCTGTCTTTCAAAGCCGAGCTCAGCCCACCTTGGAGAATAAGAGATGTCTGGCTACAGTTATGCATTCAACCAACCCGTAGTATCCACACCTATTATTCTACATTTTCCGACAGCAAAATAAGTGATTGTAAAGTGATCTGAAAATAATGTCCTTGCACGCCATACACCTTTAAGGTGCTGGGTGGCAGACCAAAGGGCTGCAAGAAGTGAAAACAAAAATGGCAGCCAAGAGTAAATTAATGAAGGAAGCTGTCCATGTACAAACACCTTAAACAGTAAATGACATTCATCTCTGTCTATGCATCTGCAACATTTTACAGTAACAGTTCAAGTAGTTAGCTTATTAATGTTAATGCATTATGAATGAACATGAATAATAATAAAAATAAATACAAAATATATTTATGATTAAAAATCGATGTAAATAATTGCTAATGTGGTGTTAATGCTAATGTTAATCAATTGAACCTTATTGTGAAGTAAAACTTGACATGCATTTTTATGTGTATTTTTTGTATTAAATTAATTAAATATTTTGTTGAAATAATGCTAATGTTGAAATGTTGATTAAAAAGTTAAAAAGTGTTCTTGTGATTTGCCATTTATTTAATTGTCACTTTTTTCACTTTGTGTTTAATCTATAAAAGGTAATCTATTCATTGATCTGTCTCTCTCGCCACATAGTGCATCTCCGTGGCTGTTTTCTAGCCAGCACATGTTTGATTTGTCTGGCACAGAACGCTTTGTGCACCAACGTGTGACTGTTCATTAAGGAGACTTAGTGTGTGTAATACACCATAGCGTTTCCCCATTTATTTAATTTGTAAGGCTCTGACATCAATTGTTGAGCTTCGTTTGCCCAGTCGTGGCATCAGATGTCAGTGTTAATAAGGTAGTGGAGCTGTGTGTGTGTGTGTGTGTGTGTGTTGAAGATGCGACCACGTGTGTAGGGTTGTGTTGTGGAAGGTAAAGCTGTGAAAATGCTTAATTTCGACTCCAGTGTCTGAAAAGATCAGCAAGATTAAAGAACAGAGAGATAATAAATAAAGACATTCATTGCCGGCCGTTTTGCCTTTAGAAAAATGTGTTGAATGTAATATAATCTCTATTTCCTCAGACATTTGAACTGTATCTATATGTCTGGCAGACTTTTGCCTCTTGGGCCATTTCCCACATTCTTGCCTGGGCTTTAGGACAAGACATTTATTGACCAGCCTTTTTGGTCACATATTCTGTCCTTTTAGATTTCTATCGGCCTTTTATGCAGAACGGGCTCGCGTTTTAAAACTAAACCCCATTTGAATAATGGGGGACAAAAGGATGGTCTAAATCAGACAGCAGCCTTCTATGTGCTGGAAAACATGACTTCACGACACATCCTCATCTCAAGCCTGCATGGGCTCTTTTATCATTCACACTGGCTCTAACCATAAGTGCGCCTAGAATTTGATTAAAATGGACAAACACAATGGCCAAAGGTCTGCGGTGCACAGTGCAGACAAAATGGCATGAGTCAGATCTCAAACGTACTCGGTCACAATTAAGAAGCTCTTTGTCACGGACAGAAAAACACCATGATGGTGTTGTCCTCTATGAGTTCAACCCACCCACTCACAGGTCCAAGCATAATTCATGTGACAAAGATACCCATTATGCTCTTGTTATGGCAACTCTGGAAAGGATGTTCTAACAAATAAGATGGCAAGTTTGCACCTTAAAAAGGAGGGAAAAGCGGGATAATTCTGTCGTTGAGGACTGATATATTTGTACCCACGCACTTTGAGTCACCTCACAAAAGATCCAGTGTTTTCTATTCTCAGCAGCTGGGCTTCATCGGAGAAACTTGGAATGCTTTGTAGGCTACGGAGGAGAATTTATTCTTTGTGGAGATTCATGAAGTATGTTTTACCATACGCCTTTGCACGGGCTGTCAGACATTTGGAGTTGCAACAGGCTAAAGAAAGTTTGAATAGATTAGCAGAGTTATTGCAGATCTGCAGCCCACTAATGGTTTAATCAGTGGGCTACAAATAGAGACTTTGTTCTGACAGGCCAATAAGGTGAATGCTGGTTTAATGAGAAGCTCTGTATGCACAGTCTTAACCTCTGCAGGGATAATTGATGTACTTTTTTCCCCTTGATTTTATTTTGTTGGAAGCAATATTTTTGTGAGGACACTAATGCAATTGCACACTTAATTTGACCTTATATGTGTGCATCTGAAGCAGACATAATTTTATTTGGTTAACATGATTTTCAATGATTACTACTTTTGGAGCCAATACATTGTTTTCAAGTTTGTTTGTTTGTTTACAGGTAATATTTCATCCTCTGCAGTGAATGGGTGCCTTCAGAGTTAGAGTCCAAACAGCTGATAAAAGCATTACAATAATCCACAAGTAATCCACACAACTCCAGTCCATCAATTATTGTCTTGTGAAATGAATAGCTGCATGTTAGTAAGAAACGCCATTAAGGTGTTTTAACTTTAAACTGTCGTTTCTGGCCAAAATACGAGTCTAATATTCATGATAATGCTATATTATGGATAGAGGACTCATATTTTAGCCAGAAGAAATGGTTTGAAGTTAAAAACACCTTAATGATGAATTTGTTTATTACAAACATGCAGCTTTTCACTTCAAAAGATGTTAAATGGTGGACTCGAGTTGTGTTGATTATTTGTGGCGTATTGTGATGTTTTTATCAGCTGTTTTTTCCAAATCTGTTCTGATGAAGAAACAAACTTATCTAACTCTTGGATGACAGTCCCCCCAATGATAAAAGCTAATTTAAATGGTAATATATTTTTGTTATAATAATTTCAAAATGTTTCCCTTAAAGAGAAATAGTTCACCCAAAAATGAAAATGTTATGTTTATCTAGGGCTGTTCGAGTCCGAAATTTTTGGAATCGAGTCCGATTCCGATTCCTGGTTCTGGAATCGATGGGATTCGATTCCAAGAATCGATTCCTCAGTGTTGTTTTCGATTCTTTTTCGATTCTTGTTTTTTTAGATCGAAAGAACGTAATCTCGCCATGACTGCAGGGTATAAAGGTTGTAGAAAGTATCCTTCTCATAATATAAAGCTTTATTTGTAAAAAAAAAAAAAATGACGATACATTTCTAGCTCTGATTGATTTTTAAATTGTCATTTTGTCTCCTTTGCCCGTGAAATTAGTCATAGCCCACTGCTCAGCAGGGACGTGTTATCGCATGAATTGAACAAGACATGAATTGTCTAAAATAAATGTGCACAGTTCAGCTGAATGATGAAGTTTACTTTGACTGTATGCTTTGCACAAAATTAACAAACTGTACATTGAAACAAAATAACCACTGATGCGCTCTCGGCCACTGCATCTATGCTCGTGACGTTTTCTTTTAGAATTATCATTGGCTGATAAAAAAATAAATAAAATAAAATAGTATTTTAGATGGAAATAAGATCAAGACCCATGATCACGTCATGATCTTATTCTGTCGTGCAGGGCTCAAAATTGTGGACAACATAAGCCAGTTCCACCGTAAAATAACCTCTGAATCGTTTTTGTTTTTTTGAACTAGTTCATTAAAACTATCTATCCGAAAGAACCTTTTCGTGGAAACGAATCAGACTTCTAATCACTTTTAGCGAGCATGAGGTGAAGGGTAATAAAAATATAAAAATGAAATAGATCTTTTATATTTAAAAAAGAATGATATTTTATCTCACAACTCTCGTAATTACGGCTTTTATCGAGCATGAGGGAGGCGAATGGTGCTTCTCAAACGGAAGGCTGCTTCCTCAAATTCAGATGATCTCGGTACCGATTTGTTTTCTTTCAGTTTATTTTCGTGAATTTAAATGTGTAGGATGCAGCCTTCCATTTGAGAGGCACCCATAGATAAGATTTGTTGAACTGAAAAAGGCTCATGAATGAGGAGTCGATTCCTCTTGATGGGATCGATTCCAACCTTTGGAATCGACTCTCAATTCCCAACGCCTCGGAATCGAAGAATCGATTCTTTTTGGAATCGATTCCCAGACCTATGGTTATCTGCTTACCCCAAGGGCATCCAAGATGTAGGTGACTTTGTTTCTTCAGTAGAACCCAAACGAAGATTTTTAACTCAAACCGTTGCAGTCTGTCAGTCATATAATGGCAGTCAATGGGACTCACGGCTTTGAGAGAAAAAAAAACATACACAGACAAAACCAAATTAAACCCTGCTGCTTGTGACGATACATTGAGGTCTAAAGACACAAAACGATCGGTCTGTGCAAGAAACTGAACAGTATTTATATCGTTTTTTACCTCCGATCCGCTGTACTGTCCAACTGTCCTGAGCGCGGTCACAACATCTATTGACACTCCTAATTGAGATTGTAGATAGAGTGTCAATGGTCCATTTGAGAGATAGGTGGCGGTAATGCACTTATAAGTCTGAGATCCGCCGTAAAGCAAGAAGAAGAAGAAGACACGTCGGATGTTGTGACCGCGCTCAGGACAGTTGGACAGTGCGGCGGATCAGAGGTATCAGAGGCACGATATAAATACTGTTCAGTTTCTTGCACAGACCAATTGTTTTGTGTCTTTAGACCTCAATGTATCGTCACGAGCCGCAGGGTTTAATTTGGTTTTGTCTGTGTATGTTTTTTTTTCTCTCAAAGCCGTGAGTCCCATTGACTGCCATTATATGACTGACAGACTTCAACGGTTTGAGTTAAAAATCTTTGTTTGTGTTCTACTGAAGAAACAAAGTCACCTACATCTTGGATGCCCTTGGGGTAAGCAGATAAACATCAAATTTTCATTTTTGGGTGAACTATCCCTTTAATGCATAGCTAACACTGTCTTCCCCTACCACCATATACAGTTACCTCACCATATACAGCTGCTTACATTACTTCTCAGAAACGTCTCAGTAATTTAAGGTTGAACTGCCTACATCTTTATCTCTCTCTCTTAGATCCATAGAGGTTGAGGACTTTATTCAACCACAGAAGAAATGCAGCAGGCTCCTGCTTTCTTGGCAAAAGCAGTTGCCCTCCTTGGCTGGCAGTTTATTAGTTGAAATGCAGTGTAATGAGAGAGAGAGGGAGAGAGAGAGAGAGCAAGAGCAACAAGCCTGTGATTCAATAAAACAAATACTTGCACACAAAAGTGTGAAGCCTCAATCACTCTGCATCAAGATGTGAAAAATGTTATCACTTAAACCATGTCTGCCGATCACACGTGTGTTCTTGCGTAGATGTGCTGCCTTAATAGAGCCAAAGTTTGTGGTCACATTTTAAATAATTACATTCCAGAGGAAAGAACCTTACAGTGTCACATGCACCATCCATCTGTGAATAATATTTCTGTGGAATTAGTATTGAATATTGGTCATATGAGGATTCACATAGATGTTTATTGGGGTTGATTATGAAAACAGGCAAGCAATTTGATTACCTGCTCATATGACTATATATGTGCAACTGGTCTTTTAGTTCAAAAGAACCGCCTTGTGCTCTAGAGGAATTTGACCGAAAAAAATGTTTTAATCCTTATTAAAAGAAGATTTTCATCCTTTTGAAGATAAACATGACAAGTGGTATTTTTAATACGAAGCTACAACCTCTTAAAAACTTCTCATCCTTACTGTAGGTAGTAATATTAGAAGTTTAGACTTTATTTCACAGACCAGAACAGTATCAATAATGAAATAAAAATAATAAATAAAAACAACCTCCTACCTTAATTTCATTGTTCCTCAACCAATAAATAGTTTACTGTCTTCAGTTCCCCTCATACTGCTACTACTACTACTACTAATAATAATGATAATAATAATAAATTCACTTCTTGGAATTGGACTTGGAATAGCAACAAACAAATAGCAAGCATCCTTATCTCGACTCTAATTGGCTGTCAGCAGCTGCTTGAAATATGAAACAAAACAAGACTGTTTTAAAGTTGAGTAGGACTCAGTTTGTCTTCTACAACTGTGTGAAGTAGGGTTTGGTTTAATATGGTCAGAAGAAATATACTAGAGTGCTTCATAATAAAGTTAAATAGACTGATGGTGCAAGCAGCTTTGAGAGACAATTGTGATTTCTAACAGTAATATATAAGTGCAAGTGACATACGCCAATACATATTTAGCAACTTTTCGGACATAATTTTGGATACGTTTGTATGTATGTATACACAACATACATACTTTTTATATTGTATTTATTTATATTGCATTATATTTATTTTGTGCACACACTGGAAAAGCAGTGTTCCTGCTCAAAACGTTCTTTAATCACTCAGATGTTACATTTTCCTTCTCCTTGATCACTTCATACTCACCAGTGAGAGAAACCCTGCTTTGAGCGATCCCATTTTTTGTGCTGGTGCTTGGCCAGTCAAATTAGAAGAAAGAAATTGGTTGTATGAGTGTTTAAGAGAATTAAGCACTCATTTAAGTGGTGTGTAAATGTTAAGAGATCACAGCATTATTGTGACTTTAGGTCAGCAGTATGAAATGAGTATTTGTAAACATTTTTGTTTATACTTTTGGGTTTTTATAGATTAAATCTGTGAATAAAGCTGCAAGGCAAAATCTAAAAGTACTGTCCGTTGCTTTTGTGACTGGTCACACTAAAAGTGTGATTTCAATTTATAAATGCCCAAATCCAATTATTTTAGTCTGTGCATCAAAAAAGCACTAAGAGAAACAATGTTCTTTTGAAAGAGAGACTAAACAGGTCAGTACGTGTGTGTCAGTGATGCAGCTGTGGTGATACACAGAAGGTATGCTTCACAGAAGGACTTTTGTTGAAACATTACTGTATTATGCTAATGTGATCACAGAGCACAGAGCTCTAACATAAAGTGGTTTCAAAACAGGTGGGCATTATACCTAAACTAATTATCATGTTTGGGAAACAAGTCTTGTTGTTGATGTGATGCAATAATCTGTTGGACTGTTAATCAGATTTTTGAAGAGCTTTTATAATATGTTTAATCTGAATAAGAAATAGGTTAAATCTCTATTACAACATATGAAAAGGCCAAAGCCTGGGAAGTGGCTGTCTGGCCTGTACTGAAAACACTTCCCCTTCATCTCAACGGGTGATTCATTCTCAATTAAATGTTTTTTATCTCTTTGAGGCATGTGTCTTGTTCAATAGAAGTCAACTGAAAAGTCCTCTTTTTCTTCTTAATAACATAAGGCATCTTTTATCTCTCATCAGGAGTGACATGTGGCCTCTGGACAAACTGCTAATTCACAAAAATGAACATTGAAGAATTTTTGGCAGTAGATCTACAGATTTACCTAACATCAGCCAGAGTCTGAATAAAGTTATTTTGGACTCAGCCAGAGCCAAGCATCTCTTCTTTAATTTTATTTCCCAAACTCATCATCACGTTCTTGAAGGTTATCTGAATATTGTGTATCAGGTTCTGGTATTGTGACATGGTTTTATGGCAAATGCCTTACATAGGTGAGAACACTCTCTGGAAAAGTGACTTGAAATTGTGCCCTGCACCACAAAAAACAACATTCAAAAGTGTGTAATCTTCTGTTGAGAGAAAAAAAGTCTAAGCTGCTTGCTCCTTTTTTATATTATTATTATTATTTTTTTAAAGTAAATATTGATTTTTACCATCAGCATAAAAGTGGTCAATTTTACTTGTGGACCATTATTCTGAAGTCTGTTCCTCAAAAAAAAAAAAAAGTTTTTGATGACTTGGAATATAGTGCATGAGTCAAACTGACTACTGTTATTGTGCTTCCCTTGCCGTTTTGCGGTTTTTTTATATATTATTGTAATTTGTACATCTTCTGCCTGTTACTTTTGTTCGTTGTGAAATGTTTTGGGGTAAAATATATTATATAGGCCTACACATATGTATACATACATTCATGTATATGTACGTGTGTGTGTGTGTGTGTGTATTATTTGTTACATAATTCATTAGGTTTATGGACATTTCCTATTTCCTTTAACCCTAAAACACAACACAAAGCAAAACATACTTAAAAATACAGGCAAAACACCTGCAAAAAATCAGTACAGAAAATTCCTTCATATTAGCAGTGCATTGGACCCTATTTTTATGCACTTTTCTTAGTGTATATATATATATATATATATATATATACATTTTAAAACATTAAAGCCACTTTTTTTACCATTCAAACATAATATATTTTGCATTTGTAAACATGATGGAATCCTCCAAAAGAGTGCAGAATGCTACAAGTGACCTTTAGGTGATGCAGGATAAAAGAACCATACAAAATGTATTTCAATACATTTAGTCTCTGCTTGGTCTTCTTGGTTTACCACCGTTTTCTCAAAATCTTAAGCGAGCCCTTAAGGATCTAATTTTCTAGTTAAAAATTCACCAAACAACCGCAGCTGTGCAGTCTTGATTTACCGTTTCTACCTTCATCCTGTCTCAATCAAAGAGCAGAAAAATAGTGTGAGCTCCCTCTCTCTGCCCCCCTCATCCCACAAACAGTTGATACAACATGATGAGAGATTTTTAAAAAGCAGCCTTTGTTTGTGTCCTGGTGTGCTTTAGAATCCTTTAATTATGGGAAGTCGTAGTGCCATCAGAGGATAGCAGCCCTGTAGGCTCATCGTGTATATTTGTTTTCACAGCGCTAGAGAGAAGTGATTGTGTTTTAATGGCCAGGGCCTGTGCTGTGCTTACCAATGCTCTAGCGCAAACTTCATTTTTATTACCTTGCGGAAAATATTTGCTCATTGCTTTCCTGTTTTGCTCTTTCTCAGCTTTGATCTCAAAGGGTAAACCAAAAGCCTTGGAATTTGTAACATTGCTATGATTATAGAATAAGTAGAATAGAACTTTGCGCTTTGAAACTTTTGAATGTGAAAAATGCAACCATGCACAGTAGTTTAATCATTCCCGAAAAGGTAAAGCTACAGGAAAGGAATGAGCTGACCAGAACAACTACAATTTAGTCACTCGGATTAATGCTAGACTGACACCCTTAGATGTAGGGTTAAAGTTGATGCCACCTCAGGGTAAAAAAAGAGAGTTATTGATGCCACTGATGCCCCAGGGTCCAGTCTCCTGGTCCCACACTAGCACACAAAAGCATCTCTGTGCGAAATAGCCTTAGCTACACATCTGGGGGTGAAGGGGCAGGTTGGACTCTTGTCTGGGATGTTCATATACGGTGCATTCCAAACTAGACAGTTAATTTACGCTATGGCTAAAATCAAAACTTGATCAAAACTGAACTTATTGATTTTAATAAGCTGTTAAAAAACTACTTAAATCAGGTGTTAATATCCAGCAGGCCATTTTGAAGCCAGTGCGGTTTTAATACCAGCCTCAGTCATCTCACTGCAGCCACTATTTTGGCCACTACTGCTGTATAAAGTCATCCAGTCTCCAGTCGTTAGAGAAAGCGAAATTACATTACTGCTTTACTAATGTTTAATTACATTAATGTGCAATATCAGTCGTTAACGGCCATTAATTATAAATGAAGATGTAATGACGGCCATTAATATTTAATTAAAGAGCAATCAAGTGTTATTTGGCAGTGTTACAAAACTAGACACTAATAAAAGAAAGAATGTTCTCAGCCTGACAAGACAATGGCCAGTGTGCCATCATATATTGCAGAAACTGAATGAGAAGGGCATGGATACATTTATTCAACCTTTCAGAGGTGAAGTTACCAGTTGATGAGCTCGGCTAGAGTTTATGCCCAGTGTTTGTGATTAAATGCAAAATAGTTTATTTATGCTCACTGAAAGATTACATTTGTGTCATTTAATCACAGTTAGACCTGTATGCACACTAAAGAAGATATTATGAAAAAAGTTTTTGTTTTATACAGTATATTAATACTCGCATACAATACTGTTCAAAACTGTTTTTGAAAAAAAAGTAAATAATAAAATAAAAGGTCCACCAATGCTGCATTTATTTGATCAATAATACAGTAATATTGTGAAATAATACGATTTTAGATAACTGTTTTAAATTTTGATATACTTTCAAATGTCCTTTATTTCTGTTGTGTTAAAGCTGGATTTTTAACATTTAACATTTTAAACATTTCAATATGCTGATTTTGTGCTCAAGAAACCTTTCACACACACACACACACACGTTTGTTTCTGTGAATTACTTTTATACTGATCAAACGATATTTTCTATCCCCTAACCCTAAACCTACCCCTTACAGAAAACCTCTTTGCATTGTTACACTTTCAGATAAACATCATTTACTATTTTTTATCATTTTTTTTCCCTCGTGGGGACCGCAGGCTGGTCCCCACAATGTCAAAAATGTCAGGTTTTACTATCTTTGTGGGGACATTTGTTGTAGCATAAACAAGTACACACACAGACACTCAGACACACACACACACACTGACCGCAAGCTTTTACTTACTTTTACTAAAAATAATTATATTGTTAAAATAACAAAAAAAGTGTGTCCATATTGTGTTTCTTTACAGTTATGGCCAATTGGTTTGATAATTTTATTTTCTAGTGCAATGACATTTATGCTTTTATTAAGTGTTGTTTAAGTGTCCAAATACTTTGTGCAGCCACTATACATCATAATAACAAAGCAATGTTCAAAAACCTCAAGCAGTGGCTGTGCATGGATTCAAATTCTCAAAGACAATTCCTTTTTATTGCCGCGCGTAAACAAAGAGCACCACTGTTAATTGATGGGCTTTTTTTAGAGACAAATTTGACAAACAACGCATGTTATTCACGTTTTTAATGTAATGGCAAATGCATGTGACAATTAACGACATCACCTGCAGCTCTGTATGTAATAACCACTGTAGGAAGTATTTTTAACAAGCCACAGTTACCAATGTGGATCGGGCCTGTCTTTGAATTTTAAATTGCAAGCAACGTTAAATGACCGAAGTATTTAAACATGTTTGAAGAAGGAACAGTCTCGTATGTAACATAAATTCATATTTTTAGTCTTGGAAAAATTAACGGTGATCTGAATGAGTGTGAATGTTCGTTGGTATTTTCCAGATTTTTCCTTTGACTGAACCGGGAATTGTGAAGTTTTTTCAATGGCGTCTTTAAGATACAGTGCCACTGAGTCGAGATTTTCGCCGTGCAGCTACGGATCCGAAACGCCAGAAAATCAAACTGATCGATTTTTATATGACAGGACAACGTTTCAAGGGCAGTGTGTTTGACCAAACGTGAGATCGTAAACACTTTTTTTAAGTGCGAAATTTTCGGAACTCGTGTGCAATGACTATTAAAATAGTCACAACGTCTGAAGGTCAAAGCGCAAAGGAAAATGGCAAACTGAGCGCCGGATACTTCCACCGCTACGTAGTGGTATAATTTCAGACACGAATGGTGTTGTAATATTCAACTCAACTCTAGGTGCCTGGTGTCCGCTTGATCTCGACGCCGGAGTGATACGAAAAGGTAACGTTACCAATGCAAAACACCCACATGACGACAGCTAATAACGTTTGAATTAATAGTGTTAGCCATGACTTGTAAAATAAAGATAGCCCGTCAGCTCTGCTCAGTTTATAATGCATGTAACGTGTGGACCATGTAAGTAGTTTGACTTTGTTTTTGCTGTCTTTTAATCGGGGGTCTCTGAAGTCATTGGTTTGCACACTAGTTGATTGCAAAGTAAACGCTGCCATTTTCTGTTTTTTAAGGCTGTCTCTCATTCAGTGATTTTCTTCATCTGGAGAAGCTGCCGCAGCATTGAGCAAAGAACAGACCATAATCGAGAAAGTTTACTTGAAAAACACAAAAAAGTGTGGTGAAGTCTTAGATGCTATATCCAAAGAGAAATGGAAAAAGAAATATTAATTGTATATTCAACAGGAAACAATTATTTGCTTACCCATGGCAGCAGATTATTTGCTTGTTTTTGAGCAAAAACACTTATTTTGACTTGTTTTTTTCTGAAAACAAGACAAATTTTACTTGTCTAGAAAAATTCCTTCCTGATTGTAGAATTTTTTTTATATTTGTTTGGAAACAAGAAAAAATCGAAGTAAGAAAGCATTTTTTTTGCATTGCAGCAAGCCATCTGCATTTATCATACCTACTGCCCACTTTAATAGATGTTCATCTTTCTTAGCGGTGTGAGTATAACTAGCAACTTACAACACAACTTACTCTGGCTCATTCACTTCTCTTCTAACATTATTTGTAAATTGTCGTGCAATACAATGTGTTGGTTATAGTCTCCACACAGACTATCAATTCCAAATTATTTGATATTCCATAGACCGTCTGAACTGCTATTAGGGTGGTTATCTGGTTGACTGGTTTTACTGTTTTAGACAGCGTAGCATACATATATTTAAACTTGCCATTGTTTTATTCAGTGTTGAGTCGACCATTTCTTTGTCTCAAGCCGACTGTATGAATATTAAAATAATAATAGGTTGTATTGTTATTGTTGTTGTAATTGGTAAACATTTTTAATGTTGTATGTATTTTTTTTGTTTTTATTCCTAGTCTCTGCCACGCTGCTGATATCCAGAAAGACCTTACCAGCACACTGATAATGTACAAGGTTATTATTCTTTTCTTATTTAAAGTTAATACAGGGCTTAGGTTTTCAGCACTGTCGGAATCTGGCGCATGGCCGTTGAGATTAAAAAAATAATTATGAGGAAAAATCAAGTATTGAGACTGTGACTTAAAAGCTAAAATAATATGATTATTTTGGCCACTATCCCCTTTAAGAAGTAGTATCTTGTCAGTGATGCACAGCTCCATGCTTCTGCTCATTGAAACGCTCTCTGGAACATGATTTTAAAGAGGATCTAAGCATATCCAGCGTGCTCCAATGTGTGACAACACACACGTCACAGCGTGTGGAAAAACGCGCAAGTTTTCAAAAATGAAAACTGGGTCACCGTTTTGACATAGTAGAGGAACACATCTTAATGGTGCTGGGATAGGTTTAAATAGCGAGGCTTTCAGGGAGCGTTCCAACCAAGCAGGAGCACTGAGAACTTGTATCACTGCACAAGGAGAACTACTTTGATGGATAGCAGCAGCCAATATAATTTGCAAAAAAATAAATTTTATTTTTATAGGCGCACTGAATTTTTTTTATTTTTATTGCACCCTGAACATATTTCAGGCGCAGACAGTTTCTTGCTTTAGCCTTAATAGTTGTTACATGGATATGTGTCAAAGAAGAAAGGAAAAGACTGTAATTCAACATAATCTATTGCATCCATAAAAGCTAGTCTAATTAGCAAAAAACCATACCATAACTTTGTCTCCCAGCGATAAATTGGTACTTTCGCCATCATGCCAACCCGACACTCGTGTGGGTTGGTGTTTGTGTTGTGCAGCTTTCTAGTGATCTTTAGTTATGCATATTTGTGTGATAATGCATTGTATAGGAGAGACACTAAGCGCAGATAAGTGGATGATGTCCATGGAAGGACGATTGTTATGTGGCCCCCACAACAATCTTTTTGAATGGAGTGGCTGCGACCTTCGCTGCTTACTATGTGTTCAACTTGCTGTATCCTTAAAGAGGGCCTCAAGCACTCTTGAATTTGTCCAAGGTATTTTAACTGTTTAACTATTAAGAAAAATGGATCATCATTCTCATATGAACGTACCCATGAATCACTTTCTTTTGTTCAGTATTGTTAGGCTCTATGAATATATACTCTATACATTGATGTCAAAAGACAGGTTCCATCATTATTTGCATCTTTAGCGCTTTCGTAAATTGGCTAAAAAAAAAATATATACTTGGAGAGCGTTCCATGCTTGTATGCGAATTAGAATGGTCTGAAACAGCTGTGGTCAAAACGTAAGGGGCAGCTAAATGGGTCAAATCATGCTTTTTTAAGATCATTTTTGTGTATTTGGTATAACGATTATGTTGACATGCTTTAATATTCAAAAACAACATTATTTTTCAATTACTGTACATTGTAGGTCCTCTAGCTGCCTTCTCAAGCGCTCGTTTTTACAAAAGTCCTCCTTTCGACAAGCTCATTGCTTGATTGGTCAACTGCACAGTGCATTGTGATTGGGCCGAACACCACAAGCCGCGTCGAAATGTAACGCCCTCTCCATATTTGCGAGCCTTAGCTTTCAAATAAGTAAAGACAGTTAAAATGTCCTTAGTTTACCATCAGTTCAAGCCCGAGAGGGTCAGTCACGTGACAACACAGTGATGAAGCCGCGGTTGTGATGTGACCGTGTCTCCCTCTTCTACACAGCGACAACCACGCTGCGCTTTGACCATCTCTCGCTCTCAACACGCGCACACTCAAACACACCACACACGACACGCAAAACTCTGCATTTGAACAGTCAATTGCAAATAATACTATGTGGGGCGTTGTTTGAATGAGCCGTTTTTGGGGGGCGTGGCAGAGAGTCTTGATAAAAATATAAAGAACATTGATAAAGATTATCTTTTGTTTTGAGACTTTGTCTTTGCAAATTCAGGGATCTTGTCTATGCACAATCAGTGTAACACTCAAAGAGAAAGCAACTTGAAATCGCATCATATGACCTTTTTAAAACACTTGATAATGCAACAATGTGAAATTCAGTCAGGATTATTTTTTTTTTTCCAATGGTTTAAATGTGCATTAAAACTGGATGGAGACACAGCTATTGCGTAGTGTCTGTTTACCTAGAGTTTGGTATTCCCCGCAGGACATTTATGTAAACAAAAGAAGAGTTACAACAACAGTTTTAAATTACACTTTCATTAATTAATTAATTAAGTCAATTTTTTTTGAAGTATGGTAAGTATTTTGCAGACGCTTTTGTCCAATCCATTAAATAATATAGTAATGCATACATACAATGACTATTTACATTTAAGAAAAACAATGGAAAGCAATTATTCTAAATGTTAAGTTGTAAAATTTGTTAATGTTAATACATCAAGCATTTTTCTTTAAGAGTAGGAATAGGTTACATTTTTTTTTTTACACAGTATAATTAAATTAACAATATGAAAAACTTTTTTCACTTCTCCTCTTGTTTCAGAGAGCTTTTGTGAATCAGCTCCAGCAGACGGGCAGCAAAGCACGGCTCTCACGCCGTCTTTCACCCTCTTAAGAAAATCCTGTACTTTGAGTTGAGGGCTAGTATTGATGCTTGTAAGTGTGGTGTGTTGCTAGTGTGAAAAAAATTAAAAAAAAAAAGTGCCATTGTTTGGTTTATGTGGAAGATGGAAAATACATTTATTGTAAATTACAATACAGGATAATACGTAAATGAATTCAATATTGTAATTCTCTCTCTGTTAAATTACAGGAAATTCCTGGCAACTGAGTTGCAGTAAATATACAGTAATATACAAAAATACAGCATTTATTGTAATTAATTCACTATATTCACAGTAGCCTGCTGTTATAATACAATACTTATTGTATTAAAAAAAACAGTACATACCTGTATATTACTTGCTGTAAATTCAGGCAATTAGTTCAGGAATTTCCTGTAAATACAATAATTTTTTAAACATCAGAATCAAATGCAGTGGGCTGTTTTAGAGACACAATTGAAGCCTGTTTGCTGTTGAGTTCAGGCCACGCTATTCTCATAGTTTGCGTTGTGGCCCAGACTGTTGTGCTGAAGAACACCCATGCAGCTCTATTGAGATGGTAAGCACTGCTTGTTTACTCAAGTTTTCCTTTTTTCCACATCCACAGTTACCAGTTAGCAAAACAAAAGGGCCTATGAGGCAGTCATTTGTCGAGTGGGCTCGCAAGCACACTGTTCGAGTGGAGGAGGCCGGTTTGTGGTACGGCACATGTTTGTTAAGGTGGGTGTCACCATTGTTTTAACCCAGGACACCCTCCCTCTGTTCCTTGTGATGTCTTTGTGTCTGTCCTCATTGCTTCCAGAGTTCCCCTCTCTATGCTGAAGGAAAGTTTGAGAAGAGACATTGAGTAAATGTTTATTGGAGTTTATTGTTGCCATTTGATCCAGGACTGCACAAAACCCACTTTACCATAGACTTGTCTGTACATTTGTTTTGTTAAGTTGACCTTGTTGCCTTGGTTGCTAACTTGTACTACTAAAAGTACATTAATCAGTCCAAACCTGACTTTGGCTTAAAACAGTGGTTCTCAAACTTTTTTGGTTGCGCCCCCTCTTAAACCTATAAAAAATCTGGCACCCCCCACGAATCCCCATCCCACCTCAGACTACCAAATAATTTCACTAAACATTATGAAAAATTAATTCTTTTTTTATTTCAAAAACCTACAGGGAAAAAAAACACCTGCATTACTTGAAACATTGAAAAATTAGAACAACAGTTATTCACTCTGTTAATTTTGTGGGTTTCATGCTTTTACATTAAGGCATAGGACACACACAGGCCTTTCCTCCTCACCAACAACATTAAAAACCCTGTCACTGGACGCGAACATATCATTGCGTTGCGCCGCGACAAAATACAGTAGAACCCAACTGTAGCGACCGGTGTAGACACGGTGAGTGAAGCCTCGTCATATTTTCCACATTTAGCTTTTGAATTACCAGCACCTGCCTGGGTCTGTGAGACTTTATATATGGCTTTCACAAACCGATCCATCTCCCATTCTAAGTTGCGTCCGTTGGCTGTTTACTGTTTTATTTATTTTCTTTTTCTGTGGATGGCCCGCGCCCCCCCTGCAGTACCCGTGCGCCCCACACTTTGAGAACCACTGGCTTAAAACAAAGAAAGTTCTAGGTGTTTATCCATAGTCAAAGTTAGTTCACTTGATGATCATGCAGATGATGCTTAGCAAAACATTAACAGTTCTTTAGCTGCCATATTGAATGTGATGTTTTCTTTCATTATTTTTCCTGCAAGTGGTCTGTCACCATCTCCTCATGTGGTGTCTTTTAAGTGCAACAAATCTCCAAAACAACTTGACAAAATGAGCAAAATGTTAAATATACCATAAACACTTAGCTGAGTAATGGTGACTTACATGACTCCACTTACATGAATCACCTCTTTGTCTTTTGGCTTTGCAGTGATGAAGTCCAAGATTACTATTGAAAGAAAAGTAGTTTTACTTGCGTTTTCACCAGAATTTTAATGAATAGGTTCCAAATGTCTGGTCTTTACGTCTATGAATAGACTGTAGATTAAAACGACTCAACAGAAAGCTAGAATCAGACAATTTTGTCACAGAATATATTAGCATAAGATTATTACTCATCGGCACTGACCCCGAAGGATGAGATTCATTACTAATAGGCTTCTTTAATGCTAATATATATATATCTCTCATATATATATCTCCCCTGACAGTAATGACTAAATGTTACTTTTCATCCATGCCATTATTATGATCAAAATTACTTCTTAAGGACTTTTCCTCTTTTAAAATGAATTTCTGCCTGCTTTCCTGCAACGAATATTGTGGCTAAAGACAGCTGAAGGTCTGGATGAAGAGAGTGAAAAAAGAAAAACTGTTCACTGTTCATTTGCAGTTAAACATGCTGAACTTTCTGACAGTTGTTAGACTAACGTAAAAATATAAAACTTTCCATTGCTTCATAAATTAAATATGTACCCACCCCCCCCCCATCAAACAATCCTGTGGCTGTGAAAGCACATCTTTTAAATTAATAATCATATTCACAGCAATGATGTGTGTAGAATGCACTGTAGCAAAGGACTAGCGTGTGAAAAACACTCAGGTCCTTCCACAGGTCATCAGTATGCAGAGAACACTGCACTGTAATTAAACACAATCCCCCATGCTATATTCACCCTGCAATATTTCATCCAATTTTGTCCATCTAATGGGTCCACCCCTCATGGAGTCATATTAAGACAGGCAGTGTTGGTACATATACAGGGTATAGGAAGGAGTGCAGTGTAATGCTAATGCTAACAGCTAATCAAAGAGACTTTCTACATATAAAGATATTCAGATTTTAGGTTAGAGTATTTATTTGTTTTTAAACGGTTGACCAAATTCCATTTTCCCCCATATATGTAGATGCTATTTATTATTTAATTTTTTTTTTGAGAAAGATAGTTTGAAAGACAGCACAACTTTTGAAGCTGAAGCTGCATATCATAGCTCTGCCAATGGGTTTGGGACTGTAAAGATGGGCACAAGGCGCTGACGTGACAATTTTATAGTGACTGTTAACGGGCAGGCAAGTTCAGCGGCCACCCCATCATTCTTACTCACGGATGAGTCCTAATAGAGCAGTGGAGACTACAGTCATTAGTGAAAGCAGATATATTTTTCAATCCATTTTAATTCCTAGTTCCTAAATCCATTACAGGTGTAGATAGAGCAGTGAGGGGTGTCTTGCCATTATCTTTCTGTATTCGAAGAAAAACCACAATTCACTGGCATAATAGTTGACATGTTGAGTTGTAAATTATGTTTAAGTACACTCTTTGTGTTTAAATAACACATTGTGTAATACATTAATTAATTTAGTTTTGTCTAACGGCTACGTCTAATATATTTGAAGGGCATTTGTGTCTTTTTTTGATATTGAAGTACTTTCTTTTTGTAATTCATTCACATTTATTTCCTTGAATAGTATAAACTCTTGCTTGTTTGAGGGTCACTACATTGGTTCAGTGGGATGGGATTAGGGCTAGACTACTGTTTTTCTTAATGTAGGGTTGTTATTGTTGACTAAAATTAATGAAAAAGATTTTTAAGATTTTTAGTTTTAGAAATAAAGTTGAAATAAAATAAAAAAGATGAAGAACTCAAATTAATGAATAACGAATAAGCTGAAGCTGAAGTACTAAAATTACTAAAACTAAAAGTGAAATTAAAAATGAATTAAAGCTAAATAGAAATAATAAATAAATACAAATAATAAAAAAAATAAAATGACAAAAGCATGACATTACTAAAAAAAATAATAAATGCTATAATTGTATATAAATAAAACAACACTCTATCTGACCAGTGTGTTTAGGGTTTAGGACACCTGTTCGAAAACATTAATTTGTGCAATTCTATTTCGTGCCACTAGGGTGAAGAAATTATGCCCTTCACCTTTAAAATGTATCAAACCTATGCTAAATGGCTGAGTTTAACTGTTATCATTATTCACTGCTTTAACCCAATACATCTCTTTACATGCACTTTTTTATTTTTATTTTTATTTTTCATTTGGACTATAAATCATATTTTTATATTCTTGTCATATCAAACCAGTTTGGTTTTGTGAGGTAGCAGTAAAAGACCTAGATAATGCGATTATTGGTCTGTTCCGTCTGTTTGGCCTGTTTCGTCCAGCTTGTTAGCATGTTAATCTGACTACATTTGGCCTTGCCATTGTGCACAGGCTCCGAAAGACAGAGGAGGTGTTTGTATTATGTATTTAATCCTTTCAAATAACAGATTACACATTGTGTCACATTAACTTGGTTTGAGCGATGGAGACTGTAGATTCACTACGCAAAAACCTGCTGTGGCTCGATTATAACTCTGCATGTAAATGTTAGTGATGATAGTCATTCGTCCTCTCCTCTTGAGGATCTTTGGTGTCTCCAGGCTCACAGATCAAGGAGCCTGCTGTATGCAAGGAGTGTAAATACTTCGGTGACACATTTCCAAGAGCATGATACAAGCTCCCAGGAAAAACACTCGCATGCCTTCTCCTTGCATTCTGCAGTGGGACATGTATAGAGATGCAGGATGAGGCATGAGCCACTCGTTCAGTGTTTGACGTCTCCTCGGAATGCTAACAGTGTGCAACCTGACTCTGTCTATCCCCCATGTTACCCAAACAGCACAGGCGCACCCTACACCTCATCCCATCCAACTCTTCACCCCACCTGAAACCGCATCCATTAGGTGTGAATGTCTTCTCAGTTACATTAAGATATCAGTGGTGTTATTGTTAGAAATGCTGCATGTTTTTCTCCTCCTTGTCTCCCTCCAGCTGTGCCAATAACTCAGGCTCCATGTCCAGTTCTGTTTTATTTTAAGGGGCTTTTTAATGCGAGGTGTGATGAGTTGTTGGGTTTGAGAACTGCGTGTTCTCTGGGCAGAGGTCGCCTGACATTCTAAACACTTTGAGATGTGCTGGGCTTGTTTATGACATGGTTAAACCAGGTATTAACAACCACCCAACACATCAAACATGTGGTTTGAGTGATAAGATCACAAAATAAGTAGTCGAAAGACTGCTTTGCATCTGTAGTGCAATCTCTAATACGACCTAATGGTTTCTTGGGCAGTGAGGACCACCTGCTAATCAGTCATTGAACTAAATATAAAAACTTCGCAGAATATCCTCAGGATGTAGTGTGACACAGAGTATTAATACCAGTAATGTGTCTTGGCTGACACCTTGTGATCATTGCTTAAGGTAGATGTTAATACCATGTGTAAACAAGGTCTATAATAACAACTAGATCCAAAAATTATATTGAGATTTCTAATGAAGCCACCTTTGGTTTTAAAGGACTGGATCTGCACCCTCCTACATTCATAAAACACTATCAAAACTGTCAGTGAGGTGGTTCCCTTTCAAAAGGTACATCTGTTCACCCATAAAGGGTGTATATTGGTACATTAGAGGTACATGTTATTAACCAAAGTGTGCATATTAGTCGCTAAATAGTACATATTCATACCTTTTGAAATGGTGCCACCCCAGTGACTGCTTATACTTTTTTTTTCCTGAGACTGTACACACACATTGTGGCATCATTTACATTTATTAATTTAGCAGATACTTTTATTAAAAACCATGTGCAACAAAACCAAAACAACAATAACAAAAAATAAAAATAACATATAAAATAAAAATCAATAATTAATACAAAAATAATACAATTAAATAACATTTTATTTCCAGAACTTTCACATTCATGTCTCCTCAGTGGTAGAACAATACTTATTCAGTTATTTGCATGACATGGCCAATAACTGATAAATGGCTGATATTAATATTTGCTATTTTGTAAACATAGCTTTGCTAAATATTGTAAATTATAACTAAAGACTAAAAACAAAATTATTTGAAATGCTATAAGTGAGTTTATAGGTAGGCATTTGCTAAATAATACATTATTAATAATGTAATATTTAGCATATATATATATATATATATATATATATATATATATTATAATATTAATATTGCACTCATGTAAAGAGAAAAATATTAACTGATGTTTTAAATTTAAATCAGATTGAAATAAATCATATCTACTAATCATATGTATGTTTATAAAGCACTCTGGATTAAAGCATATACTAAATGAATAAATGTAAATGTAGATGTGAATGCAACTGTTCTTTAACTACCTAGGAAATACATCCCACCCTTGCCACCTTCATCAAGACAGATTGTGCACCAGGGCAAGCACTCAGGGAGGAGAACCAGAAGACGGTCCACTCATAGGCATAACAAGAGCAGAGGTGATGCCTCCAAAGGTGAGAACCGGCCTTCTTCTCTCCTCTCTGATGTTCTGGGGGCATCCTCCCCTTATTAGCCTGGTGAGACCTGAAAAAGGGGGCTGGTGCCCCAGATTAAAGAGGATTAGGAGAGCCGGTGAAAATCACAGCTCCATGTGGAGAGACCTTCTCTGAGTAACAGGCGGGGGCAGATGGGAGGTGATCACAGGAAATCACAGGACCCCTGACACTGTTTGTGGTCCTGGAGTGTTAGTTCTCACCCATCATTGCCTTTGGTGCCACGGCCCACACTGGGGGAAGTTGTTTTAGCACATTCATAAAAAGCGCCATTTAGCATTGTCACAACAACATTTAAAGCAGTGCTACTGAAAAGGCACACTTGCACTACAAAGCCAGATCAGGGGCTTTGCGCAAGTGTACGTATTACTCTCAGGTAACTGTGAATGATCTCTCTGGGTACAAGTTATGGTGTTGATTACTTACATGACAGGAACAATGATTAAAACTGGGAGATGATAATGGTGTGGCATTCATGCATTGACAACTTTGACTCTATGTTCCTTTCCAAAGGTTGATGTATGGCATCATTAGGATAACCTCAGGCCCTTAAAGACACTAATCTTCTTCATCTTGTCCTTCACACTTTCTTGTTTTGACATTTAGAAATATGTGTGTGTGCACAGTGCCTGTGGTGTGTGTGTATTGGTGATAGTGGCGCTCAAAGCAGCGTGCAGTGTTTTAGCTGTTTATCTACTCACATATTATACATGTAAAAACAATTACACAATCATATAGATTTTGAAATGTATTTTAATGTAAAATGATCAAAATGAAGATGCATTAATATAACCACATTATGGCTTGAGCAAAACTTGCTGCCATGATGCTAGGGTGTTATAGCTGGTTTCCAGGGAATCTAGTTGTTAGATGTTCAGAATGAATTTATCATGTGGTTGCTAGTGCGTTCAAGGTGGCTGCTATAGGGTCTTCTAGGTGGTTGCTAGACGGTCCAGTTTTAAAAGGGTTAGGGTTAGGGTTAGAGTTAACCCTAACCCTAACCTAACCTTAAAATCAGTTTAAACTGGTTTGCTCAGAATTAATCTCTGGATTATTATTGTTATGAATATTTTATTTTATTTTTCAATGTCTTTTCAATTTATGCATTGCCATGTATCAAAAACTAAGATTAATATGTTACTTGTTTTGTGTTATTTTGTTTTGTTTGGTTTATTGTTTATTTTATTTAGTTTAGTTTAGTTTTGTTTTATTGTCAAAGTTTATTTTATGTCTTGCATGTATCAACAACTAAGATTGCTTGGTTTATGTTATGTTATGTTTGGTTTGGTTTGGTTTGGTTTTAATGTTTTGTTTTTGTTTTATTGTTTATTTTTAGTTTTTAGTTTTTTTGTAATTGAGTTTTTGCCAGTTTTGTTTTTCAGTTAGTTTTTGTTTGCTTTCGTTAACAATAAGTTGCTGATCTCCCAGCTCTCATCAACAGATCTTCCAGCTGAAAAGTTCCCAAAAAAGAAAAGTAATAGCATACTTTTGGATTTCATGTCTGTAAGGTTAGATTTCAAACCACTAATGCTAAGTATATGCAATAGATATGAATGATGCTTACCTTAGCAAAACAAAAACCACAAACTACATTCATATGTGTGCACAAACTATATTTGTAAACACAAACATGTAACACAACCATGTAGCTAATTTCAGTTTCCCTTTTCTGACCCCTCTGTATCCATCTAATAGCTCCCTTGAATGTTAAATTTGGTTTGTCAGGGCATCGGCATGGTGGTGGCTGTAAACACACTGTACTATCATCCGTCCAGTCGGGTTGCACTGGGCAAATGTTTGTCAGATCATCTCTGTAAACACGCACACACTGATAGGGTCATTCAGAGGGTGTCCAACACTTAAGCCAGTGCGCTGATACCACAGTCATGTCAACGGAAGTGTAAGCATATACCCAGTTTTCCTAACAAGTCAAGCTGGCCGTAAAGTCCTCAGGCATCTGCCGACTCCAAACACATGCCCACCCCTCCCACGCCCCGAAAATACACACTTTATTTTCAGCATGTGTCTTCTTGATTATTCTAGCCGCTGCATTTTAGAAGATTATATTCCCCTTGCTTAAGTGCAAAGCGACAGCGGAGAAAATGAGTGGCAGCGACGTGAAATGTGAAAGGCTGTAGTTTATGGGTACCAGGCCGACGAGGCAGTAGAAGCTGAGGGCTCTGGTTTCAGCGCCGCTTTGGTTCGAGACAGGAGCTCACGTCTGTTGCCTTCATCTGTCTGTCTGACTGTCAGTTAGTCTGTTTTGCTCCTGTTGAAGTGCAGCTAGTGTAAATGAGAATAGCAGACATGGTCTGTAAAGTGTTAAGTCTAGGCTACTTTATGTGATGAATAACATTTATGTTTCACTTGCCTACTTATGGTTACCAGGATTGCATTTGTCAAAGCCTCAAGTCGATATAATAAGTAAACAGCGCTAAGAAGTGTCTAAACACTTTTAGCCTGTTAGCTAAGTACTCTACAGTTGGTTTTGAGGTACTGTGGCTAAATTTAAAGCTAACTATTCCTTTACATCCTAAGTTTGTGAAGTTATTTAGAAGGCCATTACGTTGTTTTCACATTTTTAAATCAATATAAAAAAGTAAACAGGGCTAAGAAGTGTCTAAACACTTTTAGCCTGTTAGCTGGTAGCCCTACAGTTGGTTTTGAGGTACTGTGGCTAAATTTAAATCTTACTGTTCATTTATATCCTAGGTTTGTGAAGTTATTACATTGTTTTCACATTTTTAAATCGCTGTAAAAATGTAAACACAGCTAAGTAGTGATTGAACAGCTGTAGCCTGTTAGCAGTTGTAGCCTGTAAGCGCCCTAAAGGTGGTTTTGAGGTACTGACTATTTATTTATACCCCGACTATTCATTTATACCCATATTTGTAAAGTTAATAAGAAGGGCATAACATTTTTATGAAGCCATTTGTTAATAAAATTATGAATTCAAGGGATATTAGGAGTATATTGGAAATCATAAACTTTTAGATATCCATTTTTCATTCGGTGTGTGAGAAAGTTATTTTAACAAAGCCACTGCTGCATCTACTCTGTGACCACAGGACTACAAAATACCCTTACATTAAATAAATAAATAAAATAACAGCAAATTACTCCTCCAAGTTCAGTCGAGTGATAGACGTTTGACATTTTCCCGGCAACTGGTGGGTGTGTTGGCAGTTAAATATAAACAGCACAACAGAGTTTGTGGCATTGATTATTTGAGACAATCTTTGGAGAGGAGAAATAAGAGCTCGTCCAAAAGATAAATGATCTCTGTGTTGGTTTAATCTCGACAAAGGCCAAAGCTCCTTTCTCCCACCATTTGTGCTTCTAGTAGTATTAAAGTTTAAAAGTAAGTTGTACAAATGACCCGCTGGAGTTCCCAAATGGCAATTTTGAAATGAATAACTCCAATATATCACAGCTCGAGTTGCTGTGGCTGTTATGTTAGATTTATTAGTCGCTGTATTTTTCTAGCGTCAACTGAAGTTCTCAGTCTCTGGGGTTTAGAATGACCACCCTAGCGATAGTAGGCTATTCCTGTTAGAGTGTTAAACACAACAGATTAAGACACTTTGCAAAGCTCCCAAGGTAGTATTAGACCACTTATCCTATTAGAACAGCCGCACAGGCTCATCTGACACTCCCCCAAATTCAGCTGCCCTGTAACCCCAGATGCATCAAAGCGCTTGAACATGGGATATTGCTGTGTCCTGGATTCCTGTACTAAACCTGTTTTTGGCCTACACCTTTAGCCAGGGCAGAAGAGATGTAAATCTACTCAACAGTCACTGGTTTGGTGTGTGTGAGTGTGACAGAGTGACCGATAAAGGGACAATGTCATCATTCTGTAAAATCATCAAACATATAAAATTACTACCTCTTGCTGTATATTATATTTATATATTGAGCTCAGTCTTGACATGGCATCAATGGGGCCGTACAGAAATGAAACATGACTGGGGTCAGCTTAATGATTGGTTAAGTGTTATGTGAGTACGCTCTGGGACGTTACTAAAGATACCAAAGTATCGATATCCACACATGTTTAGTCAGATATTCCATATCTGCATAGTGCTCATAGCTGCAGTATGACACGGCTCCCCTGAGCTTTGCACACTGGGGCTTACTGCCAAAATATATTGCAATATTGAACATTTATTGATTTTTATACTCAGTTATTGATCTGCAGTATATTTTCTAACATCATGTTAGGTGTCCCTTTATAGGATATAAATTAGCTGTTTATGAATCATCCAGTATGACTGGAAACAGAAAATAGGGTTATTTGTCTGTACTGCATGTTTACAGTTAGATAGTAATAGTTTTTATTATTTTTTTGGTAACACTTTACAATAAGAATGGTAAACAACACTGTTTTTACAGCATTTACACTACCGTTTAAAAATTTGGGGTTGGTAAGATTTTTTTATTTTATTTTATTGAAAAGAGTGTCTTATGCTCACCATGCTGCATTTATTTGATCAAAATACAGTAAAACAGTGATATTGTGAAATATAATTACAATTTAAAAATAACTAAGTGTATTATAAAATAAGTTAAATGTATTCCTGTGATCACAATGATGAATTTTCAGCAGCCAATACTCCAGTCTTTATTAGTTTTTATGTCACATGATTCTTCAGAAATCATTCAAATATGCTTATTTGGTGCTCAAGAAACATTTCTCAGGATTATCAATGTTGAAAACAGTTGTGCTGCAATATTTTGATAGAATATTTAAAAATGATGATTTTTTTCAGAATTTTTGAATAGAAAGTTCAAAACAAAGTGTTTATTTGGTATAGAAATCCTCTATAACATTATAAATGGCTTTAGTGTCATTTTTGATCAATTCAATGCATTCTTGCTGAATAAAAGTATTTTTTTTTAATAAAAATAAAAATTGTATTGACCCCAAACTTTTTTTTTAAATTCATGGTTGTTCATAATACATTAATGTTAATTTATACAGTTTAATAGATGTAGAAATTGATTTTAACCTAAAAGAATAAATGCTGTAGAAGTGTTATTGTTGTATTGTATTATTGTAATAAAAAGAGCATAATGCTAATAACACCACGGTCCCGGATTCAGTTTTGAGGTAATGTGCAAAGTGTATATATTTAATACTGTGTATTTTGGAGAAAAGTATGTACCAAATACATACATGAAAAGTCATCTGTGCATAATGTCACACATGGTTTCTTCTTTGCATGTTTTTGTGTCTATGTGAGTGCATATATAGTTGTGTATGCAAGGGCAGAACTTGTGTCTGTTTAAGCTTCTCAGTGTGAGCTGTTTGCATAGCGAAGGCTTAAAAGCTAGCGAACATGGCATGCCAGGACTAATGTGTGTTTTTGCAAGTGCTGGTGTAGGATATACCACACCTCACACCTCAGCTCGCCTCCCCCTGACCACAACTAAAGACTCAGGAAAGCAGGTGAGCCAGATTAGAGCTTTTCCTGTTGTGCTGAAACCAGGGTCAGGGTTGCAGAGACCTCTCTTCTCTTGTCCCTCTCAATCTCTCTCTCTCTCTCATGCCCACACACACACACACACACACACACACACACACACATGCATACAGAAGCACAGCTGAAGATTTGACCTGTCAGCTACTTTCTCCCTTTCTCTAACACACGTACTCATACTCGCTGGTGGTCGTAAAAGAGGCCGCGCTGGCAGATGCCTGTCTCCCTCGGCCATATATGAGCTGAGAGGAGCTTCCTCAGCTGTTCCCTTCACATCAGCTGTAATTAAACCATCTCTATTCTGCTTCTGCTGCCCTTTCTCTAGCACTGCTGCATGGCAACCTAATCTGTGTGTGGCATCAGTGTGTGTGTGCATGTGATGTGCACATTTCAACTTATTTGTGCATTACATTAAATCACTAAAACACCTAAATGCAGTCTTTGTTAACAAATGATATTTAAGGTTTAAATAGTCACTTTGTAGTTTTGACTTTTATTAAGTATTATATTTTCTTCCTAATCATGATGTGATTAAAAAAATATTATAATTTGGGTTTTGTAAAAAAGGGATTACAGTATACAGATTATGAAATCTGAATATTTTTTATATATCTGAAAAAAGATTTGCATTTCTATATTCATTTTTATTTACACACACACACACACACACACACACGATCATAATGATGTGACAATTTTTTTTAAACTATTATGTATTAGATTTATTAACAAAATATTAAAAACAATTGTATGAAATCTGAATATTTGTTTATATAGCCAAATAAATTGTTAAATATAAAGTCTAAAAATATGTTTAGTCCAAGTATATACACAAAAATCCAAATATGTAATTAAGAAGACTTATTCAGAGTTATAACTATGTTCAAGAGTTACATTTCTATATTCATAATTTAATATTTTCATAATTATTTCCTGTTTGGCCTTTCATTACAGACACACACACACACACATTATATATATATATATATATATATATGTATATGAATGAATGTAAGGTAAAAATGTAGATAAAATAAAATATGATATCTGAATATTGAGTTGTCAATTTGTAATTGTAATAATGTAATAATTCCTAAACTATTACATGATAATTATTAACAAAGGATTATAAATAATCATATGAAATGTGAATATATATATCCAAAAAATATATAGTAAAAGTATATATTTATTCTAAGAATATAGATATAGTATATCTAATTGTATAGTAGTATATAGTATATGCGTGTGTGTGTATGTGTGCATATATAATATATATATATATATATATAATGCGTACATCATTACTTTTTCTTAAAGATATTACATTACTAATTAATTTCACAAATATGATTAATAACACAGTAGAATATTTCTCTCTCTCTCTATCTCTCTCTATCTCTCTCTCTCTCTTAGAAAAAAGATTTATACAATTAAAAACATTCACATGTAGCTGTAAAAAGAGTGTGATGGGAAAGGAGGGGGTGCTCTTTCACAGAATAGGGGAAAAAAAATTGGTGGTGAAAATTGAACTCTATAAGACAAGGTGTACTATCAGATCAATCTAAGCTGCGTCTTCCCATGATATTAAAAAAGCATTGGTCTTCATGTATTGCTCAGTCCCTCCCTGCGTGGAGAGGATTCCTCACAGTGCTAGACACCGTTCTCTGCTCCCTGAGTGAATTTAGGGATTTTTCTGAGATTGAGCAGAAAGCTACAAACGTTACATTCCACCATGCTTATAAAATATTCATGCAACAGCTAAAAACTGATAACTGTGGCTTGTACTTAATGTAACCTGCAATTATTAACCAGAATCAGACACTGTTATCATCTCTTATAATCACTTGATGGAATACAGACCTAAAGTATTATAGTAAATATAAGAGAAAGAAACCTAAAAAACATCTATCACTGTCACTGGTTTTTAATGAGCTTAGTAATTAGCGCAGCATCAAGCCTAAACATTTATAAATCCCACACATCTGCCATTCTTAAACCACACGCTGTGTAACATAGTCTTTTTTTTTTTTAGTTTGACAAAAAAGAATAAAATATATAATTGGAAATACAGCTTGGAAGTATTTGTTATTTTCAAATTTCTCAGATTTTGACACCAATAGCCTTTGAATATTTGCATAATCACAGTTTCTACTGATTGCATAGTTGAATCAGAATTGTTAAAGGAGCGCCAAACACACTTTATCACTCTTTCCAAAGCACTCAAATAGAAACATTACCTAAATGGCTGGCAAGCTGTGGCTGTTAGCCGAATGCTAATACATGTCAGAAAATGGGGCGAAAATTTATGACACGCCATCTGTTCTCCAGCATGCAGCTCAATGTGTACTTCCAATGTTAGCTCTAGTAAAGACCTCACCATTCAAACTCACTAATCACTTCTCCTAACAAGAATTAGCTCTTGGTTCAGTCCGCCCAATAATGTGTTCAACTTCTTTCCTCGATGGGATTAAAGTACCATTAATTCTCTCCTAGATGTCTATGAATAATCCCCTCCTGGATACAACATTATTTTGTAATTAAAAAACAACCTGCATTATCATATTTTGCTCATTATAGAAGTAGTTATTATTTCAGGTTTTCTCAAAGCGATGCATCATTGTCATTGAAGATGAAGTCATTTTTCAAAGACTAAGTTGTTTATAATTTGTGCTAATATTTGTGGCAGAGGGTGGAACTGAATAATTTAATTATAAATATGGTTGCTTCTGAAATATGTGGATTTTTTTTAACACATATTTGGGAAAATATAGGCTATTTCACCAATATTGCATTTTTGCCAAAATTTTCAAATTGGTAATTTGTATATAATAATTTCAATTCTAAACTGATTATTTTCAATAGAAATTATATATATATAATATTTATTATTATTATATATGCATACACACATTTAAATCTATTATTTAGGATAGAAATTATAGAATATTATATATAAATGATTATATAAAATGTATTATTATTATTATTTATTATTATTATTCCTAGTTTAAGTAACAAACTGTACGATACAGTGATTTTTTTAAACTCTGACTTCTCTCTATTTTCAGTGTGGCATTTGGCTTGGCGTTTGCTTTTGCAGAGAGGAAAAAAATGGTAAAGGTTATTGAGAATTCCATCCAATCCATCTGTCCAAACAAGTTTATTTTTGCATTTGTCTTTTTCGGATCCCCCCAGGTCTAATGATGTCTAATCCTGTCTGATGAAGCGCTAAAGATTTCCCATATCCTAAAACAGTAAAAACCTAATTGTCGGGCCATGGTCTAATTTAGTGTTCAGTGTTTTATATGGCCGGCATCTTTAGCCCTTTTCCATGGTCTCTAAAGAGGCGTACGTTATGATCCCGCTGTCAGTAAAATCAATCCTTATCAATTTTAAAGTTCAAATTTTGATTTCATGACTTTCTGGGGACCAGCCTAGGCTGAAAATGGCTATTTCAGCCTCGTTTTTCTGTACTCCATCTGCCTATGTATTGATTGTCCCTTTTTCTTTTTGTGATGTGAAGAGGGAGAGAGAGAAACGACTGACACTAGTTGAAGAGTTAGTTGAGTTAAATAATGGTAATTATAGGCTCAGTCTGTATGTAACATCAGCTAATCCCACTCAAGTCCCCTCTAAAGTACTTGTTCGCTTAAGCTACTGTCACTGAATTAGATAACAACATATCAAGTGCCATATTTTATGTGCGAACAGATGCAGGTTTAATGTGAAAACACATAAAAATTGAGCAGATCTCAGTCAATCCTTAATAAGGACTGAGTCTTTTTATTTCTGTCTTTATGCCTCTGCTAGCAAGTGTGGAAGCAAAGTTATTACATTTTTCTTGGCAACCTAGAGTGGTACAAACATTGCAGTGCTGGATAGAGGGCCTGAGGATATGGGTCCAACAGTAAACTAATGCTTCTGTGATAACTGCCCACTAAGTGGGTGGGACAAAGATGCCATGACCCTGCTGGCCTTACTACCAGTCCCTGCTAACAGCTTTGGCCCAGAGGTCAGCCCAATTTCCCCACTGCTGAGTACTCATTACACACACGGCCTGTGATAAATGCCCATAGCTGCACGTGGCTGCGTTGTCACTGCACTGGTCGCTGGGGAGGCTGCTCGAGACGGATAGTCTGAGAGTCTCAGAAGGAGCGGTTACTAAGCAACCCTTACATGAGCCTCCCTCTCACTGCATCCTCTTTCCTCCAACTCTTTCTTACTTTTTCTCTTTTAACTTACTCTCATTCCGTTTTTCCCTCACACTCTCTGAGATGTTATTGCAGATCTTTTTCTCTCACACTGAGGAAGAAAGGATATGGTGATGTGTATTAACGAAAACACTTTCTTGCTTTGTTCCAAAACCTAGTGAACTGCCTACATAGTGTGTATTGTGAGGCATCATAGGTGCACTGCTATTTCAAAAGGTAGGCATGTTGACTACCCCTGTGAAAAAAGCGTGCTTAATTATATTAGATGTAAACTTAGTGTACTTCAAATCTTAAAATAATATATATATATATATATATATAAAAAAATAAAACAGTACTTGCAGATAATATAATATTAATGAATATAATATTAATGAAACTAGGGCTAGTCAAGTGTGTCACGAAGTGCACTTATTAAATGTCAAATTAAAATGTTTTTTAAAGTACATTTTAAATCTTTTATGTTTTAAATTGAATTATCTTTTGTCATGCTTTAAAGAATTACATTGATATATTGACTAACATACATGTAAAGTACTTGATTATAATTTTAACTGTTATTTGATATTCCATTTAAAGTTGATATTTGAGCTTCAACATTATAAATTTGTAATTACAAATATATTGAAATATTGACATATAAGTTTCAGTAGAAATTACATTAAAGCATATTTTAGTTTACCATAAATGCTCTCAATATACCTAATTATATTTCAAAGACAAAGTAGAAATTAAGAAATTACATATAAAGATACATATAATATTATAAACAAAACACTCTAAAGTTCAGCTAAATGCATGTAATATATTTAAATTTACATTTAATTTCCATTAACATGCAATTACGTCTCCTCAGACATTACATTCAGTTTTTACTTCCGTAATAATTACTCTAAAGTGTACTACTTTTATTCACAAGAATGCTGTGATGATAGTTTTAGCATATGTCTAAATCAATATTACAGTAAAAGCATTTCCAGACAAAAAGTGGGAAAACAAAACCCAAAATGGTGGACGAAGCAAGATAAAAGTTAGTTATAAATAAACAAAATATTTATATATCAGTGTTTTTAAAATAAATATTTCATTTCATCCTGAGAAGTTTTTTTTTTTAATTCTTAGTGATATGTATTTATATGCTTTTTAGAGTATTGTGCTTTTAGCTTAGCCAAAACCAAACTCTGTTAAATCAATTGCAAACCGAGTCCCCTACATTATTTGTGCAGTATATGGACTGTTCCAATTCCAAATCAGTAATTTAAAGAAATGAAGTAATGAAATCAGTAATGAAGTTCCATGACTTAGTAAGCTGTCCTCTTGGTTCGCAAAACAGAGCTGATATCTTTGTCTTTTGTGTCTCAACCACATATTTACTAAGACTATAGTAATGAAAATACTATAAACTAAACAAAATGCAGTAAAGTTGTAAGAGCGATTTTCTTTAAAGAGACACTAAGAGACCTTCACATCACATCAAAAACCTTTGAAAGTCTTTGTTTGACTTAAAGGGCGATTATCTTGTGTGTGGTTCATTTATGTAGTGATTTTGGTGTACCAAGAATTTCCAGTGATGGACACAAGTGGATTACTGTTTACCGCTACTTAAATCAGACTTTGGAATTGTTTTTCCAACCATCTGTGTTTAAACGGACACAAACGCACACACAACCGCTGCCCTTAGGATCAGTGTGTAGATGTATTTTGTGTTAACATAATTATCTCAGGGCCTCAAATCCATTTGCAGTCATGGGATTCAGAAACCAAAAAAGACAATATAAAGAGTCCCCAGGGCTGTCTGTGGCTGTGTGTTTATCTTAGGGATGAACTGACGGTAATTCATTGAGTGGCAGCAGAGGGCGTTCTCCTGCCTGGTGCCAGGCATTCTGAGCCCTGTTCTACTGCCACCTGTGCCACCCTTTAGATATTAAATATAGGGAAGACCAAGCTTAATTGTCACACTTTTTACTTCAGTAAATATTTATTAGGTTAAGTTTATTTTTGAAACTCAATTTTTGTGTAGACACAAACCCTAAAGCAGCGGTTCTCAACCTTTTTGACTCAAAGGCCCCCTGTTGTTGGCATTTCCTGTATTTCTGCTGTAATTGTTTAAAAAAAATATATTTACAGAAACTGTGAATATTGAACCATGATTCATTGTGTGATTCCAGAAGTTTCAAAAACTGTATATTTTTCAATAAAACTATTGTTATTGAGGAACAATAACATTTTGATTTTGTGTTTTTAGCATTTTAATTTAGATTAGAGTTAGATTGTTTTATCATAATTGTATTTTATTTATTAATTTAAATACTTGTAAGTTATCCTGCTGCCCCCTAGTGGGCCCTGGCCTCCTGGTTGAGAACCACAAGTCTTGGCTATTTCCACTGTTACGGTCCAGGAAAAAAAATATTTAATAAATACTAATAACTAATAAATATTAAAAATGTAAGTTCACTTATCAAGAAAAAAAAAGCAAAATAAGCAATTTGATGCTTTTGAATTTTATATTCTCCATTTATGCTTTTCCATTAATTATTTTCTGCCTAATATGCTGTTTTTTTCCATCTCAAAAAGCTCCTGTTGAGGTTGTCACAGTACATGGGAGCTAAGTTTAAGCATTAAATATGGAAGAAAAAAATCACAGAAAAGGCATCTTTCAGAAGTATCAAACCGTTGTTATATTTTTAAAATTAATTTTATACTACTATAAAGTGAAAACGTATGAAACACATTTGTCAGTGAAAACAGCTTATCTCATGTTCACCTTTTGGTTAAATCTGATTATATGCCTGTGTGGTTATATTATGTTTATTAGTTTATACAACAGGTATGATGACATTGGTATTTTAGTTTGAACAATTATTCAGATAAAAATGTTTGAAACCAACATACAAAACCACTACTAGAGAAAACTTGGTCACTTCTCACCATTAAATGCTAATTTTGCCTCAATAAATTCCAAATTTGCTGCTTATTAATAGTTAGTAAGGTAGTTAAGTTTAGGTATTGAGTAGGATTATGGCTGTAGAATATGGTCATGCAGAATATGTGCTTCTAATAAACAGCCATATGTTACTAGTCATGCTAATAAGCAGCTAGTTAATAATGAGAATTGATCCCTATATTAAAGTGTTACCGGAAACTCATTTAACCAATTGAACTTTTGATTTGAAACAAGATATTGCTCTGCATGACAACCTGCCCCAATCTCTCCTATATATCACTTTCTCCCCTCAATATTCCAAATAAAAACCCATAATGGCAGCTGTAGTGCACTAGGCTCAACGACTAACCATCCAATCAGTTCCCTGCTTTAGCTCTTGCCAATGCATTGCGGTGATTGAGCAGCTCAGTAGGGCATAATGCCAGGCTTAACTCTCCACTGCAGCAGACACAGCCCTAAACAGCTGGCATACAGCACCTCAGTGGGCCATTACTGCAGCGAACATGATGATAATATAGGTGCAGTGCATTGTAGCTTATTTTCTGCATAAAAGTACAGCACGTAAGAACAGAATATAATCACTGACATTGTTTACCGCTGTGCCAGACGCTTTGTAGTTATGAACATCAGCGTGAGTGTGTGTGTTATGTGTACGAGAGCGGGATCCTCTGAAGGCAGATCACAGGCAGTTTGGAGAGAGGAGAGAATAGGTGCTAAAACACCGTCTAACAGACCTCCCTTTCATTCCTGAAGAAACAAACACATCTTGCATGTGTACTGAAGATGCCACAGTGTGCACTCAAAGCCTTTGAACGTGTCCATCTGGGTGTTTAAATGAGTCTGAATGACATTATTTGTTGCTGTAAGAGCCTTAATGTTTGGATACATACGCATTACAGTTGACTTAGTGGTAGAGAAAAGTCTGAATAGATGTTGGTTTTTGAAAAATAAATGTGTTGGAAACGTTTTCTCAATGTTGCATACAAGAGTCATTTACGAATCAAAATGACTAAAATTGAATGCAGCTCTGCCAGCGCTATCCTGAGACTGACAGAAGACATAGAACTTCTCTATTTACGCAGAGCACAGGAACGTACATGCAACTCAATGTAAAGAGAAACAGATTGCCGGTGAGGTATCATGGAGTCTGCCAACCCGTTCATGATGTATTGAGATTCACTCTGACACTAATTACCTTAAATTAACAGTAGAGTTTGGTGTGACAGTTCAGGTAACTATTTTTCTATCAGTTTCAGATGAATGGGTTGGGGGAGTTGCTTGAAGGATGCTGTTGACAATTGGATTCTCAACGTATCTGCTGCAATCAATTTTTTCCCTCCTCCCCTCTTTCCCCTCGCCCTCCCCTGTTTCTCTCCTCTCCCCCTGTCTCCATCTGTGATGTGAGGGGGGCATCAACACAACCACGGCAATTAAGATGTTATGAGTGTATGTGTGTGTGACACCACGGATATTGTCTTAAAATATCACTAGGTCTCAGATGAACATGCAACATGACTACACTTGCTCATGTATAGAGATTGTTCATGTTTTGTCAATGCACTGCATATAAGATAATGGCTATGTCAGGAAATAAAGATTTGTTTCCAAGTGGAGTACAAAAACAATTTCAAATGTTTAGTGGGAGAGACACATTGAACACACTGAAAGAACCCTATGAAATTGCTTGATAAACTGTTTTGTTCCCTATGTTGATGTATTTTCTATTAAAACAAGGACATTTTGAAGAGTTTTTTTTTACTTTTTAGTTATAAGCATAAACAGATCTCCTACTTGATAGTCAGTTGCATGTGTATCAGTGGGAGGAGCATTCTAATTCTAGAGAGCATTTGATTGGACAAAAATCTGTGCAGGATGAGTCAATACATTTGGCCTGCTTTGCCTGATGTGTAAATCTGCATAATGTTATATATTGTTATATATATTTCTGAAAAGCTAACACATGGATTAAAACGCCTTTTTTTTTTAAAAGGGACTTTAAGGTGCATATTGCTACACAACTGAAAGCATTAAATTGATCAAAAATTACAAATTTAGTTATTGTAAAAGCCTTTACTATTTAAAATAAATGCTATTCAAAGAATCCAGAAAAATATGTATCGCATTTCACACAAAAATATAAAGCAGAATAACTGATCATAAGAAATGTTTCTTAAGCACATCAGCATATTAGAATGGTTTCTGAAGACTGGAGTAAAATTCAGCTTTGCTATCACAGGAATAAATTACATTTTAAAATGTTTTAAAAAAGAAAAAATAGAACACAAACTAAAACAGTTATTTAAAATGTAAAATTATTTCATAATATTACTGATTGATTTTACTGTATTTTTCATCAAATAAATGCAGCCTTGGTGAGTATAAGTGACTTCTTTAAAAAATATAAAAAAATCTTTCCAATCCCAAACGTTTGAATGATAGTGTATCTATTTGTTTACATATATTATATTATATTATATATTTCTAACCCTACCCAATACCATCCTACTGAATGTCTCTCAGTTCCCCTCAGTCTATTTAGCTGGTGTACTGGAGTAGATTATGTGCTCCAGCATCTCTAAAGAGATCTTAGGGAGGATTTGTGGCTTGGTGGAAAGGACCAAGAAAAATGTTTTCTGATCAATTATTCACCATCTCACAATACCTTTCAGGCAGAGCATTGCATCTGTGGCAGCTCGGCATTACACCTTCATCTCTCTCTCTCAACTACCCCAGGCCTCCCTCTTCCACCCCAGAGAGCAGCCCAGCTAACAGCCAAGATGCTGTGGATAATGGTGGCAATTAATAACATGCCATAATCCAGCACTGGACTAGCAGGGGGTGGAGCGATTGAATGTGCATGTGTTTTTGTGTGCGGCCGTGTATGTGTGTGTGTGAAATCTGAGGGATGCAGGTGTTGTGTGCTTTTAGAGTTGTGCATTGCATTTCAGAGCTCTGTGTTTTGTGCCAAGCCACAGTTCAGCTCGCACCACACTGGCACATAGCTGAGTGCAGGCAGAGGAGCGCTTGCCGCTGCGCAAGTTCACCGACACAGCTAGTCTATTGTGCCTGGCTGAGTGTAGAGTGTAAACTGCGTCACACAGGTGTGAGGCTGTGCTAACCTTGAGCGCAACAACAACCGGCAGCATGGTGTTAACGTTTTCTGGTTGATATCTTGAAAGGAGGGTGCCGTAAGAGACATATAACTTGTTTGTGTCTTTTAGCAAACTCATGCCACATAAGAACATACTAACAGTTATTTCACAAACTGAGGCACTGTTTCAAAGCTATTACCATCTGGAATGGAAATATGTGAATACCTTGACCCTGATTTTGTCTTTTGTCTAGAAAAGAAAGGATTTGTTCATCCAAAATGAAAATTCTGTTATTACGTTCTTACTCTTGTGTTCTAGTCCTCAAATTATTCATGTTGTTTCCTATGCAGTTGTAATGAATTGGGTCCTCAACCTTCCAAAAAACACAAAAACACCATAAAAGTTTAATAAAAGTGATCCATATGACTTCTATACTTTATTTCAAGTCTTCTGAACCCATATCATAGTTTTGTGGGAGGAACATTGAAATATAAAATCTTAATATCCAGAGTGTCTTAATGATAGAAGAAGTTTAGAGATTTGTGATTCATGAATGAATCATTGTTTTAAGTTGAATCTTTTTAATGAATTGTTTGATCCAGTTGACAAAACCAACCCAGCAGGCACCGGACGTCAATATACAGTCAGGTTGACGATGGACCCCATTTTGGTTGAGAATGAAAATCAGGTTGACCGTAAGTATTTGATGTCGGCTTAATGTTGGATTTTGGTTACTTGACAACACAACCTAAAAACAACAAAATATCAACGTCAGTATTAGACATCAAATTAACATTGACATTATAGACGTTGAACTGACATTGAAGTTTGGTCACCTGATGTCGCAACTGAAATTTAACCAAATATCAACGTCTTATGACATTGTGTGCCTACTGTAAATCTGAATTATTAATTCATGAATTGGACTGGTCTGGTTCTTGAGTTCAACTCGCTTCGAATCAGTAATCGGAGTGGTTAATAGCTTGTTGGAGAGCAAGATCAGTGAATAGCAACTTCAATTTAGTAACTTAGTAAGTTTTCCATCCAGAAGGCTTGGAATATAACATGAGTATATGCTTTTTGTTCCCGTTCAATTTGGATTGAAAAGAGCAACCAGTACAATTTCTCCTAAAGTCCTCCTATTTTGTTGACTCAGAAAAAATGTACAAAAGCTGTCACTGGGGCTGTAGTCTTTCAAAAGGAGCACCTTTGTACCTATTTTTGTACACCTTTGTACCTATTTACCCCTAAAAGGTGCATATTAGTACCTAAAATGTACTTAAATGGTACATGTTAGTACCTTATGAAAGGGTACAGCCACAGTGATGGCTTCTGTTCCACAGAAGAAAGTTATACTGATTTGGAATGACATGAGTAAATGATGACAATGTTCATTTTTGCATGAATTATTCCTTTGCGGTTTGTGTCGGTGAGACATTTATAAATATTCCTGGGAATTGAAATGCAACCCTTTAAGACTGCACAAGTTTATTAACGTCCTCTGTGGGAGTGTGCAACGTGTTTATGAGTTTTAGTGTGAATGTGTGCACAGTCAGCCTTGATGCTTGTTAAAACACTTCCCCCTGTGTTCGTGCTCATAAAAAAAGTTGAGCTCACGGTAAGTGTGGGAAACTGTTAACTCGCTTTCGTCTTAGTCCTCCCTCTTTTGTCTATTCCGCTGCTGTCTTTTTCACCACTGAAGCTTCCAGAAGAAGGTGCTCTCTCACAGTCACTACGGATTCCTAGACTTGTGTCTGTATGCATTGGAACACGTTGATTTAGTCAGCGTTTGCAGGCAGCCAGACACCCCGGGCCTGGAAAAGCAGGCAAAGTTTACAAACCTCTCGCCATTTGTACACTCCTATTACCCACGATGGTCAGCGCATTAGTAACTGTCAGTGGGCCCAGCCCTAACGCACTGCTCTCATTTGACCCAATTCATTTCAGTGGGTGTGTCCGGCTGGCATTGATATATGCCCCACAGGATTTTCCTGATGTATAATCCCTCAGTTCTTTGCTTACCAGGGTTCTCTTACCTTCAGGCGGGGCCAAGGCCTGACGCTGGGGGTGATGAGATTCAAGTTTGGTTTAGTTTAAGTGTGGGGAAGGGGGAAAGGGCAGGGGACATTCTGGTGTTATGCTAATGTTATGTATGCGTGGGATTAAATGCAAACATGCTCACGGACATGATTAATTTGTGACAAATGGCTAAATCTTATACTTTGCGGTGTTCATTTTGACTGCAAGGAATTGTTTTGTTTCCTTGAAGATAATGGATTTCCTATTGGTACTTTTTTGGTTATGAATATTCCCATTCATATTCTGATCATTCCATGATTATATAAAAATAAATTTAAATTTAATTTAATAAATATATAATTTATTGGCTGTCATCTCAAATATTCTCAAAATGACACACAGAAGTGATATTTAGAAAAACAAACAAAAAAACAGTTATTGGAGTACAAGAAAATACTATTCTACTATTTTTACTTCAAAATTTCACATTTAATTTGGTGTGTACATACCAATTCTTTGTAATTAATTGTGAAATTTACAAGCAATTCCTGAGTGAAAATTGTTTCCACACCAAGATTTTTTTCAGTGTATAAACATTATCAAAATTTGATTGTAATAGTAATGCTTTACAATATGGCTCAATACATTAATCAGTTAATACATTAAGTATTATGAACTTACAATTAACAATGTTTTAACAATTAACAATGCAAGATTTACCAGTGAGACGTAATTGCTGTAGGTGACGTTACAGACGCTGGAGACTTGGCGGAAAAACTACTGAATGAACAACGAGGACAGCGAGGAAATTTAGAAAAACTCTTCAAATACATCGAATGGTGCTTCTCGTTTTAGTTCATGAAGAAAACTTAAATGCTTGTTCTCCAGCCAAAAGCGAGACGCCGTCTTCCAAAAAGAAAGTCGCCCAGCAGACTTGCACTGAAAAACATCGCCGACGGGTAAAAGTTACCGACATCCTGGAGTCAATCGACACGCGGTTTGTCCAGCTTCGACGCGAGGTTGTCCATGGTCGAGATCCGCTACGTAAGAAATTAAAACCTGAGGAATTCATGGAATCGCCAGCAGAAGGTGGAAAATACACTCGCTGCTGAAACGCATCACTACGGGACTCGTCAAATCTCTTACTGAAAATATGACCCTCTAAGTGAAGAAAATAAAAAATATAAAGAGACTGTCATCGATCTCCAGGCCCGTAGCATGAGAAGATAACCTGGTGTTTCAGCATCCGGTAATCTGCGAGAGGACTCTGTAGAAGCTACGGTAAAAACTTTATCAAGACGTACCTGAAGCTTCCGGGAAGACACCCGTGAAAAACATCTGCTTCGAAAGAGTCCATCGGTGGGCGAAGAAACCTGGAGCCCCCGAGGCCGCGTCCCTTTTTGTGCCAAATTCGGATACTTCAAGCAGAAAGAGCAGGTGAAGAGTCACGGCAGGGAGCTGAAAGGAACAGACTTCGGCGTAAACGACCAGTTCCCCCAAAGAAATCCTGGAGCGACGCAAAATCTTTCCAATCCGACGCAGTCTCATCCAAAAGGGCTCCGAGCTGTCATCGCAGTGGACCGGCTCTACGTGACGGACAGCTCTACCGCACCTCCGTACCACTCCGTGGTTTATATAACACCACTCCAGATAAGAATGAAACCGTTATAATATTATCCTTTTTCTTTTCTCTTTCTCTCTCTTCCTCTCTTTCAATATGTCATCTTTCGAAAAATTTATATACATTTCGAAAATATAATACATATATACACACCATAATCATTAATCCTCTCCGCATCAATAAATGATCGTTGCAACAGTTTTCGTTTCGTCAGCAAGTTTTTACAATTTTCATCCCATCTATGCTTGTTCATTTCTGTCAAACTTTTTATTTCCACTTTCAATCCCACACATTTTGTACACATCTTCTCAATACCACACACACACTCACCGCACACACTCACTTACAATTACATCACAAACATCACTACGCACACATCTACACGGCACACACCATGAAATATACACTCAGCATACGCAACCGCCGCTCATACTTCTTCACGCGCATCACTACGCAGCAGCGCGCCAACAAGCAGCATTAGCTACACACACATCTTTGGATGTGTCACAATACAGGTTTGTCACATAGGACAACATATGCATTAATGGAGCTGGCTCCAAGGAAAAAAAGTTAAAATATTTTAGCCAGCTTAAAAACTACAAGCAGACGTTGTTTTATTACAAGAGACTCATAGACCTGCCACAGTACAGATCAACTTTAAACAACTGAGTTTCCTAATGTGTTCTCAGCTGCTATAACTCTAGCAATGGGGGTATAGCAATTTTTAATACATAAAAATGTTAATTTCACAGTACTCAACACAGTTATAGATCCAGAAGGTAGATTTCTAATCATTAAATTATCTATATTTGACAAAAAGTTATGTATTGTTAGTATATATGGTCCAAATTTGATGATCCCTCTTTCTTTCATGTTTTTTACCGCACTTCTGAACAACTAGATTGTGCACTTTAATTGGGGGGAGACCTCAACTTGGACTAAATAAAGAAATTGGACAGGCTAAGTACAGCTGGAACTCAGCGCAATTGGATCCACAATAGTTAAACAGTACATAAGCATAGTATATTTTGCGAGTGCAGAGCGACTATGGACTTTGCGATGCATGGCGTTCTCTCTCCACACCAACAGTGAATTTACTTTCTTCTCACATGTCCATCACTCTTACTCTCGTCTGGATTTTTTCCTAGTCAGCAGCTCACTGCTGAGTGACATTTCAGAGACACAGAGATACACACTATAGCTGTCAGCGATCATGCTGCTGTTTCTTTAACTCTAGTAAATAAGAAGACCACTCCACCAAGTAATAACTGGAGATTCAATACATCTTGCTTAAAGACGACGATTTTATTAAAAATTTAAAGAAGAGTGGGCTTTATATTTAGACTATAATGACTGCCTGGAACATCAGCATCTGTTTCTCTGGGAAGCAGGCAAAGCTGTGATGAGAGGTAGAATAATCTCATTCTCATCGCATAAAAAGAAAAGAGAAAATAAATGTATTCAGGAATTAGAAGAAAAACATAAAAACTTTAGAGAATCCTACGTATCCTCCCAGGAACAGGAAATGCTGAAAAAAAATGTAAAGCAAAACTAGAATTAAATGAATATTATATTAATAAAAAAAACTAAATTCTTAGCACAAAGACTTCGCTGGCAAGAATTTGAATATGGTAACAAATCAGGTAATTCTTAGCGAACCAGTTAAAAAATAAATAAAGAAAAAACAACGATATGTCTGTTAAAGATTTAATGGGGAACAGTATATGACCCTGAAAGAATAAACAACACTTTCAGAGATTTTACGAATCTTTATAATCTCCACACAGATATAACCCATCTAAAGACGAAGTTGACCAATTCTTGACAATATAACTCTTCCGAAATTAACAGACAATCAAGCGATGGCAATTGGATTTCCCACTGACATCAGATGAACTTCAGAAGCTTTGACAGTGTATGCCAAAAAAAAGGCTCCAGTCCAGATGGCTTTCCAGCAGAATCTATAAAGAATTCTGGGCTATTCTGGCACCAACATTCTACAGAATGTTGCAGGAAACCAAAGAAAAATGGCAGGAACTTCACCAAATATGAATTCTGCCAACATTAGTCTCTTACTAAAACCAGGCAAAGACCCTGTATTGCCTACTAGCTATCGTCCAATATCCCTTATTAATGTGGACACTAAAAATAATCTGCAAAGCTATCTCAAAAAAGATAGAGAAGATACCCCTCTCATAATTCATTACGACCAAACTGTTTCATAAAAGGCAGGCACTCCTCAACAAATACTCGTAGGTTACTTAACTTGATAGACTATTCATGCAATAGAACCTTCAAATTACAATATTGTCTCTAGATGCAGAAAAAGCTTTTTGAATAGTTAACTGGAATTTTCTATTTGCAACTTTACACAAATTGGTTTTGGAAACTCTTTCATAACTGGTTAAAAATATATATAAATCTCCAACAGCATGTGTCAGGACAAATGCCAACGTCCTCTACTTCTGTCTGAAGAGGGGCACCAGTCAGGGATGCCCCTTAAGAGCCTCCCCCTCTTTGCACATTTTTACAAACCACTAGCAATTACTAGCAGCAGCAATTAGACAGGCAACAGTGATTAAAGGCATTAAATGCAGAATGTAGAACATAAAGTTAGTCTTTACGCAGATGATGTGTTACTTTTTCTTCAACATATTCAAACACACTCTCTCTGAGGTAATTACATTAATAAAACTCTTCTCAAGAGTCTCAGATATTCAATAAACTGGTTAAAATCAACAGTTCTTCCAATTAATTGTTCCTTCCAAATTCTTCCACTCCATTGCAATCTGGAATATTAATATTTAGGTATTAATGTTTCTCCTAAGCTGGCAGATTTGATTAAATAAAACCACATCCCACTTTTTAAAAGAGGTAGAAGATGATCTAACCAGATGGAGGTCTCTACCCATATCACTCATGGAAGAGTCACCTCAATAAAAAATGATGTTTTGCCAAGAATTAATTATGTTATTTGCAATGATCCCGAGTAAACCACCACCTGACTGGTTTAGATCTTTTGGACTCCTCTATCTCTAATTCCTTTGGAAAGGTAAACCCCGCGTATAGCTTAAAAACGCTGCAAAAGACCAAGGATAAAGGAGGACTAGATCTACCTAACTTTTACCACTATTTCTTAGCCAAATAGGCTCAAACACATTTCAGGTTTAAACACACCCTCTTAGATGAGCCTTGGCTAATGTAGAACAGCATTATGCAATATAATAGAGATTTCGGATCTGCCATTCATTAGCCGATCAGTAAACGACACGTGCTTAAAAAGCTCATCAGTATCAGCTCTCTCTGACAGCATGGTGGGAGTTTCTAAAAATGACGGAGTCTTCACTAATCCCATGCAAAACGTACCCCTATCTGAACAATCCTGACATATTGCTAACAACAATATGATAAACTTCACAGATTGGAGTTGTAAAGGTATTAAATACCTGGAACATATATTCAAAGGGACAGACTTTATTCCTTGACAAATTAAATAAAACAATATGGGATTAATAAGAACAGATTTTTAGAATATCAACAAATAATCTATTGTAAAAGGAAATTTTAAGTCTAACATATCATTTTACAAATCCACCAAGTGTGTCAGATTTTCTTAATCTCAAAACCCCAAATTAATGTCTAAAATATACAGGCACTTTCCAATATATAATGATCAGTATCACTTCCCTATTGCAAAAAATGGAAGCAGAAGATCAGTACGCTGGACCCATAATTTGGTCCATAATTTCTGGTCTCAGATATGTTTAAAAAACCTTTGAACTGATTAGAAATCCTGGATTACAATTAATACAATACAAAATCTGCTAGAGTGCACTACACAGGTCATCGGATGTTCAGGATGGGTTTTACAGCTTCTAACAACTGCTCACACTGTAAAGGCATTACCCTGACAATTACATCCACGCTCTATGTTCTGTCCACCTGTTCAGAGGTACTGGTACAGGATTTGTGAAGACTTATCAAAGTGTCTAAAGCTCAATTCCAGCCTCTCCTTTAGTCTGCTTGTTGGTGCGACCTAGATGGTGTCACTACAGAAGAGAACAACAATCCACATGGCTTCACTGCCCTATGCATTGCTAAGAAGACTGTCCTCATGAACTGAAAATAAAATAATCTTAATATCAACCAATATAGAATTATTTGTGGGATTATATTAGCCTTGAAAGCTTCTCTGCTGACACATTAGATCAATCTCTCTGGGCTCCTTTGATCAGCTCCATCACCTAGTGTGGTGGGGTCCCCGATTCGGTCCGGCTGTGGTTTTGTTTGTTGGCGGGGTGGGCAATATGGGCCTGGGCATCTGGGGGTTCCCTTGGGGGATGGTTTTCTTGGGGGTTTGGCGCTGGGGCTGCGGCCTTTGCCTGGATGGGGTATTGGTGACTCTTAGAGCTGTTTCTCTCGCGGCATGCGCTGCTGGGATGCTTGTGCCGGCGGACGTAGGTTGCCAGCTGGGCGGCCGCACTGTTCGGGTTGGTCCGGGGGTTTTGGGATTGGGGACCTCCTCTGGCTCTGCCCCCGGCTTGGGGTCACGGCTGGGCCTGGGGGCTTGGTCCCTGGTGGGTGCCGCGGAGCATGGCATTGTGTGCATGCGCTTGGGCCCGGCTCTGTGTGTGGGGGTCTTCGATGCATCGGTGCCACGCCGCGTGGGGGGGGTCCCAATAGAGCGGGGTAAACGGGCTTTAACCTGGGGTCTTATGTCTTATGTATGTATTTTGGGAAGTGACTGGATGATGGGTGGGGTAGTTTTTCCTCTGCTGGTTGTGGCGGCCCGCCCCCTGGCTGCCATGGCGCGTTCCTGGGCCTGGGCCCGCCCCTGGCATTTTGGGTACACGGGTATGGGGTCAGCAGGGAGCTGGCATCGAGGAGGGGTTTGTGCGGAGGACAGGGGGTGGTAGGTTGGCATCCCCCTGAAGTGGGGTTCCCCTCATCCTAAGGCTTCATTCTCCTCCGCGTCCATCACAACACACTAAATAGGGGTTTGGAGTCGCATGGGGGAGATGCGTGAGCGGGGAGTGTTACTCCTCCTCTCCTGTGGCCGCCCTGCATCTCAATTACACATTACAGCTTAGACATTCTCATTACTTACTGTCACATGACACATACATATAGGGCCTTGGGGTGGGCACACTGAATGGCATCCGGAGGGGGGGACTGTTCATCAGCCTTCCCTCTGGTGCAGTGCCCACTTCTCAATTTTAAGTTGCACATAGACATTGAGGGCTCTAGGGAGGAACGACTGACACAACTTGTGGAGGGTGCCCCTCCCCTGTTTTTAAAAGCACCCCTTTTTTAAAGCACCTTAGAAACAAACACAACACCAACACTACATTTTAGCGTGGTGAAAGCATGGGTCGTTTTTTTTTTTTTTTTTTTCACACCCCTGTTCCTGTTCTCTGTCTGGCCGGGGCTGTGAGGATGAGCTGGCCCGCCCGGTCGGGTCTGGGCTGTTGATTTTCTCTGCTGCTGCGGGGACCGGGTGGTCTTCCTGTCCCACGCCGGAGCGAAGGGGTTCAGCTCCGGATAGGGGCGCTGGCTACCCCTCTGGGGTGGTGGTGCCTGGATCTAGGAGTATAGAGTGCATATGGGAGTGTGAGTGTGGGTACTGTGTCCATTTTGTGTGTCTACATGTGGGGCGAAGGTGTGAAATTTTGTTTGCGTGCATGAGGTGGGAACATATGCTTTGTATATGTCTGTTCGTCTACCTATGTGTCAGTCGGGCCTTAGACTCCGCCTCACTCATCATCTTAGTCGACCCCACCCCACCACCATGCCTCCGGTGGAGGATCCGCCGGCGTTGGTGATTTCTCGCGCCGGGGCAGGATGCTCGGGCGAGCGCTGCCCGCTCTCGGCGGTCGATTGGCGGGGCCTGGCCCTACTGGCCTTGCTGGGCCCCGTTTGTGGGGGTGGGCCTTTGGGTCTCCGGCCCAGGCCGGTCCGCCCTGGTTGGTCGGCTGCCGGTGGGAGCCCTGCGGCTTGCCGCCACGGCACCCTGGGCGCCTACACTGGGGCTGTCGAGGTCCCGCCTTCGGCTCTCCTCTGCCCTTTTTTGGGTGGAGGCCGCGGTTGTCCTGCGGTGGTTCTCCCCTGGGTCTCGTGCCTGGGGCCTCCCGGATGTTTGGGCGGGTCTGTTCCGTGCCTGCTTCATGCCTGCGGGATGGGGTGTTGTTCCCCCACAACTATTAAACATTTACATGGAGAACCTTATAACAAGCGCGCTCACAGCAACACACAGGTGTACACTCAAGCATTCACATTGGTGTAAAAAACAGGTGCTCACAGACACACATTGTCTTGATCTGCTGTTGCTTCAAACTTATTTTGTAATATTAGTTATGTGTGCTGCTCAATAACATTTAACATTTAGAATTTATTGTGATTTATACAGATGTTGGTTGTTGCTGCAGTCTCTTTGATGTTGTGTCTTCGGTTGTTTTTCTCTTTTTTGTCAGCAGTATTGAAGCAAATTGTCTGTTTTTTTTTGTTTTGTTTTTCCCCTCTCTCTCTCTATCCCCATTCTCCTTTTTCCCTCTCTCTCTCCCTCTTTGTTCTTTTTCTTTTCCACAAACCTTTTTTTTTTTTTTTTTTTTTTTTTTCCTATTTTCCTTCTCTTTCTCTTTCTCTCTCTTGTTTTCTCTGTCCCCTGGTCTTGTCTGTCACAGTGTGGTAAGTAAAGGGATATAAAAATTTAATTAATTAATTAATATAAAAAAACAATAAATAATAATATATAAATAAATATATATTAAAAAAAAAGAGAGAGAAAACAAAAAAAAGGCTGTGAATGATGATAGTTATAGCCATGCATATGTACTGTCATTTTATCTGTGCTACTGACAGCCAAAAAAAAAACAACAAAAAAAAACAATTAACAATGTTTTAGTCTTCATTAAATTAAATTATTTCTATAGTTACCAGTACATTTACATTGTATAATTTAACATTAGTTATGTTTTGACTGGAGATTAATTACGAATAAACTGCATTCATTTTCCTAGATTAATAAATGCTGTAAAAATATTATGATACTTGATGTATTAACTAAAGTTGACAAATTGAACCTTACTGTAAATTGTTAAAAATAAAACTGGTTTAATTAATCTTTTTAATGCTACATTATGCATATTCTGTCATTTTTCCTTTATTTTCATTAATGCTCTTTATTATTATTTTGCACTTAAAATTGCTACACATAGTCAGTGGTTATGTTTTCATTTGCAGGATATTAGATAATAACCAACTGAACATTAATGTGAAGTCTGGTTTACGGACTGGTTAAGCGGGGACCACACCACTATTCATGATTATGGGAAATCAAATCAGTTAGAAATTTTGAGATCTACTGTGATAGAGACATAGAAGAGCTCATCACACAGACTTCAAAGTTTATTTTATTATTCATAAATCGACAAATAGAGGAATGAAGGGCTTGGTGAAAGAATGATTGTTAAATGCACGTTCAAGGAAGGTGAGACCGTGAGCAGGTGGAGGGAACAGAGAGGAATCTAAATTGAAAGAGGGATGTAGAGATGGAGAAAATAGAGGTGCTGGAAGAGAGCAGGGTGAGGGCTTCGCTCTCGAGGTGATTGCCTCCCCTCGATATTGCTCCTCACCTTCAATGCTCCGCGGCCCAGGAGAAATTTCACCATGCATCCCAGGTCTTCCCAATGACACCTTTTCTCCCTCTCCCTGAAACATTTTCATCCCATCTCCCCTGCGTTTGTTATTCTTCTGGCGTGGTGGTGAAGAAGAGTGGAAGAAATGCATGAGATTTTCACCTTTTCATCCCCCTCCGCAGCTCGCCAACCTCAAAACGCTATCGGACCGCCGGCCCACCGGTCTCTATATTGCTCTGCATAGCTTGGCATAAATCACTCTGGCCCTAACTGCAAAGCACTCTTTTTCTCCATTGGACTCACAGATTTAGTGGCATTTCAAATAGATAAACACAAGCAACATCTATCAACACAACAAAAAAGGGGCCTTAATCAAAGGGCCCTGGTCCTTGGTCTGCAGTGTCTCCATTTACCTTGAGATAAATCCATTGGGGTGACCAGTGCTGCGGCGGGGGTCTGACAAATCACCCGCGTCAGGCTGCACTGTGCTAGAGCTTATTGGCCTTTCTCTAAGTGGTCTTACCCTTCACCGAAAAGGATGGTGCTTGTCAAGCAAGGCCAGATTAAAGCTAGACAAAAATAAATGATTTGTTATTAGAGAACACCCATTGTGAATCTCTAAAAAGGAAACAAATATGTATGAGAGCCAGATATTCCTGTGTGTGTGTGTATGTGTAGGAGAGCAGTGTACTGGAGGAAAAAGAGCCATGGAGATGAGGCAGAGGTGTGAGGTCAGTGATATCTGAACACGGGCACGGGGCAGGAGTTGGTGTATATATTAGAAACTGCATGTTACAGATAAATGGACCATTTAGGAGCATGTGATATTCTTATTTCGGCTGCAAAATGCAAGACTGGAAAATGTTCGCAGTGAATCAGATAAGAGCAGAGAGAAACTACATTGTAAAAATACAAAAAAATGAAATCTGTAGAAAAACAAAAAAGTCATTTTCTGCCAGGACATGCCCAACACAACAAAACGCATGCATATTTCAATATAAGGGTAAAACACCTGTTAAAAATCAACACAGAAAATTCCTTAACATTGACACACTACATTGGACCCTATTTTTATGATCATTCTCGGGGTGTAGAGTGTAGCGCTTTACATTAAAGTTACATTTTTTTTAGCATTATTTGTAGCAAGGTATCACGAACAACAGAATAAACAAACAATTTTACAGCATTAATTTACTAGTTAATTTATTAATACAATGTGGTTAAATTATTAATAAATGTGGTTAATTTATGTTTGTTCACAATAAAGCAATGTTAATTTCTAGCTTGAAATGCTAAAAATACATCAACAGAAGTTTAAATATTATATATAAATCTATTCAAGTACTTTGTTTATTGTTATTTTATGGTATTTGTGAGTTAATATCAGAGCAATACAGTGAAAGTTTTTTATTTATTTATTTGGGCTTTGTTTTACTTTCTTCTTGCTGAATATTTTACAATGATATAATACAAGGAAAATGCATAGACATATACAGTGAAGGGGAATGTTACATTATGAATAATGTAATATTAGAAGTAACATATTACATTATTCATTGTTTTAATGTAATTAAATAAATAATAATAAATAATTATGTTAACCTATTTATCTATTCATGTTTTTAATATTTATGTCATTATTTAATATTTAATATCATAATTTTTTAATATTATAAATATTACATAAATACATATTTAGTTATTTAACCTATTTATTTGTTTGTTTACTTACTTACTTTTAGCCAGCACATTATACTACAGCAAAACAGCATTTCATCTTTACAGAAAAATGACCCATTATTCCCAACACTGCAGTTATTTTAGATGAAGTCTAATTTACTAAAATACATAAACTTTGAGATATGCAGTAAGTATATATAATTATCAACCATTCTCTTCTTTTTTCACTTGACATGTATTTCTGCATGTAGTGTTCCTATTTTCTTCCATGCTACCTTCAAAAACTTCCAACAGTGCACCTGCACCCCTAACCCTCCTGTCCAACACCTTCATTTCTCATGTCCTCAAGTGCCACCATTCAGAATGCACCTGCAGACAGAATGCCTTTCAGCAGCTACCAGCTCATGATGAAGAATACCACATGCAGCTGACCCCACAGCTCATGCCCACCCTCAGCCTGGAGTAACATTAGTACAGTAGTGCGCTCAGCTTCTGGGGAGATGTTTGTGAGGGGCCTATGACAGGAGAAATAGGCGAACAGCACCGAAAGAGAGAGAGAGAAAGGACAGGTGAAAGAGTGAGGGCGAGAGATAGAGAGTGGGAGGGGGTGGGAAAAAGAGAGAGAGAACCTGTCAGGCTAATGGCCCCTCGAGATTGGCTGTCTCTCTCTTTTTTTCTAAAAGTAATCTCCACTAGCTCTAAGCAGGTGTACCAGGGCCTGCCACACCATAAATAAAATGGATTGGCAACTGAATAGGGAATCGCATATAAAGCAATAAAGCAATTTTCAATCACAGTCTGCTTGCCAGGCTTCACTCTCGGCCATTGTAGACTTTAGTCAGTCCCAAGGTTATGGAAACAGTTAGTGAGACATGGGGTGCTCAGACCCCTTCCCCACAAGTGCATACACAAACACACACACGCACGACGACATACTTCACAACAGGGAGGTATCGCAGTCATACCCACAGCACATAAAACTGACCTTGCCAGAGGTGCTGCCGCTGGCTCTGCTGCCAGAATGCATTGCCAGTTCCAGCAGCTGGGAAAGCTGGGAAACGATGCTGGGGAATATGTGATCCCAATATGTGATGCTGCTGCTTGCCATCTATTTATTTTTAGGGATACTGATATAGTCCAGAAGTCTACACATACCAGGTTAATGGCTTTTTGCAATACAAAAATGCAAAATTTCTCTGATGTATATGAATCGCATTTATAGAAGTTTTAGAATAGAAATAGTTTATAATATAAATTAATAGTAGAGACTGACAAGATACCCTGTAACCATATACAAGTAAATCCAATAGCCATTTTCTACTGAATAGCAAAGCCACACAGCTACTGAAATCTTTTTTGTACCTTTCACAGACTGACAACTACAATAATAATATAGGCCAATATGATATTGAGAAAGCCGCAGAAAGAATCAAAAGTCATCACATGTTGCCTATTTAGAGGTAAATGCTAATAAATCGAAGGTGCAAAGTGTCATACACACACACAAATAGAAAACAGCATCATGGTAACACACAAAATACAAAAATAGAATAAATATTATTAAAGTTAAATATAACTGATGCTAAAAACTTTTAAGAAGTGCAAGTATATCAACGAAATGGCATCAAGTGCAAGCTGTCACACAAGGAATTCTGAGTTTACGTTTTTTTCCCACTGTAAATCAAGACTTGTTCTTTTCAAACTGTACATTTAACAGTATTTTACTGTAAAATTACATGAAATGTAAGGTTAGATCTATTTTTTTCCCCCCTGTATATAGTAAGGGAACCCTTAACCACTTAACAGGATTTTACTACAGCATTTTTACAGTCTTGTACAGTTAAAATTACAATAATTTTTACAGTGTATAATGTTTGGAACAATAAACAACAACAACAACAACAATAATAATAATAATTATTATTATTATTATTGTTGTTGTTGTTGTTGTTACACTGTTAATAATAATAACATTTCTGCCCAAAATATGTGAATATTAGATAACAAAATATAGAAACTATTAGATTTAAATTAGATTTTCAACAATAACATTTAACAAGTTTGTTAGGTTTTAAATTATGAAGTCTTGATGGTATATGGTACATTGTGTATTAAACCTATTTTATTAGTTTTTAATGTATTTGAAGTATATATGTATTTATGGTGAAGAACAAGTAGTCAGACTGAATCTACAAGTAGGTGTGTCAAATATAAAGTATTTGATATTGTTAAACGGACAGGTTTTTTGGGCTGTGAGGTGAGGCTTTGCGGTGTGTAGGAGCCGTTCACAGGTCTAGCCCGCTGTGAGCCCAGCTGTGTTTTCTCTGAGTGTGCAGGTATGCGTGTTGTGTTCAGAGGCCAGACAGTGATAAAAGGCCCTGCTCCCAGGACCCCTGACTAACCCAGCTGTGACAAATAGTTTCCCTCGTACCCCTCTCATCATTGCTCTCAACCCTGGGCGTGAATTTCTTTGGCAAACAGCTCGATTGGATGGGCAAATGTTTAGCCAGCTTCGAAAGAGTGTTTGGTCAGAATATTTTTAAGTAAATGTTTGCACAGTTGTTTCGACTGTCTGTTTTAACTTTCCTTTGCGAGATTTTTTTTTTCTGTCAGTTGGATGAGTTTCTCACCTGACATTTCACCTGACTGATTTTCAGATATTTAGATGATATGTAAATCAAAGTTCAGTATATAAACAATATCATTTTTGAGAGTGTATATCTATTATAATTCAAAAATATTATAATACATAGTGTCTATACAGTAAAAAAACATACAAATAACCATCTAAAAGGGATACTTAAAAGTTCCCGAAAGCTACAGAAATGTATATACACACACAGAAACATTTGCAGACGGAAGCATTTCACATATCTTCTACTGGCAAGGTTGTTTGTGCTACAACCTTCAAATAATTTACAGCTGGTGAAACGCGCACTGTTAGCCACAGAAGTGTCTTTAAATCTTTGCTTTCAAAGTCAAACGTCAGATAAAGCACAGAGAAATAATGTTTATTTTCCACTCTGTGTCCACTCCTCACCATAGACCATGCCAGCAGGATAATAGAAGTTCTCCGGTTTGGCCTAGACTGCAATAAAACATGCTCTGAATGTTCAAAAATATTACCAGAATCACATTTTAGCTTAAGTGCAACTGCAGCATTTAATAAAGGTCTTACAGAGCATTACTAGAGATTGAGAACTGTTACATAGTGCTATCAGGCATTTTGGTAAGTTTAATCGCATGCATTTCATGATAAGTGGCGTAGGTCACTTTAGGGTGAGCGAGGCATCTGCTTTACCCAAAATGGCCCTGGTGGAATATCTGAGATGGCTAAGAGATCACTTGTATCTATGTCTTTTTGTAATGAGCTGTGAAGAGCAGGATTCAGAGGCCTGGACGTCCCACAAATTCTCCCATAAAACCATCTTTTGTCCCTCTGTGTTTATTTGATTGCATTTTTCACAATGGAAATATGCAAGATGTTATGTTACACCCTATTGATTATCTGTGTTAATTAAAATTTTAATTAAAGTTTTTTATGGTGTGCATTTGCGCTTGTGATAATAGTACAAGAAAAGAGCACAGGGTCTATAAATTGAGGCTTTATTTGCGAGCAGCAGCCATCAACAAATACAACAGTGTACATAAAATTTTACTAACATTGATTCTGAAAATATTAATGTTACTTTAACATCTGAGATGTATTATTCAATTTAAAACTACAAAGCATAAAATCCAGGAGCTATAAGTCAGTTAATGAAGAGGAAAAGTCCATTACGAACCTATCAAAATCTGGATCATCTGATTCACATAAGTGCTTTGGATTATAACCAGAATCATTTACCTCTGCTGCTAGAGGCTCTTTACAGTAATACACACTCGGCGGTGAACCTCGCCGGTTACGGGATGGATGGCTAGTTAGACAGATGAATGGAGGTGTGCAGTCTTTGATTAAATGTATTGTCATTTCCCATCCATTTCCATAATATCATATTCTGCCTTATGAAAAGAAAAGCTACCCGGGTGAGAGCAAGGCTACAGGTTTGTCACCGTAATGAGAATGTCTTAGCGTGCCGTCCTTTTGAAATTCATTTGTTTGCGTGCTGCTAATTTATTTTAGCTTAATCGCTTGACGTATTAAAAACCACTTGCATCTAATTTCCAAGATAAACAATTTCCTTAGCACCACTGACGTTAAGAGAAACGGCAAGAGAAAGGGAGACAGAAAGACTCTGCAAGTTAGTAAACCATGAGAGTTCAAACAGCTTTAATGAAAGTAGATTGATGTGAGGCTGGAAGGTATGCTAGAGGCTCTCTGGACCTTCTCCTCCTCCACGGTCCCCCCATGGCCTCCTCTCTATGTGCCGGACACAATAAAGAACAGTTGGGACTAATGTGTCTCCTTTGGGATGACACCATGGGGACATCATTCTCCTGCAATGGCCAGCCGGCCCACTGGGGGTTCGGTAATGTGTACGCCATTGTTAGGCCGGCGATGATGCCTCTGCATGTTGTTTTAAGGGCTTAAACCTTCCTAAAGAGCCCATTGTCTGAGGATCCTACCCTCAGCTGTCTCCTGCCCTGGGGTATGGCTGGACAAGATGGATTGTTTTAAAGCCTGCGGCATTATGGCCATGATGGACCTATAAGTCTATTACGTCCCAATGGAAAGGTATTTTAGAACAGAAACTTTCAGAAATATAAAAATTTGATTTATTTGAATGGGATCTTGTTTGTTGCATTCAAAAATGGCTGCAGTATTTTTAGTTTTCCATCCCTCATAAAACTCTTCCAAGATGTGACATTGTAATGATGGGCCATAAGGACTTCACTCAGTGATTCAGCTCTTGGTTTGTGGTTTTTATGACCAGTCCCATATTCACAATGCTCTACGGGTTCAAAAGGGCACGGCCCTTTCACCTCGAACACCGTGTCTCATACGTTCTTTAATCGAATAGCCATGCAAGACTTTACTTTCTCATGCTTTGGGTATAATAGGGTCACTGTATTGATTTGATATTTATCATCATATACTCATCGTGTTTTTATCTCCTCAGTTATGTCTCGGAGGAACTTTTAGCATTAGATTTCAGATTTACGTTTCGTTTCTCCCATCAAGCGTCTTTGTTCCTGTAGGCTGGATCTGTTTGAATAGTGTGAAAGTGTTTCTTGGGCTCTAGACAAACATGGATTTGTTGTCCAGGCTTTGTCAAAGGTCACCCGCGAAGGGGTCCTTTGACAGCCATTACAAACTTAACTTGCTACATCTCTAGCGTGTAGTGATTAGGGGATATCTATTATGAAGCAGGTAAAAAATGGTCACCGGAGCCTTTTCAAAAAGAGGTGATTCATAACAGGCTAAAAGGTCATGTCAAGTGGCATGTTAGTATTTCACTTTAACTTTGATTAAAGATTTTTGGAAAAGATGGGAAAAACGACTCAATAGCGGGGCAGCCCTCCCTCTTCTCTGGAGCGCCGGTTCTATATTTTCTGCAGAAATCGATAAGGTGGGAACTGAAGAAGCTATTGCTACTCAGTCAGGGCACATGGTTCTTTCATTCATCCTTCCCCTCTCAAAGTGTCAGGAGAGCCTCCCTAAGCATACTAATACAGCTCAGACTCAACCCTGCACACGTTTAAGACATTGCCACCCATGGTGTGTTGGATTTTTATAGTATTCTGTATTACATAGTATTGTATATAGTATTCTGCTTTTATAGTATTCTGCATTATTATTTTTTTTCTGATAATTTTAGATAATGATGTTTAATTGATGGCACTGTGAAAAACTAAAACCCCGCTCTACATGTTTTCTCATTGAGTAGCCATACATTATGCAAATGGAAATTCATGTTGACTTTAAACACATACAGTGGATATATGGATATATAAACCAAAATACACATACATATATTTTTAAATAAAAGTGTATTATTATATTATATTATATTATAAGGCTACATTTATTTGATCAAAATCACATTAAATCTGTAAATACTGTTATATACTGTAAATATTTTTAAATAGTATTACATTTTAATATAGCTGTTTTCTATTTTAATATATTTTTAAAAAAGAATATTCAGTCTTTAGAGTAACCTGACCCGAAATAATTCTAATATGCTGATTTGGAGTTCAAGAAATATTTTTCATTGTTATCAATGTTGAAAATAGTTCATGAAAAACAGTGCTACTTTATATTTTTGTGGATTATTTATTTATTTATTTTGAAGATTCAAAAGTAAAAAAAATAAAATATTTAAAAAGTATTTTAAAAACTTACTTATGTAAACTTTTGCACATACTACTTTTTAAAAATGTTGAAACATCTGCTTATATTGTATTATATTATATTATATTATATTATATTAATGCTTCTATTGTTATAATGCATCACAGCAACCCTTACATGCTTAGCACGTACATACAGTTCATAAACTGTCTGTATAGCATTCTGTCCTGTTTCAATTATTGTCCTATGAGACCAATACAGTATACAGAGACTCATGTCAGATGAATATGTATCCCCATCAGCGAGCATGTAGTGCCGTTTGCAGCCTGATAGGTAGTAATATGAATGTAACTGTAGTCAGGCTCAGGGGACTCAGTCGCAAGCTGCAATTACTGGCGGCCTGGCGTAATGGGAAACAAATTTGCAGGAATATTGCCGACCATTCATCTTTATTTACACAGCCGATAATGAGGCCCTGTGTTAATCTGGCTCTGAGGATTCTCCGTGTGCTGAGTGCCGCACTGGTTTAAGAATTCCGTAGCCTGAGGGATAAATCAGGAATTCACTCCTCCGGTCTCTCTCTCATATTGATCAGCTCCGGAGGAGGATGGATGTTTTTTACAACTCTGCGTCCTAATACTTGGAAAACTCAATTCTGAACAGAGGGACAAAGGGCTTTTTGTATGTCCGACCCCCTAAGAGTTATGACTAAAGATATAGAAATACTGTTTAACAAGGGATTTGAATGTGCCTTTTTTGGGTAATATTTTTAGCTCATGGCCCACTTCTGTGTACAAAGACAGCTGCAGATTAGACTGCTCCGTGTTTTGAAATATGTGCTCATAAATTGACTATTCACACATGTTAGCTGTCAGAATATTGCCTTTCCTCGCTGTCTGCTGCATTGAAGTGCAATCAGTCACCGAGCATGTTGATGAGGATATGAATATTATTATGTGTTCTATAATATAAGCATTATTTTATGTGGATGGAGGCCATTCCTCACACATGTAAAACATCCATCAGTATGAATATAGATATTTGTGCTTTGTTCTCCTTTTTCTTTTGCAGATTTATTCAAATCAGTATATTTCTAATAAAATACAGTTTGGAACCTTGAGATTGGATTGTGTTAAATTATTTGCTATTGTCACTTGAATTTTGACAGTTAAAACACCGCATTTAGTTAGAAAAGAAATTATCTAAAATATACATTTGCAGTAAACAAACACTGTAAAAAAAATGTTTGGAATTTTTGCAGAAAAATAAATCTAAAAATGCTATTGAAAACTGTAAGTGACCTTACCATATAAGTGAAAAACTGTGATTGGTTTAATATTGCTTTAAATGTAAATTTACTGTAAAATACTGTAAAATTATTATTTTTTTCCAAGTAAAAGCAATGAACTGCTGTAAAATATACAGTAAAAAAAACAGTAAAATTACATTCCCACAAGTCCCTGCTTGATACATCACAAATCATATTTTATATTAAAAAAAAATCTAATTCTGGTAATCAGCATGTACATTAGGATGTTTAGTATTACATGTTCTGGTATTTAGTTAATGTTTATTGCATTATTTTAGTTGCATGTGAGTTACCCTGATGATGTTTTGGTTTTGTCTGTATAACATCTATAAGTGAAAATTATGTAACAACTTACCCTAATGTTCCAAACTTAACGATTTTCTTTGGCTCATAAAAAAATATATTTTGAAAATTTGTCTGGGTTTTTTCCTTCATACAATAAAAGTCAAATGATTTGATGTTCTTTGGACCCCAGTGTTCTTCAAAAAATCTTCTTTTGTTTTCCTCGGAAGATAAAGCGTACAGGTTTGGAACAACATAAGAGTGAGTAAATAATGAAAGAATTGTCTTTGGGTGAACTATCCCTTTGAGGAGAATATTAAAGCATTCAGCCTCAGTGCAGTCTCCTGCATGTTTCTGTCTAAATGAGATGTCCAGCACAATGCAGTCCCCCCACCGTCACACAGCATGTTTCCTCTCATGCCAATTAGACTCTGTGATATAGTCACAGCACATCCATGAGTGCCTCTGGAGTTACCGCCTGACTCTGCTTCCTATCCCAGCATGCACTCTACCTCCTAACCGTTATGACCGTTTTAGCAGAATGGGTCAAAATGTATGCATTTAATACTAAACAGGGCAAGAAAGTTGATTTGTTGGGAAGATTTTGTTTTGCAGAAACAGGGACAGTGTTTCAGACAGAGATTCATTAGCATTAGCATGTGAAGGTCTAATTTGTTATTAACACGGCTATTACAATAGTCAAGTAAGTGCAATATTTCCAGATATATCTCAGCTATTTCCATTTTTAACTATATATTAAACAACAATGTTGATATTTGTCCTTTAATTCTGAAAATGTGTTGGCAGTGTTGGGGGTAACGAATTACAAGTAACGTGAGTTATGTAATCAGATTACTTTAAGTAGTAAAGTAACACATTACTTTTTTAATTTAGAAGAAATATCTGAGTTACTTTTTCAAATAAGTAATGCCAGTTACTTTGTTTCCCATGTCTTGACTGACAGCTCTAGTGTTGCCATGTTGAGAGAAATCAGGAGTAATTGCAGAGGTGTTGTGTGCGCTGTGTGAACATGGTGTTACTGTAGTTCTAGACTAAATATGAACATGTATTTACTCATCTCACTGCACAAAAACAGATTCAGTATTCCTCAAAATGAATAAAAATGTTCAAATGCAAACGCAGAATATTTTACAAACCTGCAATAATTAAATATGTTAAGACAAATATCATTTATGTATTTAATCCCATTTTATTAACCAATGTCTTTGCTACTGACCTTCAATGAATTCAAACATACTGAGCAAAAATGACACATTTGTGTTTTATTTTTGTTATTGCTGAATAGTGTTGAACTTTCTTCTCCTGCGTCATATTCTTCATGCAATTTGTTTGAGTTGCGCCCTCTACTGTACAGACGTGAATTTACATTTCCTTCAGCCTGAGGCGTATTCATTTCACTTTTGGTGTGAAATAGCTTTTACATTTGTAATAGAATAACTTTTTTATGTTAAAAACAAACAAGCAAGCCCTGCCCAGGTTTAAAAAGTAACTCAAAAGTAACGTAACGCATTAAGTTCCATAAAAAGTAACTAAGTAATGTAATTAGTAACTTTTTTTAGGGAGTAACGCAATATTGTAATGCATTACCTTTAAAAGTAACTTTCCCCAACACTGTATATGAGCACCAGAGTCTTGGTACAATTTTTTTTTAGCAAGAAAGAAGCTTCTCAACCATGCATCACCACCTTTTGGGTGATTATGGCAACAACAACAAAAAAGTCTGAGAAAAGTACAACTTGATTAGATTGACCAAATTTAGAGATGTGAACAAGTGATTTCTGCCACAGCATTTTAAACAGTACATAGACAGGACATGGTTGATACTGTGAACCGTTTCTTACCAATTGGACTGAATTGATGGGTTAAAAATAGAATCCAATTGACTAAAAAATTAGTATGTCACCTTTACACAATTTACAAAAAATAAAATGGCATTGGCTTTTTGCCCTCCATCTCACAGGCGCCCCTCTCTGGTCATCTCCTTGCATGATATCACATGACAGGGGAAAGAACAGTCACCTTGGAAAACAAAAGGTAATAGTTGTTAATCACTTTAATGAGGCATGACAGCATCACTGTCCATTTCTCACCCACAGCAAGGGAGCGTGATGGACCCAAACTAGATTAGTGATTAACTGTGTTTGTGGCACATTGTATTTAGCTCCACAAAGGTGCAGTGTCCCATCGGCCTCTGCCTCCTGCTGGCCACGGATGCCCTGGAAGCTGGAGACAGGGCTGGGAATGAGGACGGTTAACGAAGGCAGAAAACAAGAGATGGGGGATGTCACCAGGCCCCCAGAGGGAAGTAACCATGTCCTGTCTGGATTCCCCACTGAGCTGCAAAATGAGCAAGGCTGCATGCACCTGAGCAGGCCGAGGAGCAGCCTCAGGCACTGGAGAAGCTGTAGCAGTCTCTTCCCTCCTCGGCTCGCTTCTCTTCTCCCCCCCATAACCATTACTAGCCAGGCTCTGACACCCAGTCCTCGCAGAAGACAGAAGCGCTAGTGCAAATCAAACCCACCAACTATAAATTACCACTTTCAAGCCTTCTTAAACTCTGGCTGCCCCCCTTTTCCTCTCTCCCAGTCTTTCTCATGTCTCTCTACCCATACAGACTCCCAATGCAATATAAACTTGGCTGTCAGAGGGGCTTTTGTGATGTGGCAAACTTGCCATTGTAACAGACAGCATGACAAATGCAGAGGGTGGCGGAGCAGCGTGGACTCTTCCCTGAGCCCGACGGGTATGTGGTTAGGGTGGGGGAGATGGGCACACGGTGACTTTCTCAAGGATAATGAGCCACTGAACGATGGCTAAAATGTTGCCGTCAACCTGCCCTTCTGCTACCGGCTAATTAGATAATTAGCAAGGTCCTAATTATGGGATCAAGGTGCAGGGAAACAATTAGCACGAAGTATTGCCACATAAAACGGAAATTTACGTTCTGCCAGAGCATATTTAATTTGAGTCTTCTCCTAAATATCTACATCCTCTCACAAACGATCATTTCACAAGTCCCTTATGCAGTGAACGGATGGTGTCATTTGTGAAAGGTTAATTTAGCTAGGCGCTAACTAAGATTAGCATAGATAAGTGTCGAGTTGGAGGATGTTTACGTGGAAAATTCTGTGGGAAAATTGGGTTTGGAAATGCATTATCCTATGGTCTCCCTTATGTTGTGAAGGGATGTG